>CP092089.1:14042625-14112625 GCA_029203775.1 Neoneuromus ignobilis | reverse complement strand
TTCTTTATTTGAGAAATTATATCTATTGCAAGATATTTTTTTTATTGAAAAATAAACACATACATTTACATATACATACAAAACAATATCTCAATATTTAATGGCTACGTTGTTGTTTATTCACAATAAAACTTTTGAAGCGAGGCTTCTTTTTTGAAAGAGCCACGTGTAAGTATTCACTTGCATTTCTGGCGATTTCTACCTATTGTTTTTTTGTGCAAAAGTGATGAAAATCCCATTTCATACAGATAAGTGGTGGCAAATAGTAAAAGTGTCTGCAATTCTGCTTTTGCCAGCTGTGTATAAGGTTCTAACTGTGTACACCAGAATTGTTCAAGTCCAGTTTTTCAAATTCCATTTGAGTACGTGCATTTGCTTGAATTTCAATAAGATAATCTTTTATTAAATCGCTGTCATCCATCGAATCTGGATCAAATAGAAATGGATTTAATATCCATCTCTGAATTTTGCTAATATTTCCCGTAGTAAAGTATCCATAAAATAATTCAATCAATTGTTGGAGGTGTATTGCAATTTCAGGTATATTTATTATTTTCTCATTTTCAATTTAGAAGCTTTTGCACACCCTTGGAAAAGTTTTCTTGCACCCCATGTTAAGAACCACTGATTTAAACGCTAATACGTATTGGGTTGAGAAATAATTAATTGAGGTTTTGAATAATAGATATTTTTAGGTGTTATAGAATGTATCTAACCCTTATTTCTAAAAAATTCGTTATGAAATTTGACAGTTGACAATCCAAACTAGGTTTAGAAAGAATTGTTGCATAATTTGAATAAAAATTGGTTATTTGGCATTAAATTGAAGATGGAAAATCAAAAAGAGCATTATCATCATATTTTACTTTATTATTTCTATAAAGGAAAAATGCAATGCAAGCTTATAAAAAGTTATATGCTGTGTATGGTGGAGATTTCTTAAAAAAACGAAAATATTAGAATTATTTTACTAAATTTCGTTCTGGTGATTTTTCACTTAAAAATTAACATCGCTCTGGTAGTCCAGTTGAAGTTCATGACAACAAAATCAAAGCATTAATTGAAGGTTTTGATTTTGTAGTACTTCTCCATTATACCAGCCTTTTCAAAAGTTATTTCACCGTTAAAAGCATTATATTTAGATCTTTTCGTCAGCTTTAGACTTAATATGATTACTATTTTATTGCACACACTAATTAAAAAATAACGAATATAACAAAAATCATTTATAAATACGATTATCAAGTATTTTTCGTTAATTGTCATTTTGAATATAAAGAAAAGATTCTGTCTTTAAATGATTTTTTTAGCTAGAATTTATAAATGGAAAATAAAATTACAGCAAATGTTAATATAAATATAATAGCAAACAAATATATGAAATATAGATATAATAGCATTTTTCCCACAAATATATATATATATAATCAGCAGCAGCCTTTTTCTGTGTATTGCTAGATGAGGGCTTTTTCCAAAACTTTCTATTTCGAAAAATCTAATGTCATTTTTTTTTTATACTTCTACCTTATCCATCCATGGGTCTTTTAATGACGACATATATATATATATATATATATATATATATATATATATATATATATATATATATATATATATATATATTAGGTTGGCAAGTATCTCCCTTCCGCTTTTTTTTTTGTACATAGCTGCGAAATTCAAAAGACCAGAAGGCGGAAGGGAGATATTTGCCAACCTAATATATAATATATATATATATATATATATATATATATATATATATAGAGAGAGAGAGAGAGAGAGAGAGAGATGTAAACATTTAAATAAACAGTATTAACTTTACATTTTAAATTATATAGTGTCATCCAAATGTAGCGCCTAGATTTGTGTTTTATTAAAAAGAAACAAAAAAATATATACATATTTCCCTATACACATGTTTTTTTTAAAAAAACACACAAATCTAGGCGTCACATTTGGATGACCCTATAAAATAAACCATTAATATTACTGTTTAAAAATAATAAAATTTTCACCGAAATTAAAAACAAAACTCATTTTATAATAAAAACAAATATTTCTTTACTTAGCAATTTTTTAGTGTTTGATAATGATTTGTTTTGTTTTATTATTCTTTGTTATGCATACACATGACTTTTCAATAAAATTTCAATGACAAAAAATTTTATTTTTGTTTATAATGCATACGTTCATATTAATTATAAATAAATACCTATATGTTTATTCTTTAAATTAAACGTAATATAATTCTATTTTTATTTTTAATGTGTTTTTAATTTTAATACATATTTTTCTTCAATATTTTTTTTGTATATATTATATAATAATTAGAAAGTAAATTTTATTACTAAGTAAACAAGAAAAAACATTTTCAAAATATATATATTAATTTTATTTTGCATCAAATTTTTATCATTAAGAGACAATTTTTGTATTCAATTTTATAAAAATAATTTAAAAAAAAATCGATATTAGTTTTACAAATAGATTTATGGAAAAACTTTTTTTGCTTATCCACAAAACAATTAAGAATTAAAATGTAAATACACTCGAATCATTCTTATCTCAATATTTTTCATTTTTAAATGAATAGTTTTATATATTTCTGCAACACGTTTCTTTTGATCACATATAAAAAAATATGTCAGAAATGCTTTTTACTACACTCTACTTTTTATCGTACTAATATAACTCTAATATCAAAATTTCACACAAATAAAGTATTATCTCAACACCGGAAAGTATTGAAAAAGTATTCAGTGGTTATTTATTGATCACTTTCTTTATTTATTAGTAGATGCGTATTTCGATGGCAATTTTATCATCAGAGCATTACGTTATAAAATCTTTAAAAAAATATTATGATGCAGCACTCTGATGGCGATGATTAGCAGAGAAATTCATATCAGTTTTTAAATAAATAAAGTGAACAATAAATGGCTATTAAACCCATTTTCAATATCTTATGGTGATAAAATGATATTTCACTTGTGAAAAAGTAAATTCGACACAAATACAAAATATATGTCAGCAAGATTAACATAGAATTTTGTTTTTCTCATACAGATACCACCCAATATTAAAAATATAAACATTTAATAAAAAAAAAGTTTATTAAAAATAAAATTGTAATACTTAACTATTACCATCTGTTTATGAGAGTTTACTTTCAATGCATTTTCCTAATATTGGGCCGTCCATAAATAATGCGGTGTTTTTTTGTTAGAATGAATGATGCAATATTTCAAAAATTGTAATAAAAAGATAAAGGTATATGTTGCTGAAATGTACATAGATTTCCAATGAATTAATGGAGCCTTAATCTGAAACAACTAATAGACATGTACACTTCTTATCTCTGTAGATTGAAAAAGAAGCTTTTCTTGAATCGAATTGTTACTAATAATGAAAAATTGATTGTTTATAATAATTTTAAATGTCGAAAACGATGGTTAACCATAACAAGACATCATCCCCACAGCTGAAAGGAGAACTCCATCCAAAGTAGATTATACTGTCTGTTTAGTAGAATAAGAATGAATTTATCAATTATGAGCTGTTACCATGCAATCAATCCATCACGAAAACATTATACTGTCAACAACTAAACTGGCTAAAGCAATTTATTGACGAAAAAATAGCATTACTTAACAGAAAATCCGTAATTTTTGATCATGACAACGCCCAGCCTGACGCGGCACAAGAAACGCTATAAAACTGAGGCAAATTGAGAAATTACGGCATATCCGCCTTATTTTCTTGACCTAGCATCATCAGTTTATCATCTATTCCGAAGTCTCCAAAATCACATTAGTGGAAAATAGTTTATTACAGAAACTGATGTCTGAAGAGAGTTTGATTTATTGTGAACACAAAACCAAAAATTTTGTATCGTCAGAGTATTGAAAATTTAAGATTAAAATGGGAAGAAGTTATGAATAACAATGTAAATATGTTTTGAATTAAAATTAAAATTTTTATTTTGTTGTTTTACTTAAAAACTACATTATTTATGAAATAACTCAATACAATGCAGCGCTTTATAAATAATAGTACAACAATCTAATAAATAAAATAATTCAATAAAATGAATAATATATTATTATTTAACACTTTCATAAAATCATGTGGTGTTGGAATGATCTATTTGTATTAAAATAGCTTATTTTATTACCCACATTAAATAAGCATAATTTTATTATTCGATTGTATGCCTAAATCAATTATTACAAATGATTCTCTCATTCAAAAATAATAATATTTTTATCAATATGTATTTTTATTATGAGAGAATTATTTTTCAAAATTTCATTTAAAAATTATATTAAATTGTTTAAAATATACCACTAAACTGATTCTAATAAAATAGAATTAACAATATTTAATAAAATTATCTAAAACTCTAATTAATTAAACTTTGTTATTTAAATTACATAGTACATAAAACATTATCCAAAAAAAACACAATAAGTTAATATATGAACTAATTATAATTTGTTATTTCAATGATAATACCATAACCTTCGAAACGCAAACACAAGAAAAAATGTATCTACGCTCTAAAACCAATGATATAGTTGTTTTTTATAAAAAATCTTAACTAATAATTTCATTTCTATTCTTTTTTATTATAAATAGTTTTAATAAAAAATACCTAAAGAAAAATAAATACAAATTATAAAAAATTAATTATTAAATATATTAAATATTTTACACAAATGAACTATCATCCCCAACATCACAAGATATTAAAAAGTATTCAATAATTATTTATTGTTCACTTTATTTGTTTATAAGCTAATGAGCATATCGACACTGATACCATCATCGTCAGAACTTTATGTTATAAAATCTAGATTTCATAACATAACGCTCTGACGATAATGGCATCGCCATCAAAATGCTCATTAGCTTATTATTATTATAAACAATGAAAATGGACAGTGAACTTTTTAATATCTTATAGTATCAAGGGTGATAATTCACTTGTATGAAAGTGGATTTGTCACAGTTTTAAAACAAATATTATATATATATATATAATCAATGAAAATCTAACAAATAGTTGTAATTAATTCACTTTCACACAAATGAATCCATTCCAACAAAAAATTTTAATACTGTTTGATAATAATTTATTATTCATTTTATTCACTGATGCACATTTCAATAACTATGTCATTATCATGACCTGATCATCATAATATGCGTTGTAGAATAAAAATATTGTGATGTTATTTATTTATATAGAAGGAAAGAACATTATTTTTATTATATAATATATTATACAGAAAAAAAGAAACGTGTTTCTTGCGAAACTGAAATATTTGATTCTTATAACTCGTTTCTTTTAATAAATTCTCAAAAAATTTCTAACTAATTACAACTAACTAAATCTAACAGATAAAAACAATCTATGATTAATTTTAAATAAATATTTACAAATATAATTATTTCAGTGAACAGAATAATATATGTGAGTAAATATATTAAGTATACTTTTGAATCCGGTATCATACAACTTTCCCTGCTGGTCTTTCTAGCAATTTATGTTAGTTACAATTAACATAGTAGTTGGAGTTTTTAAACTATTTACATATTATATTTAATTAAAATTGTTTAAACTGTATAGAGTTGTACAAACTATAATTATATGCTTTTTAGTATCGAACTAAAAATATAAAATGCAATGATATTCCTTTCAAAAATTCTTATTGAAACATACATAATTTCTCAATTAATATTACGTAATCGAATAGTGTATGCTCTGAAAACATGTAATTAATGAAAAAAGACCACATACACAAATAAAAACAGATTTAAATTAAAAATACGTAAATTAAACAAATTCAGGTAAAAATTCTTTTATTTTAACTACCTGTTTATATATGTTAATATTATATATTTTTTAATTAGTAAAATAAAGTTTTTTCCCAATTGAATAATAGCAAAAGGGACAATATTTATTTTAATGTAGAAAATTCTAATAAAAACTACATTATTAGAATTACTATCATTCATTAAAAAAAACATTTCAAGTGAAAAAAATATATTTGGATATTTTCTATACATTTTAAAAAGATTCTTCATTGACTTCAAAGAATCTTCTTCAACTTGAAAGTGTAATCAGATTTAATTTTATTCATTACTATTTAAGGGGGTATTCTAGTCTAGACGCACGAATTTTAGGTGTTTTTCGGGCGCTATAAAAAAACAAATATTTTTACTATCCATTTTTATCAGTTATTTATTGACATTTTAAGAGTATAAAAAAGTATTATTAAAAACAAAAAAATCAAAATTGAAAAAAGTACAGGCTGGAAAAGTGGGGGCTCGAAAAAAAAGGTGTCTCCTGGTTGACGCGGTTCAAACCCTTCCGGTCATGTGAAACAAAATTTTGGAAATTATTGAAAAAGAAGGTTGTAGTAATATCCCCGCCTAGGGAAATTAAAAAAAATAATTTCGCAAAATGGCGGCAATGTGAAAAAACAGTCATTTTTTTTGCCCTATTTTTTCAACTTTCGGAATTTTTTAAAAATATTAAAAAACAAAATTTTCAAAAAAATCCTAAGCGGGGGAAATCACTGTTATATTGAGAAGCTACATACCAAATTTCAAGTAAATCGGTCCATTAGAACTTGAGATATCTCGCCAACCGTGTCAAAAAAAGCAGTTTCGAGAAAAACGCGTTTAAAGTTGATTCGTTCCGGCCAGACCGAATTGGTTGGCGCGTCACAAAAATAGCTATAACTCCGAAAATAATTCGAATTTCGAAAAATTCTCTTAAGAACATATTCTTAAAGGTCTAAACTTTGAAAATATGCAAAAAAAATAAATCGATTTTTTCGAAATTCTAGACTAGAATACCCTCTTAAATATTTTTTGAGGTTATGTCATATTTCTGATTAAGATATTTGTGTAATTTCTACAAATGTTCTTTAAAATTCAAATCGGTTCATTGAGACAATTTAACCAATTATAAAGCAGTATAACATCTTTACAATATACACATACTATCTTGGGTCGTTATCTTTTTAAAAAATGATGCTAATCAAATATTATTTACCAACCTTTATTAGTTGATACTTTAAATAAACTACTTTTTATAATTTATGTTTCTGAATTCATTTCAATGATATCATTCTTTTGTCATAACTCTTTAAGATCTTAACACTTAAGATACGTGGTATAAATTAATGCGCAATGCATAAACGGCGGGCATATTTTCGCAATATCGCGTAAAAATGTGAGCAATTACTAAAACTTGTATAACTTGGACAATAGTTAACATCTTGCAGTGAAATTTGAAATGAACAACCACAATGATATGACTTTGGTAAAGCAGTACTTACTTTTAAAGTTCAGCTATATTTATATGGGTTAATAATGTAGAAACTTATAAAAATTATCTAATTCAATATAAAATTTATTGAAAAAAATAAAAATTTGAAATTAATTTAATTAAAAACAAAATAAGAACAATTCAAGTAATAAACATTGCTAAAATCAATATTCATTCAGCGAATGGAACTTTTTAAAACACGATCCTTTATGAAGTGGAATATCACAAAATTTGCAAAGAAAGCCTGTCAAACTTTTATATTTAGATGCTGCACACACTTTACATTGTCATTGGGGAATTTTCTTTTTTTATCCCGTAACAATTCTTATCATGCAATGTTTTTTTAAATCCCCAGATAATCGTTGTGTATGGTCCTGTTTTGGTGTTCTTTTGGCAGGAAGAGTGGATAAGGTTGTATTTTGATTATATGGTGTTTCATTTTCCGTAACATTGTCGGTTATCCAATCCATTGCAACTGAATGTAAAAAAAATGTATGTTATTTTTTCCATTCAAAGTTATATGAATGTGGAAACAGTTAAAAAGACCATAATTAATCAAGTACATAACTACACTTTTAATCATTTTTTTTTGTTTTCCGAAAAATCCTATATTATGATTAGTATTGATCTACTTTATCAACACCTTTCATAAATTTATTGTATTTCAATATACATTCAGGTTTTAAAATAAATTCTCCCATTTTTCTGTTAACTTCTTCTTTACAGAAGTCTCAATGTTGATTTATAATAAAAAAAAGGTATTAATACTCGTCCCGTTGTTTAAGTGCTAAGATCCACTCTACATGATTTCTATCTAACTAAAATTGATTTTGACAACATGTGTCATTTTCAGGTAGTTAATTGATAAAGTATTCCTACCTGGAAATGACACATTTTGAAATAAATTGCCAATTATAAAGAGAAGTTCTAAAGTGTTGATAAAATAGTTATCACAACTATTTATATTTATTAATATATATAAGGGGTATGTATCGGAAATAAAGAATATTTTAACTGAAGATCCATTAAATTAAAACAAGTTTTGAACTATAAAATTAAACAATATACAGGAATACCTCGCGTAGTACGGCTAATCTGTTCCACTGACTTGCCGGACTAATCGAAACATTAACTAAATACAAAAAACGTTAATTGATTCCAAATAATTTTTTCACAGTTTTTCAGTAAATAAAACGAGGGTAATATATTCAAATGTTTGTATGTATCAACAAAACAAAATCAAGGGTTTATACATTCATTTTAAATTCATTTTCAATTAAAATTTAATTATCAAAAAATCGACTTTACTCTAGAGTTACGAATCGAAAACTAATAAAAAAAGAAAAAAGGCCACAAAACTTGAACTGCGCATGCGATGAGTATAATGTGCGCATGCGCAAAATTATTATTTTTTAAATTCAATCCGTACTATAGTGAAACCGTTCTAATCGGAGCAGTACTATGCGGGGTATTCCTGTACTTTTCTTTAATTAAAATTAATTTTTACCTCCAACACCAAAATAAAATTATAAAGTGTTCAATAATCACTTATTGTTCACTTTTCTTGTTTATAACAATAGTCGACTGATGCGCATTTCGATGGCGATGCTATCATCATCAGAGCCTTTTTTGTATTAAAAGTTTAATGAACAATAAGTAATTATTGAACGCTTTATAACCTATCGTGGTATTGGGGCTAAAAATTCATTTGTGTTAAGGTGAATTCGTCACACTTCTAAAACAAACAGTACTTTTGTTTGTTTTCTACTACTTTTTGTCCTCTTATCTGATTAAAGGTGAATTCCAAGTCAAAAGAAAGACTCTGGTTTTTATGCGATAAAATTATTTATCAATTTTTGTACTTCTTCAAAATTTAAAACATCCTTTAAACCGCATTGTATCGATCTAAATAAATAGCAGTTGAAAGATACAATGTCTGGAAAATATGAAATAGTGAATAACTTCTCATTCAAACTTTAACATCGTATCCTCAGTCATCTTAACAACACCATTCTCCATTATTAAAGCAGGATTTATTGATGTTGTCTTTTTTACTAACTATCGCTTTTCATTCAATGCTCATTTCAGTTTGTTTAATTGTTGAATGTTATGGTGACCAAAATAAAACTGAAGGGTTTAGATATATATTTAATTGATTACTGTCATTTACTATTCTTCAATCTTAATTGGACCACCCAACAATATTTATCGGCGTGACTACATACATGATGGTAACAGTTTATAACAGAGAACTATTTCATGATCACACCGTATACATAATAGTCTTCGGGTCTTGGATGTTTTGTTTTGATATTAATGATAATGATTATTCAAGATCTAACCACTTTTTTATATTTAGAATTGTTAAAATATATACACTTTTCATTATCAGTTTGTTAAAATAATTATAATAAGCTTAAAAAAACATTTCTTTCTTTGTTTGGAAAGCAGAAAAATTCAGACAATATATGAAATGAGTCAATATATTATTTTTTATTAATTCGTATGGAACCCATAGCAATGTTTTTTGTATGTCTTTTTCATAGCTTGCAAGAGTTAATAATTGGAAAATTATTAATTTGTAATGTTTTTGCAAAATTAGTAGTCGATAATTTTTTTTTTAAATAATGAATAAAGAAGTTTTTCTCATATAGATAATAACAATTTAAAAAAGCACAAAAAGATTTATTAAATAAAAATATTTTCTTAATACAAACTATTTTCATATATTTTTAAGGTTTTACTTCCAGTGCATATCCTTAATACAAAGTTCCTATGAACCTTTATAATGCTATATTTATCCATCACAGACCAATTAACAATATAAATACAAAATGATAGTATATTAGCGTTCGTCAGCGAAGTGTTAAATATGACAGAGATAATGCTTGATTATAGAAAAAAAGTAAATGTGAGAATGAAGACAAAGTAATTTATAAACTCGACGATGAATTAATTTGATTACTTTTTTTAAAAAAAGGTGCATTTAGATATTTCCATATATGATTAATTTAGATTTGAAAACGATCATATTTTTCAACAATAAGGACCCGAAATATTATGTGCATATTATGAAGATGCCATAGCTGTTAATAACTGAATACCTCAATCATCTGTTCTGAAACCTAGAAAATTTCTATGGAAATTATTCGAACGCCTAACTCAGATAAAACGAAAAAGTTTGTTAAAAGAAAAATAATATTTAGAAAGGCTCTGACGATGATGGCGTCGCCATCGAAATGCGCATCAGCCGATATATTTATAAACATAAGTGATTATTGAAAACTTTATTACCATTGTGGTGTTGGGGTTAAAATTCATTTGTGTTAAAGCAATTAAACACAATTACAATCTAAAACTAGTAAGATAAATAGAAAATCTATTAAAAGAAATTTTTAAAATAATATCTAATATTTTTTTATTTTTAATATTGTCTCTCAGTGTTTATAAATTAAATATATGGATATCCAAATATGACACCTAGATTTGTGTTTTATTAAAAATAAACATGTATAAGATGGTGTATATTGAACTATACGTATAGTTTCTTTAATTTTTTTTCAATAAAACACAAATCTAGGCGTCACATTTGGATGGCCCTTATACCTTTGTACAAAAATAAATTGTCTTTTTTAGAATCTTTAAATCTCCAGAAACAACTTTATTTTGGTACTTCAAAAATAAATATTTATATAGGTGGCACAAATGAGACAGAAGAATTTAAACTAAGACTGAAGATTACATTATTTGGGCCGTCTGTATATAAAAGATTATTAAAAATGAATACAAATGTCAAATAAAAATCGCGTTTTTTTATTTATCTAAATGTTTTTTTATATTCACGTCCGTAGAATTTTTTATTACTATATTTAAGTTCTAGTTTTTTTTAACTTATTTCTCATTTATACCTACGAATTATAAATCGTAAAAAATGCATTAATTATTTTTAATTATAAATCTACTACAAATATATTTACCATTGTAACATGTAAACGAAATTTAGTCACGTAATATTAAATTTGAAATAGAAACATAAAAAAGAATAGGTACATAAATATATAATAATTCTTTCTTCCTTTTAATTCCTAATACATTTAATTCACAAATACGGAAGTATTTGATATACTGACCTACAGATAAATTCTATGTGATTAAACTAGCACACGCAATATACAAATATTTATAATAAGTTAGAATATAATTCTCTAATCCTGTTTTCAAGATCAGTAAAGTAAATATATGATATGAAATCATATATAAATTTAATACAACACATTTATTAAATAAAACATTTATTTTCTGTTTTACAACCTGACCTTAATTCGAATAACAAATTCTTATTGAAAACTTATAGTAATTCAGTGTGTTTCATGTTTTTATTATTAATTAGTAAACAAGGTTATAAGCAGGAAATAAATAAATCATGGCGAAAATTAAACACACTTGAACAGTACACCACATTAGGCATTAGCGCACAATTCAAAGATAACCAACATTTTTTTTATGGAAAGTTGAGTGACCTTTTGTATCAAAATGGAATATATTAATTTATATGCATTATTTATTCTTCTTGTATGTATATATATATATATATATATATATATATATATATATATATTAAGTTATTTATATTTTGTGTTTATGTAAATATTTCACTTTTATACAATTTTACCTAATCGGCTTACTTATTGACGTAAGTCAGTTCAATTATTTGAATATTACTCAATAATTATACACTAAAATAATTTGTTATGCATAAATTATTATAAAAAAATCGAATATAAATTAAGCAAATATAATTCTCAAACTGTATATCAATTTTTACATATCTGATTATAAAAAAGTAGACTAATTCATAAAGCAATTATAATAATAAATGTAAAAATTAGACAGTGTATTATTTTAATACAAATGGATTAATCACCTGGACACTATAATTATTTTTAGAGGTATTTAATAATTTACTGTTCATTTATTGCTGATTTTCATTTTGATAACTATGTCATCATTATCAGAGCGTTGCACTGTAAAACTTTTAATATTACAGTTCTAATGAAGTGTGCATAATTGATGATAACATTTAGTGATGTAGGGGGTGAGTAATTCGTTTGTGTTAAAGTGAATTCGTCACAGTATCAAAACCAAAGTAAGGCGTTATTCGATTAAATTTTTATTCGATTAAAAATTGATTAAAAATATAGTCAATTTCTTAATTATAAAAATGATTGCAAATCTAATAACTAAACTTTTATTCAATTAATAAACTAACTAACAAAATAATCATATTTTAGTCGTTTTTTCAATAAAAAATTAATCAGATAATTTTTAGTTGGATGAAAAGTTAGCTGAATAAAAGATATAAAAAACTGATTAAAATCTCAAGTTAATTTTTTTTCTTCTCTTGCGTATTTTTTTCTTCAGAAATTAACTTCTTTATTAAACAGAATTAATCCCATTTCATCACCTAAATGATGGAATTAAAAGTGTAAACAAAATCCTTATATGCCTTTCATTTTGACTGTTTTACATAATTCCGTGAAAATAATTTAAAAGTTATTATATTTCGTTATTTAAAATGAAATTTCAATAAAATTAAAATTTAATTTCATTAAAAATTATTTATTACTTCTTCAAAGAAAATAATTTTATTTGAAAATTTAATTTTTAAGTTTGCAATAACTTTCATGACAATTTAATAATTGTGTTCAACTAATATTACGTTTAACTAATATTGAACAATTTTGAATATTTAAATCAATCAGTTTATTAGTCATTTTAAAATATTGATGATTAATAAATCAATTACAACTAACGATTAATTTATTAGTCTTTAGACACAAATTGATTTAAAAACGACTTATTTCAGATCAATCATTTTAACGACTAACAAGTAATAAAGTAATTATAACTAGCGATTAATTTAAAACAACTAAAAATTTTAGTCAATAATTGTCAATGAAATAATTTTTCCCTACTCTGACCAAAACTAATATAACACCACATATTTTTAAAGTATTTTTTTTCTGTCAACACTCTCACTTCTCTTCCTGTTTTTTTAAAACAATAGCAATTTTTTGTCGTGTCTCTCAACAATTTTGAAAATTGATTATTTTGAACCAGATTTTTGATAAAGTCAATTAAAATCGTACTGTGGTATATCTGATGAATAAGATAAATATTCAAAAAATACTTATTTAATAAAGTTCTTGTTATGCATCATTTATGATTTTAAGTGAATAATAGTAGTGCATTATCTTTCAAAACAACATAAAATCATTTTTACAGCAAAAATATAAGGTCATCCAAATGTGACTTCTAGATTTGTGTTTTATTAAAAAAAATAAACTATACACATGTTTCCCTAAACACCACTCTATGCACATGTTTTTTTTTCAATAAAACACAAATTTAAGAGTGACATCTGGATGACCTTTATAACAAATTTAAGAAAGAATCAAAATTATCCAAATTAATTATTGTATTTTTTTATATATTGTGGCAATTTATCTTTATCATAAAAAATGTTCTATTTCACTCATTGTTCAACTTACTCGGTAATGTGCATTTCAATTACTATGACATCGTCAATAGAGCTCTATTATAAAATATGATCTAAAAGTGTATTTTATATCTAGTTTTAAAATATAGAGTTTTCCAATAAAAAAAAGGAATAAAACAAAAAGTATTTGATTAATTAGTTATTTATTTATTTTTAATCATATTCTGTGGTATTAATGATGGAATATAAATTCACTCATATGACCACCACGAATTCGTTTGAAATAGTATATTCGTTTAGTCCGATGTTTAGTCACTCTTTCAATATAATTCTGTCTAATTTTATGCATTATACATTCAATTTTTATTTTTAATGTTTCTGTTGTATGTGGTTTTATCAGTATAAACCAATGATTTCACATAACCCCACAGAAAATTAACCAGTGTAATTATATCACATGATATTGGTGGCCAATTGATGGGTCCATTTTGTGAAATAATGAACTCATTAAATTTTTATTTCAATAAGACTATTGAAATTTTTACAATTTCTAAACGTTGTTGAAGTATTAAACGTTCCATGATAATTTGCCAAACTCTACTGATTTAAAATGTCAAAATGAGCCTAAAAAATCAAACATGGCTGTCACCAGCTGTCAAAGTTCTGGCATTCTTATTGGAAAACTCTATACAAACAAAACAAATAGTAAGAAATAATTCACACTTTAAATACTTATATTATTATAGTGAATATTTTTTTGTAATAAAATATTTCATCCTGATATTATTGGATTATGGATACAATCAAAATTATAAACACCCACATTAAATGCCTAATTTTACATATTAATGAAGCCTGATTCAATTCTGTGGAACTATTATTCATTCATAACTTCAAAAAACCTTACTTTAAATCAAAAATCTGTAAGATGAAATGTTTTTTAAGGGGTGAATGAAAATCTTGCAAAATTGTAGCTCATTAAAAAATTAATTTAAAAAACAGTCTACTCAAAAATAATTAACTAAATTAATTAAACAGAAGTAAGAAAAAAATATTAAATTAATATTTTTAAAAATTAAGTAGTTTTATTGATATGAAGTATCTAAGTAGAATAGGAAATCCAATAGTAGGAGTTTTTTATAGAATACGTGACTGAAATTTAAAAAATCCCTTCTACTAATTTTTCAAATAACATATCATTGGAAAGTAATGCTAGGTACATATTTCAAACTTATACATTGAACAACATACTTACACAAATACACACATACTATATATAATATATATGTGTGTGTGTGTGTGTATATAAGTAATCATGATTAAATTCCTTCTATCTGTGTGAACATCTCATTATCCAAGCATTTACATATCTAAGGTGATTTGCAAACTTAATGTGACCATGGACAATAGCGGTCGTAATTCAAAACTTGATTCAAATGACAATCTTCTACCTTAATAAATGCGTCAGTATTGTTGAACACAATATATTAAGTTGATCAAAAAGTTTATTTTTATTTTTTAAAAAAAAAAATAAAAAATAAACAAAATTTGAATTTTCAATATTTAAAAATAATTTCATTCACTAATATAAGTACTAGTTATTTTCTGTGCCTTTCATAAATCTGTATTGTAAGTTTATAACTCCTTGCGAAAAAAATTTCTTCAAAGAAATTGTGCATGTGATTCTCAATGTTCTCCTCATAATTCTTTTTCATTCAAATTATTGAAGGAACAAGCTTCGATGAATAGAAACAGAGATAATTTTTTTCAGTTAAACTCCAACGATTTATATCTAATAAAAGAAGTATATGATCTGGCATTTCTGTAGATAAAAAAAAACGCTTTCTTTTCAATAATACTTGTTTTTTTGAATAGCTACCTTCCAATTGCCTATTTTAAAAAATAATTTCTTCGCAGTAATAATTAAATTTACCAAAGAAGAATACTGATAATAGGTCATTATCCTTTAGTTCCATAAAATACAAAGTACTGTATTTCTTGAATGTATAGGGTTTTTCAATAAGTGCTTCAGAAGTTAAAATAAAAATAAAACAAAAAGTATTTAATTCATTAGTTATTTATGTTTTGAACTTGTAAGCATATTCTATAGCAATAATGATGGAATACAATTTCACTCAAATGACCACCACGATTTCACTTATCATAGTGCATTCATTTAGTTCAATTTTTAGTCACTCTTTTATATATTTGTGGTCCAATTTCATAAATCACACGTTCAATGTTTATTTTTAATGCTTCTGTTGTTTGTGGTTTATCAGTATAAACCAATGATTTTACATAACCCAACAGAAAATAATCTAATAAAGTTAGATCCCATGATCTTGGTGGCCAATTGATGGATCCATTTCAATAAACTCATTAATTTTTTGTTTCAATAAGTCTATTCAATTTTTTACAATTTTTAAACGTTGTTGAAGTATTAAACGTTTCATGATAATTTGCCAAACTGTACAGAGTTGAAATGTCAAAATTAATTTAAAAAAAATTCAAACATGGCTGCCATCAGCTATCAAAGTTGTGACATTCTTGTTTGAAAACCCTATAGATCGATATTTATCGCATTAATAATCTCTCTTTTTGCTTTTTCTATTTTTCACTTTACGTAATTACTCATTAATTACTTCGAAAAAGCAATTATGTGGTTATATTTAAAAAATTAATTAAAAAATGAAAATATATCAGTTTTTTTTCAATCAATTCATATGGCATCCAAATAACATATAAAATGTAATTAAACGTTCAATAATTAATCTAAAAATTTTCGACAGTCTAACGATGTAATATGAATTACTTTGAATTAATTCCGTAATCTTTTCATCATCAACTTCAGAAAATTTTCTAAACCATGTGATATTTTACAAAAAAAATTTCTTGTAAACTCCTTTTAGATCATTCGATTATCAACAATGGATTTTTTGTATGCAACACATAGATATTTTTGTAATATTTTTTGAGTAAATTTTCCGAAAATAAAATACCGGGAAATGAAATAAAAATACACTTTACAATCTCATATTTTTTTTCAAAAAAATATATAAATTTCAATCAATCTTGATATTTTTTTTCGTAATAAAAATATCAGCTACCAAATAATTTATACGAGCTAGGTGGATCAATATAATAGCTATATCTATTGAAAAAACGAAACAAACTTTTTGATCAATCCAATATATATTAATCTTTACAAAATAAATTTTCTTATTCCAACCTACACTCATGCATCTCTGACTGAAATACAAATAACTGTTTAGAATATTGAAATCATTATTAATACATGCTTATTTGCATTGTCTAACCATATCAGGTACACTGTATACACACAATTGGCAAAAACATTCATACGACACTGTTTGAATCTAAATTAAAAACGATATGTTTTGTTTGTAAAAACATGATAGAACTATACATTTTAAAGCAGTTTCGTTTAATCGACTGTAGTTAAAGATTTCGTTGTGATGAATTGTGTTCCAATTTCTTATTTTATTAACTATATTAGGACTGTAGATTGCGAAATACGGGAAGTTTATAAATATTCAGTTATGTAAATGCGGAACCAATATGTGTTGTCGTAATCTGTTAAATCTCGGACAGTTATCGTGTGTAAGTTATTATCGATCATATAATTTAATATCTAAGATTCTGATTTTTTTAAGATAAGATTTCATTATTTTTTCTATAAACAGTTGTTATAATTGAAATCAATATCGATTATATTGAAATTCATGTATATATATATATATATATATATATATATATATATATATATATATATATATATATGTATATATATATCCGTTCGAAAATAAATTAATTTACATTTTAAAACCTGACAATTCGTGACAAAGATTTGATTAATTTTATTTTGAGTCATATTTAAATTCACGAGCGTTTTTATTTATTTAAATATATTAATATATGACAAAGAAAATAACGAAAAAAATCTAAAAATATATCAAAGTGATTTCGTGTTCACTACATATAAATATTATTGTACAAAATAATTAATATGGACTATTTTTAAGATTTAAAATATTAAAAAAAATATAGGAAAGAAAATATTTAAACGTATATACATTCTGTCCAAAAACTAACAGAACTTTCACATTTAAACTGCGCGCGCTTATGGAATGTCGTGTTATATTTTTTAAAAGTTAGTACATCTGTCAATGACACTTGTGACAAATTTCATGGTGCTACACTCAGTAAATAATTTACAGTGGTTTTTATTTGACGGTGATTGTTGTCCATAGCGATTTTCACGATGTCGAAATGAGTCGATCAAAGAATTTGCATCAAATTTTGTAAAATGCCTTTCTAAATAAAGAAAGTTAGAAAGGCATATCTTGAAGATTGTCTATTGCGAACAAGAGTTTTTGAGTGGAATAAGGCATTTAAAGAGTGCTATAAAGCCGTTGATGATGAACCACGAACTGAACTCCCATCAACATCTACTGACGACAATATCGTCGTCTAAATCAAGGAATTAGTGCTCAAAAATCGTCATATGTCCATCAGAGAGTTATCAGTTGAAGTAGGAATCTTAAAAACACAATTCCATGTCATTTTGGCTAAAATGTTGGGTATGAAACGCGTCGTTTTTCGCATGATGCCAAAAACACTGAATTGTTCGTGAGTTTTATGCCAAAAACTCAACCAATATCGTTCCATAAGCTCCGTATTCACCTCATATGGCTCCGTGTGACTTTTTCCTATTCTCAAAACACAAATTTCTGCTCCAAGAACATCGTTTTGAATCGATTAAAGCCATAAAAGAAAATTCACTACGCGAACTAAAAGCTATACCACAAAACGTGTTCACGAGGGCGTTCGAGGACTGGAAGATGTGTTGCCATATGTGTATTGCTTTCAATGAGGAGTACTTTGAATACGACAAAATAAATATTGATGAATAAATAAATTCTTACGTGTTTTATTTCAAAAGTACCATTAGTTTCCGGACTAAATATATATTGTCATATTTTGTACATTGATAAAAAGTTTAAATAATTAACAAGAGAATAAAAACAAGATAATTTTAATTTGAAAGAAGTTCATACGTTACAAAGTAGAATATTCTCAATGTTTGAAAAAAACATTTAATAATTTTCATTTACTTTAGTAAAACACAGGTTTTAAATACCAAAATAATTCATACTTCGCGTGACATAAAGAAATACAGAAAAAATAATATTAGGAATAACACAAAGAGACAGAAAATTAAACGAGTAGATCGAAAAAAACAAAGATACGGATGTTAGAGCAAAAATAGGAAGTTTAACAAGAATATGGACTGGTTACATAACAAAAAAGGAAATATGAACAAGAAAACTTATTAATTAGGAACTCAGAACAAGAAGATACCACATATGAATGAATTTGACAGAGATATAAAAATTCATTGGATCATTCAAAATAAAATTTTAAAAAAGTCTGTACTCTGCAAAAAATAAAAGACTGGTGATATTATATATATATATATATATATATATATATATATATATATATATATATATATATATATATTTAGTTACCAAAAAAGTTTTTTCGATTTTACTTGAGTCAAGTAAATAACCTCTATAATAGCTTTATTGAATTTTAACCAAAATCATAAATATGTTGTTATAAGTAATCGTTAGAAGAATATCCACTTTTTCTTTAGAAGTAGAATATTAGTTTAATTAATATAGAGTGAAGACATGGCGTGTGATGAAGTGTGTTTTGGTCTATAATGTTGCAAGAGTTTAAAAAATGCCCTAGAGCGACAAGTAATTTGAGAAATATTTGTAATGTGATTGGAAGTGACGAAATTACTAAACGCTTATTTCAAGTTTTCTTTAAAAAATAAATAAATAAATAAATATATATATATATATATATATATATATATATTTATATATACATATGCATGAAAATGTGAGTGTATATACACTCATATACACATGCTCGAAAATGTCTGCATACACTTATCAATACGGATATATTTCTCAATAAAACAACTTTATTAATGTAAATTTAAAAACAAACATATTTTTTAATAATTTTATAAACTACTAATTATTTATACATGACAATTTAAAACATTTTAAATTTATAACAAATAAACTAAAAAATAAATAACACAAAATTTCATACCAATTGAGTAGAAAAAGTCTACGTACAGAAAATGAAAATCGAAAATAATATGAAGTAAAATATACTTTTCAAGTGCATTAGTAACTGGTTGAGTAGCCTCTTTTTTAAGAACCTCTTATAATCGTTTTTGCATAGAAAGGTCCAATTTTTGTAGTTTATTTAGCACTAATCTTATTCCACTCTTTTTCTATAACTTTTTTCAACATTTCCTTTTAAATTATGTCATTTTGACGAATTCTATGTTTAAGAAAATCACAAATATGCTGTATAGGATTTAGGTCTAGAGATTGGAGAGGTGCATGCAACTGTTTTGGAACGTTATATAAT
Organism: Neoneuromus ignobilis; assembly: GCA_029203775.1. Classification (NCBI taxonomy): domain Eukaryota; kingdom Metazoa; phylum Arthropoda; class Insecta; order Megaloptera; family Corydalidae; genus Neoneuromus; species Neoneuromus ignobilis. The sequence goes on along the minus strand of CP092089.1, from coordinate 14,092,304 downwards.
ATCTATAGCTTTACAACTTCTGCCGTGTGCTTCGGTCATTGTAATGCAAAAAATTATAATCGGGACCTAGACTTAATTTTTTAGTACTTTAGTTTATATTCCGTTTTAAAATATTTAAGTAAGCATATTTATCTATCGTGAATACTAAAAACTCCATTTGTCCCACGCCCTTATTTGTTATACACCCCTATACCATAACTCTACCACCACCAAGTTTCACAGTAGGAACAAGATTTTTTTATTCAGTGATGTACATACAATTTTGAGTCCTTTTATTCCAAAAATTCGATATTTGCTCTCGTCTGAGAAAATCATGTTTTCCCAAAACTGGATTAGTTTATTAATGTGTTCATTTGCATATGAAATTCGTTTTTATCTATTGACACGTGAAATAAATGATTGATCTTACGCGCAGCACGTTAATAATACCCATCCTTTTTATTATTTTTCGCATAATATCAGCACAGATTTGTTTTTTAAATAGTACTATAATATCTTTTGCAATTTGGGGTGCAGTTATTCGGGGATTTTCTTTGACTGAAGCTACAATCTTACGCCTTTATCTAAATGTTAACTTCGAAGGTCGGTCAGAAAGCGGTTTCGAAATAGATTTAAAATTGATTACTACCCTTTGAATGAAAGAACGTTCTCTTCCAGTACCCTTTCCTATTTCACGAATACTTTTTCCTTCTTTTCCTAACTTTAAAATAATTTTACACTCACTAAGAGAAATTTCCTTTTTTTAAATTCCATCTTATTTATTTTTTACAAAAAACTGCTATTAGTTACTAAAAATAATATTTTAGCGTTTCAATTACAACATACGAACTGGAATATAAAACTGTGATAATTTTAAAACAACAATAAATGCAAATACTACAAAAAATCGATGATTTGCCGTTTAATAAAATGTGTATGCAGACTTTATCTGCTCAATTTGTATGAACTCTTGTGTGTTTTATTTTTTAATTTATTTGTTATAAATTTTAAATGTTTTGAATTGTCATGTATAAATAACTAGCAGTTTATAGAATTAATAAAAAATACGTTTGTTTTCAAATTTACATTAATAAGTTTCTTCTATTGAGAAATATATCCGTATTGATAAGTATACGCAGACTTTTTCGAGCATATATATATATATATATATATATATATATATATATATATATATATATATATATATATATATATATATGGATCTTTTCTTAACTCTAATTCTATTAATATGTTCTTAATATCTATTGTCCATCAATGGATAATTATTTCTTTTTGCGTAACGACCGATTCATTTTAATTTTTGTTATAACGCCTATAGCTTTGGTTTCCTTTCGAATTTAGTCATTTCTCTTTCTATCTCAACGTGTTATTCCTAACACATATCTTCCTGTACTTTTTTATATCTTGAATTCTCTAAATAATACTGGTATTTAAGACCCATTGTTCACTACTTAAATAAGAACAGATAGAATGTATTGTTGGAAAACTTTAGAAATATTTTACAATATTTTGTAATATTCTTTTTCTCCCAAATGCACACCATTTCATTCTCCAATTGAAATAGTTTCTCCTATTCAACATTTCGAAAATAGATTTGTTAAGCCCGTTTTGTATTATAAGAAAGAAAAAGAAAAATACGAAGCAAAGTTCTATATATTAATTAATACACGAAACATGTTAAAATTAAAATATTTATTACAGTTTATTTTTATTATGCAAATCAAAATAAATCATATGTAATTATAAATTATATGTAATTATAAACTATTTTTTCAAGAATGATGCAATATTGTTAATGTTTCTTACAATGTATGACGTATTAAAAAATGCAAATATTACAGCGTGTTGTAATACGTATTAACAAAAATATTTTATATTTTTAATTACTAAAAAAATACATTAAATATAAAGATTAACCTGAATTTATCCTAAGGACATTGAAACAATTATCATTTGTATAATCAACACATTTTTTAAATAATTTTCACTTATCTTTCTACATAACTAAACGAAATTATTATTGTATTTAATAATGTTTTAATTTAATAACATAACTATTATATACATAAAGAACAATATAAAAAATAATTTATGTGACATAAAATATAAAATTATTCAACGCAAACAAAATATATGAAAAAATATAATTATAACGGCAATGGATAAGAAAACATTAAAACTTTTATGAACATTTGCAATTTTTTTAAATACTAGCTCATCAAATAATAAATATATATGTTGACCTTATCAATACCGTTTTTAATTTTTTTTGAAAAAAAAACGACACGCATTTATATATGCATATGAAAATTATAAATGATTTAGAAAAATTGACTATATATTTACATTTTACGTTTGAATATTTAATTTATTTTTATTCAAATAAATAAAGTTACAAAGAAATCGAAGAAATGGAAAAAAATATTAAAAAAATATGCGTACATACACGCACGCACACGCACACATATGTTAGTACTAACAAAATATTAGTAAAATAAAACTAATTTTCATTTGTATACCTACACAAATATTAAATTATTTATAACCTACAAATTTACTTAACTACGTTAATAGCTGAACTATTTAATAACTAATTTTCTTTTTTTTAAAGATGTTTTCAAAATTTTAGAAAATGTATGTTTCTCATACAATCATTTCTCAAGTAAAACAACATTATTATTTTTATTAACGTATTATTACCAATATAAAATAATATACACATATAACTGAATATCGTTATTTATTTCAAGTTAAAAATAATAATTATTTTAACTTGAATTATTTTTAAAAATTTGTTAGTATATTACAATATAACTAAAATATGTATTTTCAGTATGTTATTTAATATATATATATATATATATATATATATATATATATATATATATATATATATATATATATATATAGTAGGGTGGTCCACAAATAAGACTGAAGGGTTTAAAAATATATTCACTTGCTTACTATTGCTTATTATTCTTTATTATCCTACAGTCTCTTTTGGATCACATAAATAAACTTAACGTATTTTTAACCCATTTAAAAATTTTAGTATATGTTTCAGTGTGCAAATCAATAAAACAAGTGTACCATTTTATTATATTTTTTATTACTTTTAGAACGTTTAAATGTTTATATATATATATATATATATATATATATATATATGTGTGTGTGTGTGTGTGTGTGTGTGTGTGTGTGTTTTGTGTGTATTTTTAAACTTAATAGAACTTTAATCTCAATCCCTATCAAAAGTTCTATCAAACCTAAAAACATCATATACGAGGATCGTTTCATAAGTATAGTAAATTTATTTATTGTTTAATTTAGTTAATTATGTATATATATATATATAAGTTCTAAATTTGCGACTATAAAAACAATTTAATACTCTATAAATTTCAAAATAATAAATTTTATCAAATAATTTAGGTACTTAAAAAAATTATTCTCTTATATGAATTACGTTTTATAGTCATTTTACTTACAATTTTCAAACAAGAACTAATGTCGAATAATACTACCATTAATAATGTATTATTACTAAAATACATAATAAAATTCATTGTTTTATTACATAGATTTCAAAAATTTAATATTTTCAACTTTGTTTTCAAAAAAAATATTACAAATGTTTTCAAATCAAGTTTTGATTTCTTATAAACCTTTCGCAATTTCTTTGAATTAGTTATATACACGTATATATATATATATATATATATATATATATATATATATATATATATATATATATATATATATATATATATATATATACATATATATATATATAATATACAATCAGAAAGTTACTTTTACCACTTAATTATACATTCGAAAACAAAAATCAATAGAAATATGAATATCATATTATTATTTTCTTCTATTCTATTTTTAAATTATGATATATTAATATACATGTCCTGGTTAAATCCAATCGAATTTGAAAAATAATTGAAAATACAAATTAATAATGCAAGGTCATAGAAGTTTATACCCTTAGATCATTGGCCCACTTTTGTATATTTTGAAACTTTATTACACGTTTAAATTCAAGGTGAACGACAAATGCACCGTTTGACCACATTTTGATTATATTAATATATCTAAACGGTTTATTGATGTGATGTCAAAATAAATAGTTTATATATATATATATATATATATATATATATATATATATATATATAGTTTTAGTAGATGAAATACACATTCGAAAATATTATAATATATATATATATATATATATATATATATATATATATATATATATATATATATATATATATATATATACTCGTACTAAATATATTAGCAGTACCTCTTAAAATATATCTATTTTACAAGTGAAATAAAATGAAACACCCATAGCAAATAAAACATTTTATTAGAATTGCAATAACTTCATATGTACTTTAAACTTAATAGTCCGAAAGTCCGCTCGGTCGATAAACATAATAAAATATAGAAAAGGCGGTCTAAAATGTTGTAATTCAATTTTTGAAATGTCATGTTTTAATACAAAAATGTTTAATCTACAATAGCTATTCTACCGCTCTTATAACATTTATATTTTTATTACACTGGTTATTATTTTACAGTACAATAAACAAATAAATTATTAATAATTAAAGTAAAAATATTACGTCATTTATTTTCTATACATATGTGTGTGTGTGTAAGTGTGTATTTCCAACTTCGTGTGTATACATTTGAAAAAAGACATAGTCATTTACCTAAATCGCAAATAAATCATGTTTAAAAAAGTTTAATGTTCATATAATTCGTTATATTACCTACCTATTATTATTTTAGTCGGTAATTTTGGTTTTGCAAAAAAAAGTAATTATATTTTACGTGAAAACAATAAAACTTCACTTATTGATGTTATTCCAATGACATAAAAATTATAATACTGTTGTAATGTGAATAATTTTTTTTGCTTGTTTATATCAAGGTGATTTTTTGTATACAATTATTTCTTTTAATTCAAATTCTCATGAATTCTATAATATTCATATATATATATATATATATATATATATATATATATATATATATATATATATATATATATATATGTATGTATGTATGTTTATATTAACATATTATATAACATTTTCTTTAATGTGTAAACAATGACTTACGTTAATACAAAATTTTCAAATGTCTTTTTTTAAAACCAAATATCCTTTTCATACAATCTTCATTTAATATATGAAGAAAATTTATTTTGAGAAAATTCTTTTTGTTAATTAAATTGTTACAAAATTAATAATATTGCTCTCTCGTTCTCTCTCATTATATTCCGAATAAATATTTAAGTATTATTTTTTTATCTTCTTAAATTTTGATAGTAGCTTCTCAATAGATCCATTTGGGACTAAAGTTGTATTTTTCGTTTTCAAAAATAAGTAAACACAGTAAAAAAATCTTATTTTAGTTTCAAAATTTATATTATAATCTATCTATATATATTTATATATATATATATATATATATATATATATATATATATATATATATATATATATATATACGAGGGTCGTTTGATAGGTATGGTAAAAAGTAAGAAAAACTCAATTGAAAAATTTAATTAAATACATTAAACAATAAATAAATTTACCATTCTTATTAAACGACCCTCGTATATATATGTACAATGGTTTGAACAAAAATAGGTACGAGTCTTTGTTATAGAAAAAATCAATCAAATTTGGGAATGCAATTAATATTCTCAAACTGTTTTGCTTCTCAGCTGTTTGTCGTGCAATAAATATCAATTTCAGGGTATTACCGTTTTATTAAAAAATGAAGATGTCTTGCTTTTTGGAAAAATGTTTTTTGCGGTACCTATTGAAATGTGAAAAAATAGGTGTGTTATATCAAAAAATAATTTTTATTTCGAAAAAATTGATAAAGAATAAAAAGTTTATTATTAATATAATTATTTTATTATCATTTATTAACATTTCCGTAAAATTTACGAAGTAAACAAATCAAAATATAAAATTAATAAAAATAACTAACATTAAATCATAATACATACGAGGTCAGACAATTAAGTAATGCGACCGATTTTTTTTCTCGGCCTGTGGTAACACTGCGAACCTGTAACTCCGCCACCGTAATAGCAGATCCCTACTCTCTCGATTGAGACCTTGACCACCCTCGTACGATCATTTCTTCGCCAGCTGTTTAGTGTTTTGTAACAACGCGCGAGTAGTGCATGTCACGAAAATGGAACAGAGAAATTGAATGAACATCGCTCAAGATTGTCTCGAGCAGGTTGAAAGTGAACCTACTCTTCTCGATCGAGTTATTACTGGTGATGAAAGTTGGTTCTTTCAATATGACCCCGAAACTAAACGACAAAGCAAACAGTGGCTGTCCCCTGGAGCACCAAGGCCAAAGAAGGCGAGAATGAGCAAGTCCAAAGTGAAAACCATGTTGATTTGCTTCTTCGACAGCAAAGGGGTGGTTCACAAAGAGTTCGTACCACCTGGACAAACCGTAAATCAAGTATTCTACCGCAATGTGCTCGAAAAATTGCGAAAAAGGGTGCTCAGAGTGCGTCCAGAGATCGCGAAGACTTGGGTTCTGCATCACGACAATGCTCCCTGTCACAGTGCGTTCAGTGTCTCTCAGTTTTTGGCGTCTAAAGGCATCGCAACGTTACCACAACCGCCCTATTCACCGGACATGTCACCCTGCGACTTTTTCCTATTCCCCCATATGAAAAAATTCGTCAAAGGTCGACATTTTGACTCCGTTGAAGATATCCAAGAATCTGTGACGAGGGTACTCGGAGAGGTCCCACAAGAAGTGTTCCAGAATTGTTACGAAAACTGAAAAACTCGCTGGAATAAGTGTATAGATGCGGGAGGGGACTACTTTGAAGGGGATCGCAGCGATGTACCTTAATTTTTAAATATACTCGATTTTTGAATTTTGTCACATTACTTAATTGTCTGACCTCGTATATCTAAATATGATCAATAAACGGAAACTAATCTATTAAGTCACATAAAAAAATTTAATATTAAAAAAGTTTTATAATAAGTGGTCCAAGTAAATAAACGGCGTATAAAAATTATTAATTTGGCATAAATAATTAATTTATATAAATAAATCATTCACTTAAATACTACAGCCAAATTTTAAAAAAAGGTTAACGACCACTTATTATTATTTGACTAGTAAAGGTGTAGTTTGATAGCCTTTGGTATTTTAATAGCATTTTATTGATAAAAGTTTAATTAGATAGAATACGATCATTATCAGAAAATAGCATTATATAATATAATAAAACATAGGTAAATAACTATAAATACTTTTAATAATTTGTAATATTATGAATGATTTTTTTATGTAAAAATATCATTTTACACGTTTATAAATAATATCGGGCAGAACTTTTACAATCATTTAAAAATGATTATATTCGTCAATATTACTAAGTGACTTTACAAAAAACAAACAATCAGAACAAAAAACATAGGTCTTTATTTATAAATATGAGTAAAATTATGACGAAAAAAATTCTTTTAATTTTATTAGTTTTTCTAAGAAATATTCGAAAAATCAAATATAAATAATCAGTACACAAATACTAAAAACTGTTAATTATGAAACGGAACACAAATAGGATTATAACTAACAATTAAATTAATGGAATCTACAACATTCTTAGAATTTATTTAAGATTTCTCTTCTTTGTATTTTTAATACATGAACAGTTGTCAGAATTCATCACGTCTATAATTCAATTTCATATAAACTAATTTGTATATTTGTATAATACGATCATGGTACGATTTCAAAAACAATATTTTCACACGAATTTTCTTTGAAGTATGAGTAAATGTACCTAATTCTAATTATACTAAAAACAAGATTAAACATAAATCAAAGATAGCGATTTTTAAATTTTAAACAAAAAATACAAAAAAATAAATTATATGTCAGAAGTAAACACATAAATCTTTGTTTATTAAACACAAATTCATAAATTGTTATTTTTAAACAAAGTTATGACAATTAAAGGATTATTTGTTTTAATTAACATAACATTGTTAACATTATATTCTATCATTCCGTACTTATGAAAGAAAAACGCGGGTTGTTAACGCCAAAATAATTAAAAAAAGTATGAAATATATGAGTCAATAAAAAGTTGCAGGAACGAAACAGAATAAATCCGAAAACAAATAGTTATAAATGTAATAAAAATAAAGAATCTAAATTAGAAAATATTGATTAGGTATCAAGGATTATAGAATCCAAAAGAAATCGATAAACAAAAAGATATGAAAAATATTAGTTTTAATGAAACTTTGTAAAAGATATTCCTTTCTTTCCATAACTTTAAAAAAGTTTTACGTTTACTAACAGAAATTTATTTTTTTAAAATTCCATCTTATTTATTTTTTCAAAAAACTTTACTATTAGTAAAAATCATATTTTAGCGCTTCATTGCAACGTATGAACTGGGATATGAAACTCTGATAATTTTAAAACAATAATGAGTGCGAATATTACAAAAAAAAGGATTTGCAGTCTAATAAAATTTGTACGCAGACTTTTTCTACTGAATTTGTATAAATTCTTATGTTTTTTCTTTTTTAGTTTATTTTTTAGAAATTAAAAATGTTTTGAATCGCCTTGTATAAAGAATTAGTAATTTATAGAATTAATAAAAAATATGTTTGTTTTCAAATTTACATTAATAAGTTTGTTTTATTGAAAAATACATCCGTATTAATAAGGGTACGTAGACTTTTCTACCTAGTATATATATACAATTTATAAAAATAAATCTGTACTATCTACTTAAAACTATTATCTCATTCGTTATTTTTCTTCTGCTTAAAACTGTTCAGTTTTTCTTAAAATAATCCATATACATATTAACTTAGTCATACAACACATTTTAAATATATTCGCAGTAAAGCAAAATATTGAAGGAATAAACAGACTTAAATACATTTGCGTCAAAGATGAATGACGCACTTCACTCATCAATAATTTTTCTTCAATAATATTTCAGTACATAATCCACAAATACATGTGGTTAATTGTTAAATGGTAATCAAATTAAGAACTAGAGTAATTTGTGTATGTATATATATATATATATATATATATATATATATATATATATATATATATATATGTGTGTGTGTGTGTGTGTGTGTGTGTGTGTGTGTGTGTGTGTGTGTGTATGTATGTATGCATGCAAATAATAAAATACTTGATAATATAATATTTATTCATTTAATTTTATTTCACTAAATTTTACGAAACATTATTAATAATATCCACAATAATAATATTATATTTTGCAAAAATATAATATATTGCGAATTTACAAAAGAACCAATTATTATAAAACAATCGTTAGTACGTTAAGTCTCTATAATTAACATTTAATCTTGTGAAATCAAATATTAACAGAGAACATTAAGTTACCATTTACAAACATATATCGAGTCTAATTTAATTTAATTAGTTAATATAACTATTTAATTATTTTCAACATTACAATACATATATATATATATATATATATATATATATATATATATATATATATATATATATACATGTGTATATATTTGAAATTTTCTTTATATAAGAATTGCGATTATATCATTTGATTTAATTTCATTTTATAGAATTAAAAAATTATGCGACTTTCACAGATTAGCATCTCATTTATGTTAACGTAATTATTTGAAATCATTCATTTTATACAATCAAGGTCATCACATAAGTAATGACGTGTTTGTAATGAAATATATAAACAAATTTGTACGAAAAGCTTTTATTTTTTAATCACTGATAAACAGTCATTGTTATTTATGACACTTTACCATCTTGTTTCCAAAGATTCAATACCTCGTTTAAAGAAATCTTACTTTTTTGAAAAAGAAAATAACTCAAAATAATTTTTGACTACAACAACATTTGGGATTTTTTCCCCAGCAAGTGAATACTTCAGCGATTAAAACATCTGATAATCAGAGATTAGGGAAAAATCGGTAATACTTCTTACATCAGCGTTTTAATTTTCTTCTACGTGATTCTTGCTGTATATGGTTTCACGTTATCGTGTTGCAAGATAACGCCCTTCCTGTTGATCAATGCAAATCATTTTTCTGAGAGCTTTTGTCATAATCTTCCTAATTGCTGATAATAGACTTTAGCTGTTATTATGTGTCCAGGTTTCAGCAATTCAGAGTGAATCACCCCATGTAAATTCCACCAAACTTACAAAAGATAATTTGCCAAAATCTAACTGGACATTGGTGTTAAAACTAGAGATTGATTTAATAAAACCCATTGCTTAGCTCGCTTCAAATTGGTGTATAAAACCCATTTTTCATCTCCAGTTACAATCTTATAGAAAAATGGCTCTCTGTTATGCTTTTCTAGTAACAATTTATATATTTTCATTCTGGATTCTTTGTTAGTTGAAGACAGTTCATGTGGAACCTATTTCTCTTTTCTGTGAACTTTTCTAATTTCTTCCAGATGTCTCTAAACTATTGACCATGCAGACATAAGTTGTTGTAAAAATTCTTTGATAGCTAATTTCAGATCGGACTTAACAAGATATTTTAAGGATTTATTATCAAATTCACTAAGTCTTCCACTTCGAAATGTATCAGAAAGATCAATACGTCACCTTCCACAATTTTTTTTAAACCAACGTTGACATTTACTGACTTCCTACACTTAACCATTATTATCATCATTATCGGCTCCACAGACTGACTATTTCAGTCCCTGGCCTCCTGAAGGTTTCGTCACCATTTTTTCTCATTAGATGTTTCCTATCACCAATTGGTCCTAAAGAGCATTTTCGTATCATTCTCAGTGTTATTATTCCATTTTGCCCTTAGCCTACCTCTTGGTCTTGTTTCCTCTGATGTTCTTTTGTACACTTTTGCGGCTGTTCTTGTTTCTGGCATTCTCTCTAAGTGACCCAACCATTTAAGTTTCTGATATCTTATGAAAGCTGATAGGACTGGACTTCCATACCTTTCTTTTACTTCTACATTATATCTTTTCTCCATATTTAGTTTTCACAGATTGGTCCAAATATTTTTCTTTTAAAAATATCTACTTCTTTTATTTGTGATGTGGTAAACGCCCAAGTTTCTCTTCCATAGCTTACGACTAGCCTAATTATTGTCTTATAAACCATCAGTTTGCATCTAGTTAAGACATTTCTATTTTTCATTATGTCTTTTAATTTAAAATAGCTTTTCTATCTTGCCGATATTCTGCTTTTGACTTCTATTTCTTTGCCGTTATTTTGGCTTAGTTTTGAACTTAAATATTTACAGTTATCTACCTTTTCGAAGTTGTATCTATCTATAGTTATGTTCTGCCTGTTTTGTAATCTTATATTAACTGTAAGGTACTTTATTTGTCTTTGTTTATTTCCATCCTTACGTTTCTTGCTGCCTTTTCAAACCGAACAAATGCTTCTTTCATAGCTTCTCAAGTCCTTCCAATAATGTCGATGTCATCTGAGAACGCCAAAATTTATGTGAATTTGTAAAATATGGTGCCACTTAGGTTAATATTACTATCTCGCATAACCTTTTCCAATATCAAATTAAACAAGATGGGAATAATGCATCTCCTTATTTCAATCCTCTCGTGACCTCTATTGTTCATCCTAATTTGACATTTGTTCTCATTCAACGTTATTTTCACAAGGTTCATTATTTTACTAAGGAAATCAAATTTGGCGAGGGAATTATATAATCCGAATCTTTCAACGTTATCGTATACACCTTTCAGGTCTTCAAACAGTTGGTATGTTGTTATATTGAATTCCCAGCATTTCCCTAATATGCTTCTTAATATAGATATCTCATCGACAGTTGATCTACCTGACCTGATAGTCTTCCAAAATACATTCTGCTAATGGTTTTATTCTTAACACATTATCATAGATATCAGATTCTTTTAGTTATATCTGTTACATTCAATCCACAGTAAAAATTGAACAGCATACAATGTCGTATGTATTCCTCTGAGAGTTGAAGGGACAATTGGGAAACTAATTACATTACTTTTGTAAATTAACTAAAAAAATTGAATGTTGTACACGTAAAACAAAATACTGATATTAAATACTGTTCAAGTCAGATACGAAATGTTTCTAAAATAGCTTAGTACATAAATACATAATTACTTATAGGGATCTCTAATAATTCATATTAGTTTAAAGATAACAACTATTTACAATAAAAAGTGAACAAAAACTTGATAAATGTATCAATTAATCTTTTTCCTAATGCATATTTCAACTGGATTTTATTGAACAGAGACTTTTTATTTTAATGAAATCTTTGATGAATTTAATCATTCTATTTTATAACATCAATATACAATTCTTGGCCTGAAATTACATTCGATCAGACCTGATTTTCTGCAATGTCAGCACTGTTTTTGTATTACTTTCGTCATTAGTTTTTTTTCAAAATAAACTCGTTCTTGATTAAAAATACTTGCAAATACAATCTGATGTTAAAAATAAAATTCAAAAATAAGATAATATTCATTTTAGTACTTGAACAAAATAAATCACTTGCCTGGGCATAAGATTTCATAAGTGTGCTCAACATTGAACAACAATGAATTTAAATTGTTATTCAGGATTGAGCACATTTGAATTATTTTTATTGTTTTTTTTATCGGTCTTAATTTTAATTTTATTCTCAGGTAGTTTTCTTTTGTTGCATTTGTTAGTTGTAAATTATTTGATTGGATATAAATATTTCAACTCGCTATGAAATTAATATTAAAGTATATTCTACTCGATAAAATAAATTTAAAGACAAAGAAAAATACCGCAATAATATTTATATAAATGAATTAAAACTATTACAAAAATTCTTTATATTATTAAATATAAAGTGACCCAAATAAGACTAAAGGATAATAAATGATAATAATAAAGTAAATGTATGTCTAAATTCTTCAATCTCATTTGGGCTACCCTATATTACATGTTTATTGATTTAGTGTAAAAGTATTTTCGGTTTGATATACAAAATAAATATTTTTTTCTTTCATTATTGAATTCAATCAATTATATAATTTACATTATTTCTTATTACTGTATTTCATCTTTGAATTTTTCTATCCTTATATGTTTTAGATACAAAAAGTCTTCGATACATGGTTATATTTCTTCATATGAATTTAATTGTTCCTCGTTAATTTAATTTCGTGAAAATCGGAATAAATGATAATCTGAACGTACCAGATTAATTTAATATAGGGAATGTGAAAAATATTCCTGAAAAGATCTTTCAATTTTCTATGAATATTCATATCCACATGTAGTTTTGTATTATTTTAGTGAAAAATAACACCCTTTTTATTCACTAAATATGGTCTTTTAATGTACAATTCTAAATTCAATAAAGTGAATTTGTGTAGTTTTAAAAATTCAAAATACACCAAACCCCTAGAATTCAATCAACAAAATAATATCACTTTATTTTGGTATTTGCAGTTATCAATGAAATTTCATTTTTTAGTAACGAATATCATTTTCTCACTACTATTTTTCATTACATTACTGTTATCACTATTCATGTTTCAGAAATTGTTCATTTACTTGACAGTAAAGAAAAGATGTTTAAGTCGTAAATCTGTCTATCAAATTTATTTCCGTTAGTTCATGTGATACCCAAACTTCAATTTTTAGAACTATTTGTTTCCTGAAGTGTCCAAGAATGTCTTATAATGAACTTTGAATATAACTGCTGCTAATAATTATAAAATTGAACTAATAATTGTAGATTTTCAGCTATCGTCACTTCATAATGTCATCGCTGATTGTATTTGAAAATGGGGTTTATCACTTAAGTGAAATTCATCAAAACGGATTTTTTAAACCATACTTGACATACCCGTTCACTAACTAAATCACTTCCACCAAATAAATCGTAAATATTTCTAGAAAAATTTGCCACACTTACACCTTTTTAAAACTCATACATTTTTGATTAAAAACATACTTTATTAGATTCTATATCTTCAGTTTGCAATTTAAATTAAAATAGTATTTCTTACAAATAAATATATATATATATATATATATATATATATATATATATACATACGAGGTTAGACAATTAAGTAATGTGACAAAATTCAAAAATCGAGTATATTTAAAAATTAAGGTACATCGCTGCGATCCTCTTCAAAGTAGTCCCCTCCCACATCTATACACTTATTCCAGCGTGTTTTCCAGTTTTCGTAACAATTCTGGAACACTTCTTGTGGGACCTCTCCGAGTACCCTCGTCACAGATTCTTGGATATCTTCAACGGAGTCAAAATGTCGACCTTTGACGAATTTTTTCATATGGGGGAATAGGAAAAAGTCGCAGGGTGACATGTCCGGTGAATAGGGCGGTTGTGGTAACGTTGCGATGCCTTTAGACGCCAAAAACTGAGAGACACTGAACGCACTGTGACAGGGAGCATTGTCGTGATGCAGAACCCAAGTCTTCGCGATCTCTGGACGCACTCTGAGCACCCTTTTTCGTAATTTTTCGAGCACATTGCGGTAGAATACTTGATTTACGGTTTGTCCAGGTGGTACGAACTCTTTGTGAAACACCCCTTTGCTGTCGAAGAAGCAAATCAACATGGTTTTCACTTTGGACTTGCTCATTCTCGCTTTCTTTGGCCTTGGTGCTCCAAGGGACAGCCACTGTTGGCTTTGTCGTTTAGTTTCGGGGTCATATTGAAAGAACCAACTTTCATCACGAGTAATAATTTTTTTTTTTAGTAATAACTTTCATCACCAGTAATAACCAGTAATAAATTTCTCTGTTCCATTTTCGTGACATGCACTACTCGCGCGTTGTTACAAAACACTAAACAGCTGGCGAAGAAATGATCGTACGAGGGTGGTCAAGGTCTCAATCGAGAGAGTAGGGATCTGCTATTACGGTGGCGGAGTTACAGGTTCGCAGTGTTACCACAAGCCGAGAAAAAAATCGGTCGCATTACTTAATTATCTGACCTCGTACATACGAGGATTGTATGATAAGTACCTGGCCTTGACAAGAAAAAACATTTTTATGTGTAAAATTTATTTTATTTTTCAACGTAATCACCTTTCAGTTCGATACACTTAGTCCAACGTTTTTCTATCTTTTGTATCCTCTCTCAAAAATACGATTGCTCCAACCCTTCAAAATAAATGTTCGTTTCAGCAATGACCTCATCGTTAGAGCCAATTTTTTCCGCCGAGCCATTTTTTCATATTTGGAAATAGGAAATAATCGCTGAGTGCTAAATCTGGCGAATATGGTGGATGCGGAAACAATTCGTATCCTAACTCATGGAATTTTGCCATGGCGACGACGCAAGTCTGCACACGTGCATTGTCTTGATGGAAAAGGATTTTTTTCTTTGCCAAATGCGGACGTTTTTCTTTTACAGTATGGTTGAAACTGTGCAATAAGTTGATATAATACTCTTCATTAATCGTTTTGCCCTTTTCAAGGTAATCGACGTGAATTATGCGCATACATCCCAAAACATTGTAGCCATGACTTTGTTCGCCGATAAAGTCGCCTTAACCTTCTTTGGCGCAGATTCGCCTCGAAAAACCCACTGTTTGGACTGTTCTTTGGTCTCTCTGGTGTACTGTGATGAATCCATGTTTAGTCAACAGTTATGAACCGACGCCAAAAATCATTCCGATTACGTTTTAATTCCAAACATTCTTTTGAAGTTGACACATGTGTGTGTTTATTGTCAATTGTGAGCAATCGCGGCATCCATCTTGCGGAAAGCTTTTTCATATCCAAATGAGTTGTTAAAATATTTTACACCCGTTCAATTGAGATGCCTACAGTTTCAGCAATCTCACTTACTTTCACTCTCCGATCGTTTATCACGATATCGTGGGCTTTTTCAATCATTTCTGAAGTGGTAACCTCATTTGGACGACCTGGACGATCTTAATCAAAAATGCTTGTACGGCCACGTTTGAATTCAGCTGTCCAATATTTTATGGTTGATAACAAAGGTGCAGAGTCCCCATAAACTTCGTTGAGCTCCGTTTTAATCTCATAATTTGTTTTCTTTTTCAAAAACAAGTATTTTATCAATGCTCGATATTTAATTTTTTCCATTGTTGTAAAATCACAAAAGTTGTTATTTAAATGGCTGGCATTCACAAACTAAACCACGCAGCGACATGACAGTTTGACAATATTGTTGTGAAAGGTTATATTTACGAAAAATATCACTTTTTAAATACTAGCAGCGCCATCTCTGGCCTAGACCAGGTACTTATCATACAATCCTCGTATGTACGAGGTCAGACAATTAAGTAATGCGACCGATTTTTTTCTCGGCCTGTGGTAACACTGCGAACCTGTAACTCCGCCACCGTAATAGCAGATCCCTACTCTCTCGATTGAGACCTTGACCACCCTCGTACGATCATTTCTTCGCCAGCTGTTTAGTGTTTTGTAACAACGCGCGAATAGTGCATGTCACGAAAATGGAACAGAAATTTATTACTGGTTATTACTGGTGATGAAAGTTATTATTAAAAAAAAATTATTACTGGTGATGAAAGTTGGTTCTTTCAATATGACCCCGAAACTAAACGACAAAGCCAACAGTGGCTGTCCCCTGGAGCACCAAGGCCAAAGAAGGCGAGAATGAGCAAGTCCAAAGTGAAAACCATGTTGATTTGCTTCTTCGACAGCAAAGGGGTGGTTCACAAAGAGTTCGTACCACCTGGACAAACCGTAAATCAAGTATTCTACCGCAATGTGCTCGAAAAATTACGAAAAAGGGTGCTCAGAGTGCGTCCAAAGATCTCGAAGACTTGGGTTCTGCATCACGACAATGCTCCCTGTCACAGTGCGTTCAGTGTCTCTCAGTTTCACAGTGCGTTCTAAAGGCATCGCAACGTTAGGCATCGCAACGTTAAAACCGCCCTATTCACCGGACATGTCACCCTGCGACTTTTTCCTATTCCCCCATATGAAAAAATTCGTCAAAGGTCGACATTTTGACTCCGTTGAAGATATCCAAGAATCTGTGACGAGGGTACTCGGAGAGGTCCCACAAGAAGTGTTCCAGAATTGTTACGAAAACTGGAAAACTCGCTGGAATAAGTGTATAGATGCGAGAGGGGACTACTTTGAAGGGGATCGCAGCGATGTACCTTAATTTTTAAATATACTCGATTTTTGAATTTTGTCACATTACTTAATTGTCTGACCTCGTATATATATATATATATATATATATATATATATATATTACTCATCACAAAACAATACTTATTGTAAGACTAAGATTAAATAAGAGTATTATACTAATCATTTTATTTGACGTAGGTAAAATAAAAAAAAATCCCTCCAGTTTAGTAAAAACACTTCAAAACAAATTAATTATCACCCCCAACACCCCAAGATATTATAAGGTATTCAATAAGTACTTATTGTTCTCTTTTTTGTTTATAACAACAATAGACTGATGCGCATTTCGATAATGATGCTATTATCATCATAGTATTATTCTATAAAATCTTGTTATAAACAACAAAATGAACAAAAAGTGATTATTAAACATTTTCTAATATTTGTTATTGTTGAGCGAAATAATTCATTTGTGTGAAAGTAAATTCAACACAGTAAAAAAATAGTAGCAAATGGTTTCCTGATCAAATGATCTAAATAAATATCATATAATCAAGACTAAAATAAAACTAATCAAGCTAAACATCGAATTTCTAATAAATATTTATTTTAAAAAGTTTCTCTGAATAAATACTGAAAATCATAGAATCGAATTATTATTTGATCATCTGTTTTAAAAAGAATAGAATACAAAAATAATTACGATTCGTATTTAATTTATATAAACCGTCGTATAATCGAAAACCTGTCTATAAATGCGTTAGAATAAATATAACTCAATAAGTTTTACCTTAAAATAAGATGTGTGTTTTTAATCATGTTGTTTGTAAACAGCATATTTATTCACTGAACATATTTCCTACATGTATTTAAATTTTAAAAAGGAAACAATCGACCACTAGTTCATGGTTAACATGCTTTAGAATAATTAAATACCAATCAAGAATAATTAAATGCCCTTCATCTTCCTACTATCTTAATTTAAATAAACAACATATAATGATATTTGATTAATTATTTTTTTGTGCAGTTTGTTTGATTCAAGATTATTTTTTTGCAAAATCGAACTTAACAATATATCTAAAACTTTTTAGAATTTGAATCTGAATTAAAAATAACATTTTCTTAGTAGATAATATTTTATATTAGTTAAAAACTACTTACTTAATTTAAATTTAACTAAATAGCACTATTTATATATATATATATATATATATATATATATATATATATATATATATATATATATATATTAGGTTGGCAAGTATCTCCCTACCGCTTTTTTTTTTGTACATAGCTGCGAAATTCAAAAGACCAGAAGGCGGAAGGGAGATATTTGCCAACCTAATATATATATATATATATATACGAGGTTGTTTGATAAGTCCGTGTAAAAATAAAAACTGCTTCATTGTTTTGAATAAATCGTTTTTATTTTTCAATATAGTCTCCTTTTAGACTTATGCACTTAATCCAACGCTGCTCTAGTTTGTTGATCCCTTCCGAATAATAGGATTTGTCCAAGTCTGTAAAATAGTCATTCGTTCCTGCAATCACCTCCTCGTTCGAATAAAATCTTTTTCTCGCGAGCCATTTCTTCATATTAGGGAACAAATAATAGTCCGATGGAGCCAAGTCTGGAGAATAGGGGGGATGTGAAACGATTTGGAACCCTATTTCCATTAGTTTTGCGGCCACAACTGCTGAGGTGTGAGCTGGTGCGTTGTCGTGATGAAAGAGGACTTTTTTGTGGGCTAATCGGGGACGTTTTTCTTGCAACTCGGTTTTCAAACGATCCAATAACAATGAATAATATGCACCTGTAATGGTTTTACCCTTTTCCAAATAGTCGATAAAGATTATTCCTTGCGAATCCCAAAAGACAGTCGCCATAACCTTCCCGGCCGAAGGAATTGTCTTCGCCTTTTTCGGAGCAGATTCCCCCTTGATAACCCATTGTTTAGACTGCTCTTTGGTCTCAGGAGTTTAGTGATGTATCCATGTTTCATCTACAGTGATGAAACGACGCTTAAAGTCCTGCGGATTTCGCTGAAACAGCTGCAAACCGTTCTTGCAACACTTCACACGACCTCGTTTTTGGTCGATCGTGAGCAATCGCGGCACCCACCTGGCAGATAGCTTTTTCATGTCCAAATGTTGGTGCAAAATATTATGTACCCGTTCACACGAGATGCCTACAGCACCAGTAATCTCACGCACTTTCACTCTTCTGTCATCCATCACCATATCATGGATTTTATCAATGATTTCTGGAGTGGTGACCTCAACAGGGCGTCCAGAACGTTCAGCGTCTCTTGTGCTCATATGGCCACTCCGAAAATTTTGAAACCACTTATAAACTGCACTAATCGAAGGTGCAGAGTCACCATAATGTTTATCAAGCTTCTGTTTAGTTTCCTGAGGCGTTTTGCCTTTAATGAAGTAGTGTTTAATGAACACGCGAAATTCTTTTTCGTCCATTATTTGACAATCACTCGATTTCCTTGATTCCAACGATTGTCAAACACAAAGGAATAGACCAATCTGGCCGAAACTTGATGTGTATTCTTCCAAGAGGTGCTACTAATTAAAAATAACCTCGATATGCACCAGTGGTGCCATCTTTCGGAATTTACACGGACTTATCAAACGACCTCGTATATAGATCAAGTAATTAATTAAATAAAAAATAAATTTTATTTAAACTCCAAACCTTAATAATATACAATAACAAAAAAAATCATACATAACCTATAAAGAAACAAGTCTATATTCAGTCAATTATGTCATTTATATTGCAATAAAATAAGAAAAAATCAATATTTCAACTCGAATTGCACAACTATTAACTTTTTACAAATATCAGATATAATTATATTACAATTATTTACGTTTCATAAACACAATATAACCTATATTTTACCAATTATTTACTGATATATGTATGGCTTTAATCTCAGAAAATATAATAAGAATAATATAATAATAATGTTAATACATTAACACTTTTGTAATTCCCAATGAAATAAAAATGAAACTGATAATAAATTCTATAATTCAAAATAGACTAACGTTTTATAAATAATTATCACATTGAATAACAAAATCACAATTTACTTTATTAAAAATCAAAAAAACGAATAACAATAATGTTATTCGTTTGATGATTTGTGATCGAATAATCGATCGGTTTAATTTTTGAATAAATATAAAGATTAAAATTAAAGAAAAAAATATGAGAACGCTACTGAAATTTAATCTTAGTTGAAAACATAACTAACTGAATAAACAATAAATAACTAATAACTCAATATAAATACAGACTGATATATAAAAAAGTCAATAGAGGTCAATGGTCTTAATTGAAAATCAAAACAATGACCACATACAATAATCTTCTTAAATTCGTTTTCCCGATTAACGACTTTCCAATTTGCGTCACAGTAAAACTTGAAACCGTGAATCGATTTACTTCATATTTCTTTAGATTTACGTTCTTAAGATTCCTCGAATTCGAAAAATATAAACTACTCATATGTGTTTATCACTAATGTATAATGCAAACACACAGTAATTTGGCACATAAATCTTTGATATTTATCAATAATGTTCCTGGTCACTCATTCATTAGGATGAAACTAATGATATCATTAAAATCATATTTCTACCATCAAATACTACTTCTCTTCTTCAACCTATGAACCAAAGTACTATTACAGCATTTAAAAAAGTATTATTTACACTGAATTTTTAATAGTCTTATTTTTAATAAAAAACTCAAACATGGCTGCCACCAGCTGCCAAAGTTCTGATATTGTTACTGAAAAATCCTATATATATATATTTATATGTACATATAAATATATATATATATTATATATATATAAATATCTCCTTCCGCCTTCTGGTCTTTTGAATATATATATATATATATAAAAAAATATATATATAGGAGATATGCCAACCTAATATATATATATATATATATATATATATATATATATATATATATATATATATATATATATATATATATATATATATATATATATATACATACACACACCCGTCCTTCAATTTACGCGAGTTTTTTTACGTAGCAAATTATACCTCTATTTACGCGGAACTTTTTTTTACGTGGTATTGATTTACGCAACACTTTTTATACCTGGTCAGATAGATTTTATTTTAAATATTTTTTTGTGGAATTTACTATATATCAGAGTGACGCAAATTGTTACTTGAACGTATAAAAGCACGATATAAATATATAAAAGGTTGATTGTTTCGAATTACAGTAGCAATAATGACACCGAATAAAATTTATCTACTTTTGTTTTCTAAAACGTCATTATTTTTCTGTTAAGCTACGTGAAATAAATATGTGTTTCTACAACTTTACTAGCTTTTATTTCCAATCTTTTTTCTATTGTACTGACAGACTCAATTTACGCGATTTTCATTCGCGTAAAACAAATCCACGTGGAACGGATACTCCGCGTAAATTGTGTGTGTGTATGGTGTGTGTGTGTGTGTCTATATATATATATATATATATATATAGATATATATATATATATATATATATATATATATGTATGTATGTATGTATGTATGTATGTATGTATGTATGTATGTATATTCACAAGAAAATTCCGTCGTTTCTACGTATATCATAATTCTAGAAATTGTTTATACATCGTATGATTTATTATGATAATTAAGATTAATTAAATAATAAAGTGCATACCTTGTTTCATTCGTTCAGTATATCTAGATATGTTTACTTTAATTAAAATATAATTTCAACCCTTCAAAATATATATGCAAAATAATGTAATACGTGCATGTTTACGAATTTAAACTTGGTTCTAATGCTGCTGAAGTTGTATAAAAAAATTATACCAAATTTGGAAAAAAGGAAATTATATCAAAAACAACTCAGAGGTCGATTAAAAAATACTTCAATAAATAAATCATTATAAAATAATGCTAGATCAGGCAAACGATCAAATGTAAATATAGACGAATTACAAATAAAAATTGAAAAAAATTCTAATTCAACTGCATACGACTAAACAGAAAAAGTGTTATCTTTTATTAAAATAATACAAGACTACAAGTGACTATAAACACCCAAAAAAAGAAGGAATATCAGTTGGGAAACTCTTAAATAATACATTCTTCAAATTGAACCGATCTGGTACTAACGAAAGATCATATATTCCTATTTACGAAATTATATTAATAGAAAAAATATATTCTTACCAAAAATTACATTATGTATCGAGGATCTTTTCGCATCAACACCTATATATTGTTATAAAAATTGAGAAAATAAACTTCTTAAAAGATGGAACACAGTAATAAAAATAATGTAAATTAAATCATCGATTTTTTTTAAAAAATAAACATTTTTTTGAAGACACACACACACACTTTTATTTATATATATATATATATATATATATATATATGTATGTATGTATGTATGTATATGCGTGTGTATGTGTGCAAAAGGTTAAAAAAATACAAAAGATAAATATTTGTACATCTGATTAAATCGTACGACTCACATTCGTACATTTATACATAATTAAACAGCATCAGTTCAATTAAACAAACTGCTTTTAAATATTTTCAATCAACTTTCATCTCGTTCTAAACAACACTTATAAAAAAATACACGTTTGACTTTCTACACATACAATATTTTATTTTCTTAAATGTAATGAATAGAATATGTAAGCTACGAAGAATCTTGCCATATGATCTATAAAAAACGTACCTTCAAATTAATTTTAGTTATAGTATTTAAAAATAATAATTTACTTCCTTCCTCCTTTTAAATATTACATAATTATCACATTTAACCTACTTCCATATACATGTATGTATGTATGTGTGTATGTATGTATATATATATATATATATATATATATATATATATATATATATATATATATATATATATATAATATGTATTATGTGTACACACACAACTAACAAAGAATTATGCAAAACGTACATTTATATTTTTACTAAATACATGACATATAACTATATAGTGCACCTTATACGGAAATAACATACATAAATGTTTAAAAGTGAAATTAATACAAACATATAAGCGTAGCTAAATACACACACCTGCAGGCATATGTATGTATGTATGTATGCATATGTATGTATGTATGCATATGTATGTATGTATACATACATACATACATACATATATATATATATATATATATATATATATATATATATATATATATATATATATATATATATATATATATATATATATATATATATATATATAAACAAATCACTCTACCTAAACACAAGACTATAAAAATGTTCAATATCACTTATTGTTCCGCATTTAAATGACCATGCCATTATCGTCGGTACGCCACAGTTTAAACAAATAATGACGAAATAGCTTTCCGCTCATATAAACCACATTTTATTATTGTTTATCAAAGTTTCAGCATATAGCTGTTTGTTAAATATTTCTTATATTTCTGGGCAAATATATTAGGTTGTCACCTAAGTCCACGTTTTTTAAACATCAGTTAACATGCATAACTTTCTGTAAACTAGAAATATTTTCAGTATTCTTTCGGTGTTCACTAGTAGTGCTTGTGTTGGCTGGGCTCTTTCGAAACCCATTATATATATTTTTAACATTTTCAACCCCAAATAAACAATGGTAATGGAGATAAAAGAAATTCAGTTACACTACATTATGCTTTATGAGTTCCAACATGGACATAAAGCTATAATGGCAGTTGAAAACATCTGTAAAGCAATGGGCACGGATGCAATAAAAATTAGAAATTGCTAAATGTGATTCAAAAAATTTCGTTCTGGAAATACAAATATTAAAGACTTACCAAGGTTAGGTGACCAAAAATGATTGATAGTGAGGAGATTAAGGCTGTCATTAAAACAGATCCAGGGTTAATGGTATGGGAGCTAGCACAAAGATTCGAAATACATCCTAGTTGTTCATAAACATTTTAAAAAAATGAGAAAGGTGTCAACTTACGATGAATGAGTACCTCATAATTTATCCGAACAGAACCTCGAGGAGTGTGTATCAATATGCCAGTCATTATTGATTCGGGAACAATGCAAGTAATTTTTGAAACGTGCTGTTACTGGGGATGATAAATGAATTCTCTACGTCCTACACACACAACGCAAGAGGCAGTGGTTGAACGCGAATCAACCCCCAATTCCTACACCAAAAGCCGAATTACACCCCAAGAAGATCATGCCGTGCATTTGGTGAGATATGAGGGACTTAATTCATTTTGAATTATTGGATTATGGGCAGACAATCACGACAAATGTGTATTGGACATAGTTAGATTATTTAAAAGAGGCTTCGGCAATAAAAATACCGGCACTTTTAAATCGAAAAGGGGTAATTTTACACTAAGATAATGCTCGCTCTCGCATTTCAAAGAAGACAATTTATTTAACAGTTTGTTTGACAATTTGTTTCAAAGAAGACGATTTGTTTTTAATTGAAAAAAACAAATGAATTTACTTGGAATCTTCTACCTCACCCACCTTTTCTCCGGAGATAGCACCCAGTGATTATCATCTATTTAGATCTCTACAATACATTGGAATAATTTATCGAACGAAAGAAGACATAAAAATGATATTGAAGAATTTATTGATTCTAAAAATCCAATGTTTTTCGAAATGGCTACTAAAAATTAATTGGCAGATGGAGAAAGGTTGTAAAAAATGAAAGAGAATATATAATTGATTAAAAATCTTGCGTATTTTATTTTTCCCTTTTTTAAAACTATTCGCAAAAAAACGCAGACTTAGGTGACAACGTAACATTTTCCACGAATATTACGATTTTCATTTAAATTTCTAATAATTTGTTGCTCAGTATTGTCGTTTAAAAATTGTGATCTACCTGTACATGTACATTAATTAAATCTTATTATATATTTATAAAGAAGATTTTTTCTTTCGAAGTAATTAATAAGTAATTACGAAAAGTGAAAAATATTTTAGAAAAAGGAAAAAGAGGGATTATTAATGCAATTAAATATTGATTTATAGGATTTTCCAATAAAAATGTCAGAACTTGACAGCTGATGGCAGCCATGTTTGAATTTTTTGAAGCTTATTTTGACATTTCAAATCAGTATAGTTTGGCAAATTATCATGAAACGTTTAATAGTTCAACAACGCTTAGAAATTGTAAAAACTTTAATATGCTCATTGAAACAAGAGTTTAACGAGTGCATTATTTCACGAAATCAACTCATTAATTGACCACCAAGATCATCTGATCTAACTCCATTGGATTATTTTCTGTGAGATTATGTAAAATCATTGGTTTATACTGATAAACCACAAACAACAGAAGCATTAAAAATAAACATTGAACATGTAATTCATGAAATTGGACAATAATTATGTTAAAGGATAACTAAAAATTAAACTAAACGAATGCATTATGTCAAACGAAGTCGAGATAGTCATATGAGTGAAATTGTATTCCATCATTAAGGGGTTATACGCAGTTAGAAATTTCAAAAAATCGATTTTTTTGCATTTTCGGAATGCACATATATTTGAGTATATTCTCTGAAAATTTGAAGTAAATCGGATAAATATTTTCGGACATACACCTGAATTTGTAAGTAATTTTATCTATGTGTAAACTACTTCCGAAACTTCAAACGCGTTTATCTCAAAACGGTGTTTTCATAGTCTGTGATCTCGATATCTCAGAAATGTCTGAACCGATCGATCTCAAATTTTCACACAATCTTCTCAAATATATTCCTCAGGTATTGAACGAAGGAATAAGGTTTACAAAAATTATTACTATTTTTTTAAAATAATTTGTAGCGAAAATTTTAGTAAAAAACGAAAAAAATTTTTTCAAGTAGACGCCATTTTGTCAAAAATGAAAATTTTTATTATTTCTTCGTTAAATACCTGCATTAATCTATCCTTTAAAAGAATTGACCATATTTTTTGATTTCAAATAATCCAAACCGCCGATATGGAGATCACCGCCAAGCGCCTTTTTTTGGAGGTCGTTCGGGACATCGTCTGCAGGAGCGGTGCACTTCAATATTTTTTATGATCGACATGTTATTTTATTCTTGAAAGTAGGATCTATTCAAATAACCATAATTTGTAATTGCAAAATAAATACTGTTTCTAAAAAAAATTCCTAAAAAAACGTCGTTTTTGCGCCTCGCAACTGCGTATAACTCCTTAATTGACCACCAAGATCATCTGATCTAACTCCATTGGATTATATTCTGTGAGATTATGTGAAATCATTGGTTTATACTGATAAACCACAAATAACAGAAGCATTGAAAATAAACATTGAACATGTAATTCATGAAATTGGACGATAATTATGTTAAAAAGTGACTAAAAATTGAACTAAACGAATGCATTATGTCAAACAAAGTCGAGATAGTCATATGAGTGAAATTGTATTCCGTCATTAATGCCATAAATATGAGTAAAAATAAAAAAAATGACTAGTTAACTAAATACTTTTTGTTTTATTTCCATTTAAATTTCTGAAGCGCTTATAGGAAAACCCCTATATTTTTCGTAATATTAATTGGTATTCCCAATTTTCGTTCGATTTTTGTTTATGAATATATTTTTTTTATACAATAAAATAACTAGAAATCCTTATTCCGGATCGCGCGACATCTGTAGTAAATATTTACAATATTTAACTCTATAATACCTCACATTCAAAGAATTAATAAATATTTGTTTTAATATATCGTATAATTTCATACATTAATTTAAAACTATCTAAATTTGATATTTATAACGTTAAATATGCATGCATGTTTTTGATATGTTAATAATTTTATAATCAGCTATATTAAAAGAAAGGTAGAGATGAATATGGAAATTGATATTATTTAAAAATAAAGAAAACTAAAATAAAATGATATCCATATTTCTCGTATTATTATTGTGGATTAACATACTTGTTTTTAATGCACGGTTATATATTAAAATTGTAATTTATATGTAATTAATGTTAGTTTAATAAAGTAACTATAACTGATACTGTATATTCATAAAAAAATGTTTATTCAACAAGAATTACATTTATATTATCATTTATATTTCTACAATATATATATATGTATATATATATATATATATATATATATATATATATATATATATACATAAATATATGTATTTATCATTTTTTATAGGAAATCAAAATGATTAAAATATAAAATAGATTATGAACTGAATGTTTTTTTGCACTATTTTTTTCTTAAATCAAGAAATAGAAATCCATTACACAAATTTAAATTTTACTAGTTTTTTCTAAATAAATTATCAAGGCTATTCAGTCATTATACTTACATAACATTAGTTATTAATTGGTTAAAATATTTTTTATAAAAAGTTTCTATATGCTTCCTTTTACGCTATCAAACAATGAAAAAATGTATATACGAGGGTCAGTCAAATATAAACCGAACTTTTTCCGTATTTTTATAAAATTAATATTTTTTAAATGTATACGTCATTTTCTTACTCAATTTCCGCTAACATTTAAACATTTTTGTCGACAGATTGGTAGTTTTTTTGATTATTGTATCATAAAAAATAATGGGACGTGTCCAAAACAAATTACACTCGAAATGTTCTACCTCTTTATCATTTTCAAATCGTTGTACTTCCAAAACGTCATTGAGTGGTCTAAACAAATGGTAGTCACGTGGCTTATTTTTAATAAACATTTTTCATTTTTTAATATTTAAAATGAATAATTTAATATAAATTAATATAAAACGCCATTAATATTTTTTATATAAAAATTATCATTTTCATACTTAAAAATCTATTTCAATAAAATTATTATCAATACAAAAAAAACTCTTTCAATCATTTAATACAGATTATTTTTTTAAGCGTGATAGAACATTAAATTAAATCCTTATCAAAAGTTCTATCTAAACTAAAAAAACATTTTTATCATACCTTTATATATTCATACACAAACATGTATGTATGTGTGTATATATATATATATATATATATATATATATATATATATATATATATATATAAAGGTTGTTTTTTAGGTTAGATAGAACTCTCGATAGGGATTCATTTTAAACTTCTATCACATTAAAAAACATCATATATAAGTACAGGAATACCTCGCATAGTCCGGTTAATCGGTTCCACTGATTAACCAAACTATTTGAAACTGGACTAATCGAAACATTAACTAAATACAAAAAACGTTAATTGGTTTCAAACAATTTTTTTCCTGTTTTTTAGTAAATAAAACGAGGATAATATATTCAAATGTGTGTATATATCAACAAAACAAAATCAGGGGTTTATACATTCATTTTAAATTCATTTTCAAATGGGTTATTGAAATTTAATTATCAAAAAATCGACTTTACTCTAGAGTTGCGGATCGAAAACTAATAGAAAAAGAAAAAAGAACACAAAACTACAACTGTGCATTCAATGCGCATAATGTGCATATACGATTTCGGTTTTCTTTTTTATTATATTTTCATAATAAAGGGAAAACTTGAAAACTTTCGTATAAAAATAATTTTATGTATTAATTTTTTGGGATTTATTTCAAGAAAAACTTTTTAGTAGATTTTTTTCAAGTAAAAACTTTTTCTTTAGAAACTTCAAACCGGACTAATCGAAATCGGACTAATCGAGGTATTACTGTACATTGTTTTTATTTTTCACGATTTTGTTATATATTAAACATATATTGATAAAAATAATACTCGAAAAAATATCAAAAAATATGATTGATTCAAAAATATCCCAAATAAATATTTTATTTCTACTAGCTTCATTTTAAGTTCTATTCTAAAAATATTCACACAAAAATGTTATTCATTATAAAATCTATATTATTATTGTCTTCTATATTTATATCTTTTAAATTATTCTCAGTTTATTCTTGTTTGTATTATTTTTTAAAAAAAATAATGTTTAACATTTTATTAAATAAATTGCCAAAAGTAATAATTACATCTATTTAAAAAAAAAATTCCACAAATATTTTTGGATATGTCGCTAAAAATCTTATATATATATATATATATATATATATATATATATATATATATATATATAAATTAATTTATAAAATAAAAGTGAATTTTAAACAAATAGTTACAAGATTTTACACCTCTTTGTTGTTAAAATAGATTTAGTTAATGAAATAAAAAAAATATTTATAAAAATAACAACATGCTATCAAATTCAGTACGTTATACAGCTCACGTGAGAGTATTTAATTCAGAAATATCTCGTCCAGAAACTAGACTTCAACATTGTCTCAAGGTAAAGTATATACAAATGTATGTGTATATGATTTATTTCAGTTACCATTAGCTGTATTTCGATAACGTGTATGTGTGTATATCACGATATCAACTCATATCATCAGTCCAGCTGCTGGATGAAAAACTCATTAAATGTTGACCATTCGCTAGTAATTTATGTCACCATTCGTATTATTAGATTATACTCGCCAGTATAGAGTTACTCGATTAAATTTTCATCCAATTAAAAATATGATTAAAAGTTTAGTTATAATTACTACTTAATCATTAAAATGAATAAAAATCAAATGACTAAATTTTCAATCCATTAAATATAAGACTAAAAAATTAATCATATAATTTTAGTCGTTTTTTAAAAATCAAAAAATTATCGAATAAGAATTTAGTCTGATGAAAATTTAATCAGATAAAAATTTAGCTGGATAAAAAAATATAAAAAAAACAACTAAAACCTCAAATTAAGTTTTTTCTTCCCTTATATTTGTTTCTTCTTCGGAAATAAATTTCTTTAATAAATAGAATTCATTCCATTTCATTGCCTAAAACATGGAATGAAAAGTGTGAACGAAACTCTTATTTGTCTTTATTGTAACTGTTTTACATATTCCAGTGAGAATAATTTAAAAATTATTGTATTTTATTAAAGATCATTTAAAATTCAATTTTATTAAAATTACAAATAAAACTTCATTAAAAATTATTAACAATTTCTTCAAACAAAATAATATTATTTCAAAATTTCATTTTTAAGGGGGTATTCTAGTCCAGACGCACGAATTTTAGGTGTTTTTTCGGGTACTATAAAAAAAGCCAACAAATATTTTTACTATCCATTTTTATCAGTTATTTATTGACATTTTAAGAGTATAAAAAAGTATTATTAAAAACAAAAAATTCAAAATTGAAAAAGGTACAGGGTGGCAAAGTGGGGGCTCGAAAAAAAAGGTTTCTCCTGGTTGACGTGTTCCAACCCTTCCGGTCATATGAAACAAAATTTTTTTTGAAATTATTGAAAAAGAAGGTTGTAGTAGTATTCCCGCCTAGGGAAATTAAAAAAAAAATTTTTTTTGCAAAATGGCGGCAGTGAAAAAACAGTCATTTTTTCCCTATTTTTTTCAACTTTCGGAATTTTTTAAAAATATTAAAAAACATAATTTTCAAAAAAACCTAGGCGGGGGCAATCACTGTTATATTGAGAAGCTCTGTACCAAATTTCAAATAAATCGGTCCATTAGAACTTGAGATATCACGTCAACCGTGTCGAAAAAAGTAGTTTGGATAAAAACGCGTTTAAAATTGATTCGTTCCGGCCAGACCGAATTGGTTGGCACGTCATAAAAATAGCTATAACTCCGAAAATAATTCGAATTTCGAAAAATCCTCTTAAGGACATATTCTTAAAGGTCTAAACTTTGAAAATATGCAAAAAATCGATTTTTTCGAAATTCTAGACTAGAATACCCCCTTAAGTTTAAAATCATTTTTCGTGACAACTTCATTATTAGTCGTATTCAACTAATATTGCATTTAACTATTAGGTTAATCGGAATTAATGTCTGATTTTATACATGCCTATATAAACATGTTTCGTAATGTATGTATGGACCAGTATTCCCTCATTTTTAGAGCAATAAAGTGTGAATCATATACTATGTAAACATTCACATTTGACCTTCTAACGTTAGTAATTGCAAAGTTTTTGAAATGTTAACATGGAAGTCAACAACAAACATTTGAGACATTCTATACTATACGAGTTCCAAAAAGGCAATAATGCGAGTGTGGTTTCAAGAAATTCGTGTGAAATTTTTGGACAAAATGCTATATTGAACGTACGGTGCATAGGTGGTTTGCAAAATTTCATGGTGGCAATTTTAGCCTCAAAGTTGAACGAAGCAGAAGAAGAAAATCGGCACTTGACGATGACACTCTACAACAGCATTAGAAGCAGATCCGTTCAAAACAACAAGAGAAGTTGCAAAACACTTTAGAGTGGTTCAATCTACCGTTGTTGAACACATTTTTTTCATAAGAACTCAAGGTGGGCCCCACACAAATTGAAAGAACAGAACTTGGCAGATCGGGTACGTGTATGCATTTCGTTACTTTCTCGTCAGAATTCAGAGCCATTTTTGAGTCGTTTAATAATAGAAGATGAAAAATGGATCTACTATGAAAATATGAAACGAAAAAGAGCTTATTGCAAATCTGGTCAAAAAGTCCCTACAACATCGAAACCGTCAATGCATCAAAAGAAGCGTATGCTGTTTATTTGGTGGGACAAGAAAGGACCTGTACACTACGAGCTTCTTTCAGAATGAGTATCAATTACAGCTGAGATATACTGTGAACAGTTAGAGCGTTTGAACCAAGCTATTCATCAAAAACGTCCCGCACTGGTGAAGAGAAAAGGAGTCGTATTCCAGCACGATAACGCGCGAGCACATGCCAGTTTAAAAACGCAGCAAAAATTAGCTGAATTTCAATGGGAAATTTTAGCTCACTCACCTTATTCGCCAGACTTAGCACCTTCGGACTATCACATATTTATGTCGCTTCAAAACTTCAGAAGAAAATTCATCAGCGAAAATCAAGTAATGGAGCAGTTAAATCAATATTTCTCATTAAAAGAGCCCAATTTTTTACAAGCGGAATTAATAAATTACCAGAAAGATGGCGCACAGTTAATGAAAATCAGGGTCACTACATTGGATGATAAAAGAAATAAAATAAATTTAAAATATAACTCATTTGTTTTATTTAAAAAATCCGACATTAATTTCGATCAACCTGATATTACACAATTTTAAATATTCAAATTAATCGATTTATTAATCGCTTAAAATGATTGATAACTAAAAATTCAATCACGACTAAGGATTAATTTATTAATCGTTAGTTACAGATTGATTTAAAAACGACTAATTTCAAATCAATCGTTTTATCAATCACTTGAAACGATTACTAAATGAATCGTAACTAATGATTAATTTTACACAACTAAAATTTTAGTCATTAGTTGTTAATTGGATAATTTTTGTCCTACTCTGCAGTGGAATGATATAAACTGATATAATAATGATAATATATGTATATATGTATATATATATATATATATATATATATATATATATATATATATATATATATATAATATCCCAATAAAAATCTTTTCAATTTTGTGTAAAAAATCCAGTATAATATCCCTTTCGTACTTCTTCATAAAATAAATGCTATATTGTAATGAATAATCGTTAATAAAATATTTACAGTTTTGATTTGAGAAAAACAATACTACTAGTATAACCTTTGAGGAGTAAAGACATGGCGTCTGATAATATATTCTCGTTATAGAATCTTATACTAATTTAAAAAACTTATCAAAGCTGCAAATTATTACTGCAAGTTATTCAACAGATATCTGTACTGTTTTTGGATATGATACTTTACTGAACATGTCGAATTTAGTTCAAAACATGCAATTCTAGTAACTAAATTATATGTTAAACTTTGTTATGGAGACCTTCATATATTGACATTAACATTCTAAAACAAGCAGAAGCCAAAAATCTACAACAAACTTTACAAGAATAACATTTGATAGACAGGTAGACTTGCGCGACTTTCATTTTTCAACAAGAAACCAAACTATTTTTAAAATAAATTGCGTCAAGAAATTAAAAATGGATTTTATACAGTGATGTAATAAAAAAGACATTGATCACTGAAACTCCATAGACGATTGAAAACGCTGAAATATACCAAAATGAAATGATGCTGTGATGATGGTGAAATTAAAAGGTCATGGTGAATTTTGAATTTTTAATACCCAACGTAACTATTAATTCAAATCGCTTTACCAACAACTGACTGAATCAAATAAAGCCCAGTCCGTTAGAAGGCCAAACTTAATTAACGTAAAAGGATGGTACCTTTCACCAAAGTAATGCAAAAAACGTGTAACTATAAACATTAGAGAAAAGTGAAGGATTTTAATTGGGAACTCCTTACACATTATCCATATTCATCTGATCTGACATCTTTGAATTACTGCTTCTTCATATTTTTACAAAATTATATTAAAGAAAAAATAATTTTATGTGGAAATATAAAATTATGTATTAAAAACTTTTTTCAATCAAACAAATATCAATTTATGAGGATAGCTTCCTTTAATTAAATAAAAATATCCAATCACAACATGCATCCCAACTTCATTATAAAATCACTATTGTGTTTCATAAATGATTGAAAATTCATAATTAATAGGACTACGAGTATATTTTGAACTTTTAAAATCATATTAAATTACTAATTCAGATCACTATTACTAATAATTAACTGAATTAAATAAAACACTTCATATCAAAAGACTACACTTAGGAACAGAAAAAAATGTGATCTTCCATCAAGAAAGTGCAAGATCAAATACGAGGGTGGTCCCAGAAGTACCCGACCCAACAAAGAAAACACAAAAATTTTGGAAAAAAATATATTTATTTTTCAACATAATCTCCTTTCAGTTCTATACACTTTTCCCAGCGATGTTCAATAAGTTCGATACCCTTTTTATAATAAGAACTGTCTTGCTCCTCAAAATACCCATTAATTGCCGACATCACTTCTTCATCGTTGGGAAATCTTTGACCACTAAGCCATTTTTTCAAGTTTGGGAACAGAAAATAATCCGAGGGGGGTAAATCTGGCGAATAGGGTGAATGAGGTAGCAATTCAAACTTTAATTCATTAATTTTGCCCATTGCGATAACGGATTTGTGAGCTGGTGCATTGTCTTGATGAAACAACACTTTCTTCTTAGCCAAATGCGGCCGTTTTTGCTTGATTTCTTCGCTCAAAAGTTGCAATAAGTTCGCATAATACTCGCCGTTGATAGTTTTTCCTTTTTCAAGATAGTCAATGAAAATTATCCCATGCGCATCCCGAAAAACCGACGCCATGACCTTGCCTGCAGATGAAACGGTCTTCGCCTTCTTTGGAGCCGGTTCTCCCTTTTCAGTCCATTGTTTTGATTGTTCTTTTGTCTCGGGTGTGAAGTGATAGACCCATGTTTCATCCATGGTTATGAAACGGCGCAAAAATTCTGCTTTGTTGCTGTGAAACTTCGCTAAACACTCAATTGAAACATCTTCACGACACTGTTTTTGCTCGAGTGTGAGCAAACGCGGCACCCATCTTGCACACAGCTTTCTCATGTCCAAATTTTCAATTAATATGCGATGTACCGCACTTTTTGAAATGCCTACTATGTCTGCTAGCTCGCGCACTTTCAGTCGACGATCATCCAGTACCGCTTTGTTGATTTTCTTCACCATTTCTGGAGTCGTCACCTCATTTAGTCGACCACTGCGATGCTCGTCTTGGCAGCTCGTATGGCCTCGTTTAAACTCTGCTACCCAATATTTCACTGTTGTAAACGAAGGAATAGACTCACCCAGAGTAGAATCCAATTCAGCTTTTATATTGGTTGGACTGAGGCCTTTTAAATAAAAGTATTGTATCACGTAACTATGACCAATTTTCTCCATTTTCACAAATTCACTGAAAACGTTCACTATTGATGGGTGCCAAACAAATACTAAACAACGTGGCGTCCTCAAACTTGAAACATATGCTTATAGATTGTGTACTTTCTAATACAGTGATATTTTTCAAACAACTACCGCCATCTCTAGGTCAGGCCGAGTAGTTATGGGACTACCCTCGTATAAGTAGGAACACCCAATGAAAACTAAAGGATCTTTGATAGTAAATCCTTATATATCCTATATATTTACCCAATTGGCACTTTAGAATTATTATTTATTTCGATCTACACAAATTGTTAATGAGAAAAATAAATTTATATAAATAAATAAAATCATATATAAAAGACTTTTGCATTGAAATCAGTAACCATTTATGAAAATGTAATAAAAAAACTTACTAAAAATATAATCATGTATACAAATTCCGGCCTTAATTAGAAAAAATCACTGTATTAGAAAGTACACAATATATAAAGCATTTATGAAATAAAATCAATAGTGAATCAGTGAATTTGTGAAAATGGAGAAAAAGTCAAATTTGAAAGGCCTCAGCCCAGCCAATATAAAAATTCTTCTGGGTGATCACAACAGTGAAATATTGGGTAGCAGAGTTTAAACGAGGCCGTACGAAAATCAGGTGACGACTCCAGAAATGGTGAAGAAAATCCACTGATGATCGTCGACTGAAAGTGCGCGAGCTAGCAGAAGGTATTTCAAAAATGCGGTACATATATTATCTGAAAATTTGGACATGAGAAATGTATGCAAAATGGGTGCCGCGATTACTCACACTCGAGCAAAAACAGTGTTGAAGATATTTCAATTGAGTGTTTAAAGTTTCACAGCAACAAAGCAGAATTTTTGCGCCGTTTCATAACCATGGATGAAACATGGGTCCATCACTTCACATCCGAGACAAAACGGAGAACCGGTTCCAAAGAAGGCGAAGACAGTTTTATCTGCAGACAAGGTCATGGCGTCGATTTTTTGAGATGCGCGTGAGATAATTTTCATTGACTATGATGAAAAAGGAAAAACTATCAACGGCGAGTATTATGCGAACTTATTGCAACGTTTGAGCGAAGAAATCAAGCAAAAACGGCCGCAAAGAAAGTATTGTTTCATCAAACAATGCACCAGCTTCCGTTATTGCAATTGCTATGCACCCTATTCGCCAGATTTAGCCTCCTCGGATTATTTTCTGTTTCCAAACTTGAAAAAATGGCTAAGTGGTCAAAGATTTCCCAACGATGAAGTTCTTATTATAAAAAGGGTATCGAACTTATTAAACATCGCTGGGAAAAGTGTATAGAGCTGAAAGGAGATTATATTTAAAAATAAATAGATTTTTTCCAAAATTTTTGTGTTTTCTTTGTTGGGTCGGGTACTTCTGGGACCACCCTCGTAAGGTAATTGTGGCTTTTCTTACAAACTTCGAATTTTATACAAAAAATAGTACAAACTTAACAAAATAAATTATGATTATGTAACACTTCTAGTACTTTCCGACCAAATACCAGATTCTAATATCAATGGTTTTGAAAAAAGTAATACACAAATATTATTGCAAAAATCAGTATAAACAAATATCGAAAAGACCTGAATATGGTAAAAACTTCCCAACACAGATTAAAAATAACATCCTTCGTAATCTCTACGACGTTAAACCTTCATATTCCACTTAATACATAATAAAGCCTTTTTGGCATGAATATTCGGTTTCACTGTTGTTGATACTTATTTTGAATTCACTTATTATTTTTGCACTGTAAGATACCGTAGATAATTCATGATTCGCCCTCTTTAATTATTTGATACAAAAAATAATAATAATAAAAAAACACTTTCTTGTACTTAAAAAATAAGAACATAGTTGTCATAACGCATTTTTTGTTATTAACGATAAGAGACGCATTTTCATTGTTCTGTATTTTTCCTAACTTCTTTAAATACAAATTGTTGCATAGATATAATAGCTCCTTTTGATTTTCAAACTGATTATCATCCAATAACTACTGCAATTCTTAGTGTTGAAACTTGGCTAACTAGGTTACAACTCGTTACCCAACTCGAAATTTCGTTCTCAAAATCATTGATTGTTTACTGATTTTATGGATTAAAGTATTTTTTCCAAGAACAGAACAAATCATTTTGGCTGTTTCATCAGGATTTTCTAAACTCAGATGCAAAAATAATGGAATATCTAATGCAGGGGTCAGCAACCTTTTTTGTCTGCGGGTCAAAATCAGCGAAAATGTGATTATTAAGAAGACGTTTCGGATCAGTGGTATTTTCATTTTAAAATAGTCTTTTAGTGAATAATAAGATACATTTTATTGGGAAAATAATTACAAGATGCTTTTAAAACATAAAAATTCAAAATTATAATTGTAATTACTATAAAAACAAATACGAGGATCGTTTGATAAGTCCGTGTAAATTCCGAAAGATGGCACCACTGGTGCATATCGAGGTTATTTTTAATTAGTAGCACCTCTTGGAAGAACACACATCAAGTTTCAGCCATATCGGTCTATTCCTTTGTGTTTGACAATCGTTGGAATCAAGGAAATCGAGTGATTGTCAAATAATGGACGAAAAAGAATTTCGCATGTTGATTAAACACTACTTCATTAAAGGCAAAACGCCTTAGGAGACTAAACAGAAGCTTGATAAACATTATGGTGACTCTGCACCTTCGATTAGTGCGGTTTATAAGTGGTTTCAAAATTTTCGGAGTGGCCATATGAGCACAAGAGACGCTGAACGTTCTGGACACCCTGTTGAGGTCACCACTCCAGAAATCATTGATAAAATCCATGATATGGTGATGGATGACAGAAGAGTGAAAGTGCGTGAGATTACTAGTGCTGTAGGCATCTCGTGTGAACGGGTACATAATATTTTGCACCAACATTTGGACATGAAAAAGCTATCCGCCAGGTGGGTGCCGCGATTGCTCACGATCGACCAAAAACGAGGTCGTGTGAAGTGTTGCAAGAACGGTTTGCAGCTGTTTCAGCGAAATCCGCAGGACTTTAAGCGTCGTTTCATCACTGTAGATGAAACATGGATACATCACTACACTCCTGAGATCAAAGAGCAGTCTAAACAATGGGTTATCAAGGGGGAATCTGCTCCGAAAAAGGCGAAGACAATTCCTTCGGCCGGGAAGGTTATGGCGACTGTCTTTTGGGATTCGCAAGGAATAATCTTTATCGACTATTTGGAAAAGGGTAAACCCATTACAGGTGCATATTATTCATTGTTATTGGATCGTTTGAAAACCGAGTTGCAAGAAAAACGTCCCCGATTAGCCCACAAAAAAGTCCTCTTTCATCACGACAACGCACCAGCTCACACCTCAGCAGTTGTGGCCGCAAAACTAATGGAAATAGGGTTCCAAATCGTTTCACATCCCCCCTATTCTCCAGGCTTGGCTCCATCGGACTATTATTTGTTCCCTAATATGAAGAAATGGCTCGCGGGAAAAAGATTTTATTCGAACGAGGAGGTGATTGCAGGAACGAATGACTATTTTACAGACTTGGACAAATCCTATTATTCGGAAGGGATCAACAAACTAGAGCAGCGTTGGATGAAGTGTATAAGCCTAAAAGGAGACTATGTTGAAAAATAAAAACGATTTATTCAAAAAAATGAAGCAGTTTTTATTTTTACACGGACTTATCAAACAACCTCGTATAATTGTCAAATTTTAGTTCATTAATTTATGAACTTTATTTATAAACGTTCTCTTCGTTTTCAATGGCTCCCCTAATGCTGAATTTGTGATGTCAATTTAGTCAAGCCTGATTTATGATTAATCATCTTGAGACAAATAGAAGCGTCTGAATTTTCGGTAGTTAAGCTGCTCCTATTCTTACTTAAAATAAATTTCATGTGTGAAAATATTTACTCGCATTTATAAGTAGAACCGAACGCAGACAAAATGGCAAAACTAATTTTTTTCAAAGATAAACATTTCGTAGGAAGTGATGCCCAACACGTTGATATCATAAAAAGATGATTATCTTCCGTTTTTTATAAATCTTTCGGCAATACTTCAATTTATACGTCCACAACATTTGACTTTTAAAATCAATCACTTCTAAACTTAAATTGTCAATTTCAAGATATTTAAAATACTGCAAATCTAAACTATTTTTATCTATTTCGTCGGGCTTTATTATAAATGTAAATATTTTACCGTGCTACTTAAAACTCTGAAATCTACTTTCAAATTCACTTCTAATGTTCAAAATTCAACTTTCGAACATATTTAGATTGCTTTCATCGATATTTTTTTCATATTAGCTTTTTTTAACAAAGGAAAGAAAAGAAATATTTTAGTTTTTATGTCAGTTTCAAATAATATTAATTTTGAAGAATTTGTTTGATAATTTATTTCTATATATTATAGTTTATTTGCGGAACTCAAGTGGGTCACTTGAAATTATCAAATGGGTCACTTGGTGACCCCTGAGTATCATAGGTTGCCGACCCCTGATTTAATGTATGTTTTGTCAATTATTTTCGTACACACTGTTGATATTTAGGTTATGTTGATCACCCAACAACTTTAAGCATCATTTTACAAAAAAATCATGGCACTATTTTATAAACTTAATTGAGTGAGCAAAATTTTAATTTTAAATAATTATTTGGAATATATCAATTTTTTTAAAAAAACAAATTAATTTACACTCCTTATATGTACAATTCTTAATTATATCATTACTTTATTATATTAAAATATGTATTATAGAAAATTGTTGTCCATGGTTACATAAAAAAATACTTCCTCATAAAGTAACGGCATTGAATGAATTTGGAATTAACATAAAATACATGTCTAAAAATATTAACGTTTATTGATACGTTTTTTAAAAAAATTGCAACCATAATTAATTTTTAGGTGACTTAAAATGCCAAACATAATAAAAACAAAATAAATATATATGAATATTCTAATAATTTATTATATATATATATATATTAGGTTGGCAAATATCTCCCTTCCGCCTTCTGGTCTTTTGAATTTCGCAGCTATGTACAAAAAAAAAAAAAAAGCGGAAGGGAGATACTTGCCAACCTAATATATATATATATATATATATATATATATATATATATATATATATATATATATATATGTTTGTGTGTGTGTGTGTGTGTATTATTTTTCCGGATTAAATAAAAAAGAAGTATTTGTCCAATTAATTCTAAAAGTCGTACGATTAACAAAATTTAAATTCGAACGTTATTTTTCAAAAATAAATACTATAGAAATTATAAACGTAGAAAATAATATTTGATTCAACAAAATATCGTTAGCAAACCTAATCGATTAAAAATCAAATAATAAAACGTGTTTATTTACACATTTTTGTTCAAATAATTTATATATATTTTACATTTCATTGACTTAAGGTCGTAGAGGTCATTTAAAATGTTATTAAACTTAACATTGCTTCGTTTATCTTTCAATAATAAATAAAATAGTTGTTTATTTAAACACTTGTATATTTTACCAACCAAGTCTTCAAATAATATATAAAACAATATATTTTCTACGTGAAAAAAATCAATAAGTTTTACTCCTCAACTCGATTAAGTTAATTCTAATTGTTTTATGTTTATTTAAGATGCTGAATGTAAAATCAATTAACTGTAAGGAATTTATGAAATTCATTAAAAATATATTCGTTTGTGTATGTATGTATATTTGTGTGTATATATATATATATATATATATATAAAAGCATATATGATTTTTTTTTATATTAAAAATACTGATTTCATTAAACAAATAATACAAACAAAAGGAAAAATATTTTTAGAAAAAAATTCTCAGAAAAAATATTTAGTAACTAACATATTGAAAGTGGAGTGTTTAATGTGAAATACTAAATAAATTAAATATTTGATCTACCTAAACATAAAAAACATGCGATTTTTTAATGTTGCATACACATTTACTTACAAGGATTATGAGAGAGGAAAAAATTAGATTATAATTTCATAACGAAAGGTTAAATTTTGATTATTTTATTTCCTTGCTAAAGATAAACTTTAAAGAAGTAAATTAAAAAATTATATATATATATATATATATATATATATATATATATATATATATATATATTAGGTTGGCAAGTATCTCCTTTCCGCTTTTTTTTGCACATAGCTGCGAAATTCAAAAGACCAGAAGGCGGAAGGGAGATACTTGCCAACCTAATATATCAATCATTCAAGTAATAAAATAAATTATTAATCATCATAATGAACAGCAACTCTTCTTTATCTAAGTTTTAAAAATTATGAAAAAGTTATCGATTTAGTCAGTACATCAGCACTATTGAACTCACTAAAAATATCAAAAAAGGAAGAAATATACTGGTCTTTAAGACAAATTTATAGAAATGCTATATTCTCTATACAAGGACATGAAATTTAAAATTATTAAAATACTGTAACAGAGCTATTTAATATCTCCAAAGGTATTTACAGCTGCACTAAAAGCAGTGTTAAGACATCAAACTGGCAATTTTGGTAAATAAAAATAAAGGACTTAATACTTATTCATCTACGACTTATCGAAATTATTGTCTTAACATCCAGATTAAACTCAAAAAAAAAATATTTACATTAATAAATAAAGCAATTTAAAAAAATAATTTTATAATAAATCATAACAAAGCAAAAGTAATGTACAAGGGTCGTTTGATAAGTATGGTAAAAAAACTAAGAAAACTAAATTGAAAATTTTTATTAAAATAATTAATTAAATTAAACAATAAATAAATTTACCATACTTATCAAACGACCCTCGCACATTAAATGTTCAAATCAGGGAAAAATCGAATTAAAAGGAATAAAAAGAGATAAAAATAAAAACTATATATATTTATAACAGTTTGTTGCTACGCACGAAATATTTATAAATGAAATAAATAAGAGATTAAAGGCGAAATTATGTCAAATTAATAAAAAATGTTACATTATGAAATTGAATAATCCCCTACGTTTTTTTTTTAAAAAAAAAAGTTTTTTTATAGTTGTATCCCACTTCCTTCCACTTATAACAATGAAACATGGATCTTAAACATAAGAATAGTTCAGTAGTTCCAAACAACACAGATAAACGTCA
The DNA here is from genome assembly GCA_029203775.1 of Neoneuromus ignobilis. Classification (NCBI taxonomy): domain Eukaryota; kingdom Metazoa; phylum Arthropoda; class Insecta; order Megaloptera; family Corydalidae; genus Neoneuromus; species Neoneuromus ignobilis. Next base: position 14,050,004 of record CP092089.1, on the reverse strand, counting down.
AAAGATGCATGTCAAAAATAAAATACAGATGCAGAAAAAATTAGTGAATCAAAAAAAGTCCAGTCATGAACGTTACAATAAAAATAAAAAGTTTAAACAAAAATAGACCAGTCATACAGTAAAAAAAATACCAATGAACAACAGAAATTACTGACTGGAAACACAAAAAAATAAAAGTATATATTGGTCTCTTAAAAAAATTAAGAGACCCATACACTGATAAAATAGAGACATGAAAACATTTTACGGTATAGAATAGAGACGAAATATATTCAATTACTGGAAATGGAATTTTTTTAAAAGACATTTATCTATCAGTTAACAGAAAAATGCCAATAATGAATTATATACAAAGAGAAGAGGAGAAGATGGTAGAAAGAGTTTTCCAATAAGAATGTCAGAACTTTGGCAGCTGGGGGCAGCCATGTTTGATTTTTTAAGCTCATTTTGACATTTCAACTCAGTATAGTTTCTATGCACGAAATATTTATAGATGCAAATTATCATACGTTTAACACTTCAACAACGTTTAGAAATTGTAAAAACTTTAATAGACTTATTGAAACAAAAGTTTAATGAGTCCATTATTTCATGAAATGGATCCATCAATTGGTCACCAAGATCATGTGATCTAACTCCATTGGATTATTTTTTGTGGGGTTATGTGAAATCATTGGTTTATAATGATAAACCACAAACAACAGAAACATTAAAAATAAACATTGAACATGTAATTCATGAAATCGGACCATAATTATGTGAAAGACTGACTAAAAATTGGACTAAATAAATGTAAAATGTCAAACGAAATCGTGGTGGTCATTTTTTATTATTATTAAAAATTAAAGTTGGCATACAAAAACAACAATTATTTTATGACTCAATCCAATACATCCAATGGGCCTTTCCACACTAGTCAGCATGCATACAGTATTCGCGCCTATTACCGCTCGTCTCACGCCTTCTTATCGTCAAACTCCCCCATTTAAAAAAAATAGTTTTTTGGTAAGAGCGTGTGAGACGAATGATAATGGGCCGTGAATAGTGTATGCATGTTGACTAGTGTGGAAAGACCCAATGCAGTTACTTTATGAGGAAATATTTTCTATAAAACATATTTTAATATATTGTAATAAAATGAGGACACAATTTATGTATTACACATTAAATTTGTAACTTAATTTGATTTCTTTAACTTAATTTGTTCTAAATAATGATTTTAAATTAAAATTTTCCCCACACAATTATAATTGGCAAATATATCATTTAACCCTTTGCACTCGAAGTTTTTTTTCACTCATATTACCAACAACTCGAAGCAATTTCAATACAAAAATCATATTCACATATAAGAAAATGATATGCGCAGTAACAGTTTTTTTTTACAGTTACATAAATAAAACTTTCTTGAACAGATATAATTTGCAATTTGTTAAAAGAATAAATGAAGTTATTACGATTTGTTTTTGTCCTTATGTTATGAACTGAAAATTATTTGCATTGTCTCCATAGCGGAGCCCTCGAGTTTGAAGATAAATTTTAAATGGCTCCGCTCCGAAGCCCTCGAGTGCAAAGGGTTAAACAATGAAACACTGTTTTTTCATTAAATTGAGGGTTTAAAATAAATAACAAATTCTATTTTTTAATATATATATATATATATATATATATATATATATATATATATATATATACACACACACACACACAGAGTTTCCCAATTAAATGTATTCATATTATAATGTGTATACATTTTTTGGGACACCATGTATATATAATCACAAACACATACTTATGACATTTATGTTGAAAATATAAAATGAATAATTCTGTTTTCATTGATATGTAAAAATAGAGTAGTATTTCTCTAATTGTAATAAATTATATTTTTTGTTTCAGATTTCTCAACCAATTATAGACTTAATCGTAGCTCTTGTATCGGTGCCACTATTAGTTACGTTCACGCTACTTCTTCAAACGCAATTACAAATAAACGCAATCACGAACAATCACAGTACTAGTGTTTCATTAGATTCAGATCCGGATTGGAGCCAAGAAGAAACAGAGACAAGATGGACTGTATTAGCATTAGGATTAGCAATGTTAACAGTGAGTTTACTCGTATGCTGTTATATTATGAAACGATTAGGGCTTTGTTCGCGAGAAAAACACGAAATACATTGTTACGAAGACGAATGCCCTCAAGATGATATGACAAGACCGGAACTTGTGATAACGCAGGTATATAGTTTTATTTTTTTAATTAAACGATTGATAAAAAATATTAAACAAATAATGAACTGTATTGATTTTAAATGTCTCGATTCAAAGAAAACTCAATATAAATTGTAATTTTATCTTAAACAAGTTTGTAAGAAAATGTTAAACAACAAATCAATTATCTATTATTAATTGCTGGACTGGTGTGAAGGTCTTTTCAACGATTATAAAACGAAATAAAAACATTTTCTTCTTTCATTTTTTTATTCCATTATTTAATTTCCATATTTTCTCATTATTATGTTGCATCTTCTAGAAAATTTATTTATTACATTTTCATAAAAATTGACATTTAACAATATACAAAAAAGGCTTAGTACATAATTTTATTTATAATAAAATTTATTTTTTCCCATTAATTTTGTGTCGTAAATCGGAATAAATAGTAATCCGAAAATATTATATCGGATGAATTTGTAGAATATTTCAAGATTTTTTAGTAAAAACTTCAGTTTTCGTTAAATATTCATAACCACATGTAATTTTTCATTATCTTGATAAAAAGTAACATATTTTCTGTCCTCCAAGTCAAATCTTTTCATTTGTAATGTTTTAACCAATGCAAAGGGGGCCTTTTCACACTAGTCAACATGCATACAGTATTCACGGCGTATTACCTCTTGTCTCACACATTCTTTCCTGAAAATTAAATTTTTAGGTGGGGAAGTTTGGCGGTAAGAGGGTGTGAGACGAGCGGTGATGTGCCGTGAATACTGTAGGCATGAATACAGTGTGAAAAGGCAGTAAGCGATCTGAATTAATGATTTCATCTGATTTTCAAAATTTATAAACTATGCCTTCACAATCACTTTATTTTAACGTACTTTTTTTAGTCTTTACAATCGTCAAAGAAGTTTCACTTTTGCGACAAATATCTTTTTTACTTCATTACTGAATAAAAACCATTTTTTATCTCCTGTTACAATTCGTTTCAAAAGTGATTTATTCGTTTGACAAGAAATCAAAATCATACAAGTAACAAATCTGTCTATAAAATTTCTTTCGTCAATTCGTATGATACCCAAATACCACATTTAAAATTATATTTAATTTTTAATTAATTCATAATGTTCGTGTAATGAATTTTTAATTTGTCTACTAATTTTAATGAAATTTGTCGTAAATTTTTAATTATCGTCAACTTCATAATATCGTCATCAATCACTAATAATGTTCAAAAACAAAGTTTATCATTTAAGTCAAAATCACCAGAATGATTTTTTTAATCAACCATGACACGTGTCTTCACTATTACTTCCAACCAAATTAGATATTTCTAAAATAAATCACCACAATAATACCTTATTTAATCCCTTAAGCGTTTATGTCGAGTATATTCGTCATGAAAAGATGGCATTTTTTTGTTTAATGTCGAATATACTCGTCATGTAGAAAAAATCGCTTAACTATTTATTGTAAAATTTAGGTAAAAAAATATATATTTGTAATTTTAGCAAATTTTAGAATATTTCAAAGCAACAAAACAAACAAAGAAAATATGCACTTTTTAATGTTTTTTTTTATGAAATGTTAAGTTCTGAAAATACCGTTTGTGAATTACTTACCAATAAAATCAAAATATTTTCAAAGAAACAACTAAAAGAAATTATCATTTTGTTATAATTTAACTCAATATTACAGCAAGTGCATTTATTGTGTTTTCGTCAAGTATACTCATCATCGCCTAGAAATAATTAAGCACACCAGTACACATTCCCAAAATAAAACAAAACGCTTAACGGATTAAATTTATACAACATTATAAAGCGAAAACACACTTTATCAAACGCCATGACTTTTACTTTGTAGGGGTTAATCTAATGTTATATTTCTTAAAGCAAAAAGTTGTAAATATTCTAACAGTGACTCATCACAACACACTTCATTTTATTCCAAAATTCACTTTACTTGATTCTGATAAGACTGAATATACTTTCCATCAATCTAAGATGAATATAAACGGATATATCCAAATTGGTTTATAATTTATCAATATTAATAATAAGAATAAAATAGAAATAGTCAAACTTTTAAGATTTCAGAAAATCAGTTGGTGATAAATCGGTTGACTATGGAGCATGCTGTACAATTTTATAACCCAGCTCTGTTAATTTCTGAATAGTGATTAAAAAGATATGCAATCGGTTGTTTTCATAAAACAGTATTGGTCCATCTCTGCTGATTAATCTAGGTTGTTGAAATCTTAATTTTTCATGCATTATTTCAATTTCTTGACAATAAAATGCAGTAATAATTGATTGTCCTTACAACAAAAACAAACCTTTGCAGACCACCACACAGTCACCATAACTTTCCGTGGGTGCAATGATGGTTTCGAGAAATAGTTTAGTGCTTCATTAAAGTTTAACCACTATCCAAACTGTATGCTATTGAAAAAACCGTACAGTATCCATTTTTCATGTGACAATATAATCCAAAAATGGATCATATTTTTTTTCAAATAACCAGTGATGAACAAACTCCAAATGCCTCTGTTTCTGATCTTTCTTAATTTATATTTTATCTGTTGAGTTGTTTTTTACCTTTCCTATTTTAGCTAAATGACTGGAAACTGTCATGAGTGAAACTCCTAGGTGTACAGCAAATTCTCGTATTGTAGTCCCAAGATTGTCTTCGATATTTTTTTTCCAATCTGTCATTATTTAGGGAGATTGTGATTTTTCCGCATGGATCATTTTCAAGGTTCATATTACGAGTCGTTTGATAAGTCCGTGTAAATTCCGAAAGATGGCACCACTGATGCATATCGAGGTTATTTTTAATTAGTAGCACCTCTTGGAAGAACACACATCAAGTTTCAGCCATATCGGTCTATTCCTTTGTGTTTGACAATCGTTGGAATCAAGGAAATCGAGTGATTGTCAAATAATGGACACGTTTAATTTCGCGTGTTGATTAAACACTACTTCATTAAAGGCAAAACGCCTCAGGAGACTAAACAGAAGCTTGATAAACATTATGGTGACTCTGCACCTTCGATTAGTGCGGTTTATAAGTGGTTTCAAAATTTTCGGAGTGGCCATATGAGCACAAGAGACGCTGAACGTTCTGGACGCCCTGTTCGGGTCACCACTCCAGAAATCATTGATAAAATCCATGATATGGTGATGGATGACAGAAGAGTGAAAGTGCGTGAGATTACTAGTGCTGTACGCATCTCGTGTGAACGGGTACATAATATTTTGCAGGATGAACATTTGGACATGAAAAAGCTATCCGCCAGGTGGGTGCTCACGATCGACCAAAAACGAGGTCGTGTGAAGTGTTGCAAGAACGGTTTGCAGCTGTTTCAGCGAAATCCGCAGGACTTTAAGCGTCGTTTCATCACTGTAGATGAAACATGGATACATCACTACACTCCTGAGACCAAAGAGCAGTCTAAACAATGGGTTATCAAGGGGGAATCTGCTCCAAAAAAGGCGAAGACAATTCCTTCGGCCGGGAAGGTTATGGCGACTGTCTTTTGGGATTCGCAAGGAATAATCTTTATCGACTATTTGGAAAAGGGTAAAACCATTACAGGTGCATATTATTCATTGTTATTGGATCGTTTGAAAACCGAGTTGCAAGAAAAACGTCCCCGATTAGCCCACAAAAAGTCCTCTTTCATCACGACAACGCACCAGCTCACACCTCAGCAGTTGTGGCCGCAAAACTAATGGAAATAGGGTTCCAAATCGTTTCACGACCCTCTATTCTCCAGACTTGGCTCCATCGGACTATTATTTGTTCCCTAATATGAAGAAATGGCTCGCGGGAAAAAGATTTTATTCAAACGAGGAGGTGATTGCAGGAACGAATGACTATTTTACAGACTTGGACAAATCCTATTATTCGGAAGGGATCAACAAACTAGAGCAGCGTTGGATGAAGTGTATAAGCCTAAAAGGAGACTATGTTGAAAAATAAAAACGATTTATTCAAAAAAATGAAGCAGTTTTTATTTTTACACGGACTTTTCAAACAACCTCGTATCAGTTTAAAATTTCTGAAATCATCTTCGTATTATTCATTGATTAACAATTTCTTCTTTGAATGCTAAATTGATGTTTCTCTTTGTTTGGCTGCGCTATGCCCCAATTTAGATTCGTATAAAAAAGAGTTAACTCTTACTCCTCAGACGACATATTTTCGAAAGTTAACAAAGAAGCTACTTGTTGAAATACCATATGAATACTAACATTGTGAGTGGAGTAACCGTTTTTATAGTAAACAATGAAAAAACAGGTATAAACATGTAAAAAATCATCTTACGTTTGTGAAGAAATGAATAATCAGAAATCGGGCATTTCATATGATACAATCTAATTATATACATTATATAACTAAGTCACTTCTTTTTCTAATAATGTTTATAAAATAATTGAACATACTTTATCACGAACCGTAAATTAAAAGAGTTATTTTTATAATGTCTCGCATCTAAAGCATAAACTATAACATAAAAAGTTATTTATGATTATTATCTTGTCACAAATAATAATTTCTTTTGACTCTTAGTTTTATATTTTTTTTTATCAAAACTTTCACATAATATAATTATATATTCGATTCTGTCCACAATATACAATCTGTAAATACTAGATTTTCGAGCCCTCTTACTATACAATCATATAGCATTTCTAAACCTCTGTATATTTGTAAAGTTTTTTTTTTTAAATTATGTTAACTTATTTCTTTATAAAAGACTTTGTCCTTTTAGATCGTATGTATTAAAATAATGTTATTTTTGAAATACTGTTTGTTTCCTACCTTAAAGTTAATTGTTTTTCTTATAAAAGGTTTTCGTCTCACGACGTATACATAATTCCATTAATTTAATTTTTTGTTCTGTTTTTTTTAAAAAAATTTCATACACTAAGATATTGTCGATGAGATTAATTAGTATTAACTAATATTAATCAGTATTCAATGTCAATTACTTTCTAGAAAAACATTTAACATAATTAAATACATATTATTATTTATAATAGTTTAATAACATAATAGTTTTAATTCGTTTAATTCAATTCCTTATTATAAAATATGATTTACATTTACTATGTAACATAGCTTTAAATTATTTTTCTTTGATTACC
>CP092089.1:14035125-14037625 GCA_029203775.1 Neoneuromus ignobilis | reverse complement strand
CGTCAACACGATTTTGCAGCAATACGTCGAACAACCACCGAGTTATGAATCAGTTGTCTGTTATGATTTACCACCTCCACCCTATTGCGCAATCACAATGCAGTTAGATAACAAAATAGCTGATGTACATAAACCATTACAAGATACCGGATAAAAGGAAAAGAATGAAAATTCATTGGAACAAATCAGTCTAATGGATTTAATTATCATTGTTTAACTTTTATGTTGTATCTTTGATAAAGATCTGATGTCCAACAAAATCATACATATAAATTGTTTGAAGAAATTATATTATCAAAATCAACATATATAGTTATCTTCAGTTATCTCTGTCTTATATATTGTTATCTATTGTCTTTCTTCTTTAACGTTACAGAGCATTTTTCTAGTCAAAATAGTCATTATTAAGTTTGAACGAATTTTATAGTACATATATTTAAAATAGATTTATTGTTTCATAGATATTTAAATCAACCTTTTTTTATACTTCAACTACATTAATTTAATAATTGAACATTTAGTAAATAGACGCATTTAATTATTAATATTAATCAAGTAATTATAATTGTAATCTTTTATATAATTAAAAATATTGTAAGAAAAAAGCAGTATTTCAATGATGCACATTTTAGATACAATTATTAACTGTTGAAATATTTTAAGAGGATATTATATATATATATATATATATATATATATATATATATATATATATATATATACATATATATATATATATATATATGTATGTATGTATGTATGTATATATATAATGTATGAAAGATTTTATACATCTGGTGAACAGAAGTATAAATGTTGGTATTGAAAAACAGTATTTAAAATAAAATTAATTTGTGCATTTTGAAGACACATTCATACATACCTGTTTTTGTAAATTTTGAGTGCTTATCATTTATGTCATTTATTTCTAATTACATTTTACTACTTATATAAATATGTGTGAGTGTGTGTGTGTATGTATATGTATATATATATATATATATATATATATATATATATATATATATATATATATATATATATATATACACACATGCATACATACATAAATACACATAAATGAATTCTTTCAGTAATTTCAAATCTTACATTGTATAAATTTATATATTTTCTTTTATACACAATAATATACAATGACAAACTAAACATGTATATAATTACATACATTCATTTACTTCATAATCTGAAGAAACTTAGTTAATATATAGTTGTTTATAAACAAAATAGAAAAGAAACATAAAAATTAAGACATTTCTTATTGTACAAAAATCAGGTTAATTAAACCAAATTAATACTTTCTTAAAACATAAAACTTATGAAATATAGACATTTTGAGAACAAAAATTCAATTTATTAAAAACATAACAAATAAGTTTTGTATATTATCAATTTATTTATTATGACAAACATATCATTTTATATGTAATACAAATCATGGATAAATATATTTTATTTAAGAACATCTATTTTTTTTCTTTTTCTTTATCCTCCTCTTTCTTCTTTTCCTTATCTTTATTTAAACTACCAACAGCTTGACGAATAGCCTCTGATTGTGGATCGACACCAGGTAAATTTTCTAAAACACTTTGTAAAAATGCCGGATCGTTCATAACTTCAGTATAATCATCGATACTATCAACGTCCATTGGTTCCTTTTTGGCCGATGAACAAGATTCTTCTACAAAATGAATTGATTTTTTGAACAAAACCATTACTTACTTACACTAAGTTATTACTCACGAGCATCTTGCATAGACATCTGCATTGCAAATGCTATTTGTTCTTCTTCTGTCATATTGGCAAAATCAACATCTGCAACAGACATTTCTTTTCTTCCAGTACCAGAACCAGTTGTACCAGAACAAGTTATTTCAGAACTTTCATTTCCCTGTTCCATAGACATAGCTAATGCTCTTTCTAATAAAGCCTCCTCAGTTGCAGTTTCTTCTTTGATTGGTGTAGCCATTACGGACCCTTCAGCAGTAGCTGCGGATGCAGCTTGAGCTCGACGTGCTTCATCTTCTTGACGTTGGCGTTGTTCTTCCATTGACACACGCAAAGCCTTTAATAATATTAATTTTTAAAATCATCAAAAATAACATGAAATTAGTATCATTATAAAATTTTTATACAACATTAAAATATTATTGCATTAAAAATACAACATATTTAACAAATATATGTCCATTTGTGTACGTTATATATGGTATGTGTGTGTGTGTGTATATATATATGTGTACACGCTCACACACACATACACACATATATATATATATATATATATATATATATATATATATATATATATATATATATATTAGATTTTTTATTCAAAGTTTACTTTATTAAGCAGGTCGTCTTACTAAGAATAGAAAACCCTGTCTGTCCTATATCTCTGATCAGGAATCGAATACACTTCTTCTGCATGACAATGGATATACTAATTACTACACAACTGATAAGCATGAATGTGTATACA
>CP092089.1:13882625-14032625 GCA_029203775.1 Neoneuromus ignobilis | reverse complement strand
ATTTATATTGTACAAGAGTATTCACTACGAATGGATAATTAAACAAAAAAAAATGTAATTAAATTCTATTGGAAAGTATTAGAAAACTACACAATAAATTTTACAAACAATAAATTTTATTTTTTTAATAATTCCCCAACATTCTTTATTTCATATGAACTATTGTTTTCTAAGTTGTATATACAAATTTCAAAAACGAGATACAAAGAAAAAACTTTAATAATGGAAAAGAAATTGCTTGTAAGTACCAAAAAGTGCATTTATAAGCGAATAAATTTTGTGTAAAATTGAAAATCTATTGTTGAAAAGTCTTGTCATGCTTTAGAATATATTTAAAGTACTTTAAAAGAACATAAATTATAAAATCAATTTAGAACTGGTCGATTATTTACACTTACAGAGCAAGAAAAATGATTTAATATAGTAAAAGAAATCAAAAACTAGTTTGTCTAAAATTTCATTACAAGCACAAATCTTAACTGCAAAGAAATTACACACGGATTGTATACATTAAATTCAAAACAATATGATAGGCAATTCTACAGTATATATGTATATTAGGTCGTGTAAGATGAAATGTCGGATTTCTTATTAGTTTCTTTTCGAATAATCCGACATTTCATGTTACACAACCTAATAAAAAAACGAAGTTGTCTTTGTAAAATAAAAAAGGAAGTTATATTATGAAGAACAAATAAAAATGTAAAATTTTGAATATTCTCAAAAAATAAAAAAAATTGTAAATAAGACGCGAATTACTCCATTAAATTAATAACTCAAAGCATGTCGCTCATATTGTATTTTTTTATAAACACCTCCTATACATGAAAAACCTCACGTCAGTCTTCAAATTCAGATTTGATCGAACATTTATGGAATTTTTTTAGTTAAATATTTAAAGCAACATTTCAATATTCGAGGCAAAATAGAAGAAATGATTTCAAAAAAAATGTCAAACAAGTATTTGGAAATAACTGAAAAATTAATTTATTCAACTTTGAATTATTTATAAGAAATAATTAATGAAAAATAAATCTAAGTAGACATTAAGTGTATTTTTTTTTCTTATAAATATTTATTAAATTTTTTGTCAGATTTCTTAAATGAAGAATATTATTTTTTGATGTAAATATGAAATAACACTTTATTTGAAAGCATTTCTGTTAATTAAATAATATATAATTTTTGTAAAGTAATTTACTCATGAATATATGTAATTGTTAATTGAAAATGAATTTTAAATTATACCCCATTTTTTTGTAAACATTTCCAAAGAAAGTTACATTTGTTAAAACTTAAATAATATTATATTTGAAAGATGTGGAAATTTAAATCAAATCAAAAATAAAAAGTGAATATATTTTAAGTATTTTATTTTTTATAATTACAATTTACATGATCATTAAATATATAAAAATGAACTTACATATAAATATGGCATACATACATATATGAAAAGAGACTTAATTAAATAAGAAAACATATTTCTAAAATTAAAAACTATAGTTTATGTTTTAAATTCAGCAATACAATATAAATAGTCTTTTTTCATACATCTTCTCTTTCATTTCCTTTTTTCAATGTTTCGTATTGTTGTAAACTGGACGAACGATTACTTTCATCCGCATTATTCTCAACATCATTTACTGTATCGTTTGTATTTTTCGTTTTATCAAACTTCCATGTTTTTGCCAATGTTCCATCAAATGTCTTCGATGAACCCGTTTCATCCAATGTCCTCGATGAACGCGTTTCATCAAACGTATTTCGAATCCATTTATTTGCACTCGCTTCTTTTCGTTTTGCAGCTTTTCTTCGTTGTATGTCAATGAATATAAAGGATGCGATTGCTATTACAAACAAAAGTATTCCACAAAATAGCAAAGTCTCTTTTTCAAACGGTGTTAAAATCTGGACTACAATAGCAATAATTGTTATGATAACAATTATTATACCAATTATAATTCCATATTTGTAGCATCCATATCGACGAACTGACAACAAATACAAAAAAATATATATATATATATATATATATATATATATATATATATATATATATATATAAACGAGGGTCGTTTAATAAATATGGTAAATTTATTTATTGTTTAATTTAATTAAATTTTTCAATTTAGTTTTTCTTATTTTTTTACCATACTTATCAAACGACCCTCATGTATGTATGTATGTATGTGTATATATATATATATATATATATATATATATATATATATATATATATATGTATGTAAAAAATTAGAATAAAAGAGAAAAGCATTAAATAAATTGATGTGAAAAATTTTGAGAGAAGTATTTATCCAGCAGTGGATAGAAGAGGTTGATAATAATATTTAATCTTAATGTACAATTTTTTTATTTTAAAAAATAGAGTTTATATATTATTACAAAACACTAGACTAAAAATAATATTTTTTTTCAGTTTTTTTATTTACTTTCCTCGAAAGAAAAACATAAATCATTTTTTACAAACTACATACATATGTTAGACTATGCAATTAAGATTTTTATATCTCAATCAAATGGAATTCCGAATTGGAAAATAGTTTTCATTACCTAATCGTACATCTTGCAAAAAAGTGGAATCATATTTGATTTTTCATTTTTAAATTATCTCACAATAAAACAGAATGAAATCACTTCTAACGCTCGTCTGACAAAATATCAATGCAACATTGTTAAATTTTTAAATTTTGACAAAAGATAGCATCATATTTTGACATATTGATAATTGATATACGAGCCATCGGGTATTTAGGGTTTTAAATTGTTTAATACAAAGTTTTATTAACGAAAAATATCAATGGTTCATATATGAATCATTGCGTACTGTAGGATCAAATAATCTCAATTAATATATAGATCAAAAATGCAAAATGAATAAAATTAATAGTCTTCTACAATTTATTAAAGAAAAACAAAATGTTCTATGTTTCCTTATAGTGTAAATAACAAATTGTTTTAATTTTATATCAAAGAAATATTATTATTAGATTGCAATAATAAAATGACAGATTTCAGAGTATAGTGAAATTGGTTGCAGTTTTCATAATAAAGGCCATCAGTAGGAAGCATGGATTTTATTTGGTATTATAACTATCACTGCACAGAACTATAAAATGATTTCTACCTCAGATGTAAACGGATTGTAAGAAAGATTTAAAAAGTATGAAAATTAATCAAAAAAGGATCTTCTTTTCTTTACGAGTTTAGACTTAAATAAAACGCATTAGAGGTAAATAAGAATATCAACAGAACATTTGGAGCTAATAGTACGCAAACAAACCAAACATAATTTAAACACATAATTTAAAAAAATCAATCAAGAGATATTAATCTTGAAAATAAGTCCAGAGAACTCCCGGAACCATTAATCGACAGGAGTAGAATCCAATTCTCGTCAGGATATAAGGAACATTGCAGAGAAAACAAACGTACATTATTGGACAATTTTCCCCCTGACTTGTTATTAGGTCGTGTAATAAAATGACGGATTTCTCATCAGTCACAAGTTGATCGTTCAAGTGATTAGTTATATGCTTAAAAGTTATAAATTGTATTGTGTTCATTTAAAGTTCAATAGTTGTCAACGAGCTACCGTTATTTTTTTAAAAAAATCGGATGACTGTAATTTTTACAGAAATTCTGTATAATAGTGTCAGCCAAAGAATTAATGGTTATTTTTTTGTACGAGTTCAAATTAGGTAATAGCGCGGCATATGCCGCTCGCAATATCAACACTGTTTTTGACGATGGTACCGTACAGAGATGGTTCGAAAAATTCCGTTGCGAAGAAAAGGACTTAAAGAATAAACCTCGCGGAAAACCACCTGTCTTTGTTGATAATGACGTTCTTCGAGCGCTGGTGGAAGCTGATCCCTCTCGAACATTATCTTCTCGTATAGAAGAACTTAGTGTGTGTTACAAAACCATCGGTAACCATGTCAAGAATATGGAAAAGGTTAAAAAGCTTGACAAATGGGTTCCACATGATTTGAATGATCAGCAAATGTAGCGAAGATTTGAAATTTGCAGTTCGTTTTATTTGAGGAACAATAGAATATACCCTTTTTGAGAAGATTTGTAACCTGCGATGAAAAATATGTTCTTATGCTTTGTTAACGTAAGAAAAATGGATTAGCTACGACAACAGAAAGGATTTGGGACGGTGGGTTAATCGTGGTAAACATCCAGGTCACATACCGAAGTCATCTACATGGCCAAAAGATTATGGTGACAGTATGGTGGAGTGCAAGGAGTATCGTTTATTATTCGTTCTTGAGACCTGAACAGACAATAACTGCTCAGTCATATTGTCTTGAAATTGAAGAAATCTATAGAAAATTTGACCAAACTTAGCCCTTTATTAACCAATTGACATGGACCCATCCTCTTACACGACAATGTAAAACCGCATGTAGCGCAAATAACATTGCAAAAACTGAACGACTTAAGCTACGAGATCCTGTCGAATCCTCCATACTCGCCTGATCTTTCATCAACAGATTACCATTTATTTCGCAGTTTGGAACACTACATACGAAATAAGACCTTTCGTAATATGAATGAGGTAGAAAGAATCTTCTTTATAGACTTTGTGCCTTCTAAAGACTGCGCCTTTTTCGAAAATTTACTTAATATTGTAAATTCAAGTTCATAACTTTAGTGATGGTACACTACACGCTTGAACAACGCATTTCAATAATGAAAATTCATTATTAAAAATGGTGAATATTTTACAACGTCAATACGTAAAATTCGTGAATTTTTTCATCGTAATCAAGTGCCTTCGAAGCTTGTTGTTCGTAACCAAATCGAAAAATTTGAATAATTCGGTACTGTTGGAAACCACAAACCAAAAACATATGCTCGTAGTGGTCGTTCAACTGAAAATATCACTGATGAAAGTGTTGAAGAAGACCCTCAAACATCGATTCGTCGACGTTCATATCAATTGAACATCACAAGAAGCACTCTGCAGAACATTTTACGAAAATATTTACATCTTCATACATATAAAGTCCAGCTAACACAAGAATTGAAGCCAATTGATCATTATTTTTGTCGTATGTTTGTTAATTTTTACCAAGAAAAAAGTAGAAATGCTGATTTTTTTAAAAAAATCATCTTCAATAATGAATCGCATTTTCAATTAAATGGTTATGTAAACAAACAAAATTGTTGCATATGGGAAAGTGAAAATCCAAAAACCATTGTTAAACAACAATTACGACCTCAAAAAGTCATTGTTCGGTGTGGCTTATGGACTGGAGGCATCATTGATCCATATTTCTTTGAAAATAAGCAAGGTGTTCGTGTTACAGTTAATTCGGTACGTTAACAAAACATAAGAACAGATTTTTGTGGCCGGAACTTGAAGATATTGATATCAGTGACATGTAGTTTCAACAAGATTGCACCAAAAGCCATACAACTTGTGCGACAATCGATTTACTCATAACCAAATTCAATGGACGTTTAATTTCTCGTAAGAGTGTTAATTGGCCCCCGAGATCCTGTGATTTAACACTGTTAGAGTTCTTATTATAGAGTTATTTGAAAGATAAGATATATGCCAACAAACCAGCAACGATTCAAGAACTAAGAGATGAAATTCGTGTAGCTTTATAGCTGAAATACAGTCTCATTTATTGTAAAGCATGCTTAAAAATGTCAACAAAAATGTGGACGTCTTCTGATGTGGTAGAGGAAGCTATTTGGCTGATATAATATTTCATTCATAATTCCTATATTTCTACTTTACATGATACCAATAAACATGAATTTTTCTTCAAAAACTGTATTTTATTGATAAATTACTTTTGACACCTATTACTATATATATATATATATATATATATAAATATGTATATATATATATATATATATATATATATATAATATATATATATTATATATATATATATATATATATATATTACAGATATTTTATTCTTATTAATAAATTGAATAAACTATAATTCTAATTGTGAAACATTATTTACTAATGGGTTGGCAAATAAGTAATTAAAATTTTCACTGGTGAACCAGCTCAGAGCACATCAAAAGTAGATATTCATTAAAAGAAGATTTTGTTATCAGTTTGTTTAGATTACAAAGGAATTGTATTTTTTGAATTTCTTGCAAGAAACCAAACGATCAATTTGGATGTGTACTGTCGACTGTTAACCAAATTGAATTATGCATTGCAACTGAGGCGTCCAAAATTGATGAATCATAAAGGTGTTGTGTTCTACCATGACAATGCGAGACTACATATATATTTGACCACCTGCCAAAAATTATTGGAGCTTGGTTGGGATATGACACCACATCCACCATACTTACCTGACCTTGCACCATCAGGTTATCAATAACTTCGTTCCTTGCAAAACTGTTTAAATTGTAAAAGTTTCACTTCACATCAGGTTATCAAATCATACTTAGATCAATTTTTTATCCAGAAAGATCAAACGTGTTTTGAGCACGGAATTATGAAAATGCCTGAAAGATGGCAAAAAGTAGTGGGAACAAAATGTTCAATACATTATTGAATAAAATTATTTAATTCCATGGAAAAATATCTACAATTTACTTTAAAAAACGCAATTACTTATTTGTCAACCCATTAAGTTAAAAACTATTTTTATGGTAAAACGTTTGTAAAATTATTTCATTTAAGCTTACGTTCTTTAACTGGTTCTGTCATTTTAAAGGCTCATTTAACTAGTTTTCTATTATTTCATCAGGATAAATGTATCTGTAAAAATAAACTTGTTTATACAAAAACTGAAAAAGTCTTTATTAAATAAACAATACAACATAAATATTATGTTGTCAAGTATCTCCCTTCCGCTTTTTTTTTTTTTTGTACATAGCTGCGAAATTCGGAAGGGCGGAAGGCGGAAGGGAGATATTTGACAACCTAATATAAGGCCATCCAAATGTGACACCTAGATTTGTGTTTTATTAAAAAGAAATAAAAGCAACTATATACATATTTCCCTTTACACTACCCTATACATAGGTTTCTTTTTACTAAAACACAAATCTGGTTTCACATTTGGATGACCCTATATAAACAATGTGACAATACTATAACAAAATTCAATACATGATTTTTGAAATTTAATTCTATATAATTCAATTTATTTATATTGTAAAAATATTATATGTGTATAAAAGTTTTGATAAGTTTTGTTAAAAAAATGGAATTTGTTATTTTTAAAAAATGATTTATTTAATCTAATCAATATTCAAAAATTCTAATGAAGAAATAAAATCATGCATCGATTTTTTTGCATCTACACATATATTTTCACGAGAATAGAATAAATAAACTTTCTAAAAATGGAACATACAATAAAAAATAATGAGAATTATAGAAAATGAAAAATAAAAAAAAAGTGTTTTTATTTCATACAAAATATTGAAAAACTAATACATATATTAGGTTGTTTCTTATAAAATATCATTTATATAAAAGTCATCAAAATTTTGTAAATTAATGGCATTTATTACCTGAAATATTATAGTAACCATTTTATTCAATAGTCTATTAAAACGTTTTGACAAATCAAAAAGACCTTTTTTAAAAAAAAAATTTTTTTTGAGATAACGAATTGTTCCAGCGCACTTACAGCTTATCGATCTCTGTACTATTCATTATGAAGGAAGGACTTAAAACTCCGGAATAAACAAAAATCAGTGGAAAATAAATCTAAAGAATATGGTAGATCTAGCAAAATTTCATATCCCAACTGTAAAAGTTTTCACATAGTTATTTGGGAAGTATGCGGTCTAGCGTTATCGAGCAAAATATAGAAACCCTAATCTGTTTACCAAATATGATTGCTTCTGGAATGACTTTTGGTATATTATTTCTAGTTCCTGACAATAATATTCTGTAGTAATTAATTTGATTGTAAAAAAGAATAAACGACTCCTCCTGCTATCCATCCCCCATAACGTTATCGTAATATTTTTTGGATGTAAAGCTGATTTTGGAGTAAATTTTAACTACTCTCCTGATTTTTTAAGATTAATATAAAAACTATTGCTCATTACAAGTAATAATGTGTCTTAAGAGTAGGTCCTTTTCGTTTTTTAAACGCAATCAAGAACAAATTTTCATCCAATGAAGCTTCTATATTTTATCGAGTCCATGAGGTGCCCAAGTGTCCAGTTATTGAGCTTTACTTATCATAGTAAAGTGACAAAATGCAGTTGTAAGATATATTAGGTTGGAAAATATCTCCCTTCCGCCTTCTGGTCTTTTGAATTTCGCAGCTATGTACAAAAAAAAAAAAAAAAAACGGAAGGGAGATACTTGACAACATAATATATTGATAAAGTCGACCATCACTAATCCGGTTCCATCGCTAATTCGGACAGAATTTCCGCAAGTGTAATTTCTGGTATATATTTTTTCTTTTTTCTTTCATATGCAATGCTTACCTACATGTTTTATTTATCTGTATTTAAGAATTCTGTCAGGTGTAAATAAAGAGATATTATTTATTGTTTTTTACATCATTCGTGCACTGGATTTTTTTCTAATAACTAACCTATTGTCATTGTATATCTCTTTTCGGTCAAAAGTACTTGAAATTTTAACAGTTTGTGCGATCTGTTTGAAATGGATTGAATATCTGTGTTACGTTTTTGTGTTGTTATTTCTATGTAAGAATTGTGTGCTTCAATTTTATACATCTTCTTCTGTATACTAGTATCATGCACATATTTCATAATTTCATTTCTTTATAAAAAATATTATTTTCGGCAATATAAAAGGCTGAATAAACTCGAGGTCACTATGCCGTTGAATTTATTATAAGCGATTTATTTTTGAAAATTCTGGGTTAATTATTGAATAAACTATATGTAATAATCTAACAACCGGTGATCAGGCAAACTCACTAATCCGGCACTCCACAGATCACAACGATGCCAGATTTGTAAAGCACTTACTGGTTTGGATGTGTCCGACTCAACCATAGTTTTTAAGATCTTCAACAACAACATTATTTAGCTTCCACGTGGTTCAATAGTAAAATTCATATCTCCATCATAGACTTTTGCAACCAACATTGAATAATGCGTTTTTTAATTATATTTTCCCAGAATTAAAATAAACATTTTCAATCGCCTCACATCATAATTAGAACTCATATAAAACAAACTGGCGAATTTGATCTATTAAACACGAATAATTAAAAAACTCAAACAACTTTCACACCTAATAACAGTAAATACTATTTATTATACTAATAAATATGATTATGCACATTGCCCGAGTTATTTATCCTCACGAGTATCATTTTTCAATTGAGAGCAAAAACGACATTTCACATGAAACAACCTAATAGTTTTTGTAACAACTATAGGTTGACCCAAATGAGACTGAAAGATAATAAAGAATAGTAAATGACAATAAGCAAATAAATGTATGTCTAAACCTTTCAATCTCATTTAGACCACCTATTATTATATGATTTACAAATATTTTGAATTTTTAATTACCTTCAATAATGGCGATGGAATATAAGAAGCAAAACTGAAAATCAATCGATGTAATTTTTTTCTTCAAATATGTAGCAAGTATTTAATTACAACTATATATTATGAAATTAAAAAAAAATGTGATACGACAACAGACGTCACGATATTTTTATTATTTTTAGAAACACCTAAAAAAATAAAACAAAATTCATTAAAATACTGTATTAAAGTATATAACACCAAAAAAATATATATAACAATCAACTATTAATATATTAGATGCTCACAAAAAACGAATTTATTTCTTTTTCGGTGAAAAAATAAATATACATAACTTACATCAATCAGAAGAGCATCTCAATTTTATGATAGTCTAAAACCATTATGGAAATAGACGCGATCAGAAACATGACTTCAAACTTTTTCTCCTCTATTTAACATCTCATATTTTTCCTGAAGAGTTTATCAAGGATTGAATTTACTTATCGTCGTAGTTTGCTACATTGAACAATATTTTTTTGTATTTAGTATTTAAAACAATTTACCATTCTATCAGTTGATGTTCTTTCAATCTTCCAGTTTTGTATTCCTAAAAAAAAACCTTCAGTTAATATTTATCTTTACTATTGATTTTATTTTACTTATATAAAAATCACTCATCGCAATATCAAATGATTGTCTAAAAGTGTTTCTATATAATTAATTGTTTATGTTATTCACTGTAAAGTATTCTCGATGACCATGACATCAAATGTTAGATTTCACATGCAACACTCTAATAATAAAATCACGAATATCAATTTATTTGTAAAATCCTGTATCGTTGAAACGAATCATTTTTTGTACATTTTTTTTGTTTGAAATTCGCATAAAAATATTTCTTTATAATAAAAGAGACTTCAATTTTTTTTCGAAAACACTTTTAGATATCTTTATAATGAAATAGTTGAAAAGGTAAGAATTTTCACACAAATAAATTATCATCCCAACACCATAATATATTAGAAAGTATTAATTAATTACTCTTACTGTTCGGTTTATTTGTTTACAACAACGATAGGCTGATGCGTATTTCAATGGCAATGTTATCATCATCAGAGCGCCGCATTAAAAAATCTTCTAAACAAACAAAGTAATTATTGAACACTTCTTAATATACAATGGTATTGGAAAGATAAATTATTTACATAAAAATGAATTCGCCACAATTTTAAAACAAATAATAAGGTAAGACTTTATTAAAGATAACAGAAATTCATTATAAAATTTATCCTTAATATATCATGAGAAAAGGATTATCATTTTAGTGTATAAAACAAATAATAGAGCTCATATTGAACTCATTGCCAATAAAAAAGTTTGAATTTCTCTTTTTGAACGATATAAGTTGTACATGAATATTATTCACTTTTAAAAAAATATTTTTTAAAAAACGTATTGTTCTTTTGTAACCAATCAGAAGTTTAAAAGAAATTGCATTAATTTTATCAAAATTATTTATATACATACATATACATATATATATATATATATATATATATATATATATATATATATATATATATATATACTTATATATACGAGGGTCGTTTGATAAGTATGGTAAAAAAGTAAGAAAAACTAAATTGAAAAAATTAATTAAATAATTAAATTAAACAATAAATAAATTTACCATATTTATCAAACGATCCTCGCATATGGCATTATTAAGGCCTAACACCACTGTAATCGCGAAAAAAAGCGTTTTTTTGGGAATTTTTTTTGAATGGAAAGGAAAGTTGGAAAGAAAAAATATTTTGATACGTTATTGATCTAACATTATACTATATTGACTAACAATATAAAGTAAAAAAAATACAAAATGGCTGATTTAGAGCCAATAATTCGAGGCTCCTTTCATCGGAAGCGCTCCGCGGCACGCAGCATAATTGTCGCACACTTGAACTTGGAACAAAAAAAAAAATTCCACTTATTCTTATGTCAATAAGTGAAATAGGGGATTTTGAAAATATTGATTTTTGTAAATTTGGCAGCGAATTGAAAAAAAAAAATTCAATTTTCAATTTTCATAAAAAAAATTCAATTTTCAATTTTCATAAAAAAAGGCACGTTTTTGTTTATAAAAATTGTTTAAATCAATTTATTAAAAATCCCCTACGTGATTCACTGCGAAATATAATAATAAAATCATGATTAAAATTTCAAATTGATTGAAAAAAAACTGTTTAAGTTATGCTGCGTGCCCGTTGAGAAAAAGTCGTTTCGAGAAAAATCAATTTGAAGTTTCGATCGGCCGTTTCGGAGCGGCCGAAGACGGCAGGTATAAGTCCTGAAATTTCAAAAGAAATTTTTTTTTCAGAATGAAACCTTTTGTATTATATTCTAAAAGGTTCAAAGTATATTTTAAGCCAATAAAAAAAAAATTGATTTTTTGAAATTTCTACAGTGGTGTTAGGCCTTAAAAAAGGCAGAGTGAAAAAAAGGTAGTAAAATATTAGGTTGGCAAATATCTCCCTTCCGCCTTCTGGTCTTTTGAATTTCGCAGCTATGTACAAAAAAAAAAAAAAAAGCGGAAGGGAGATACTTGCCAACCTAATATAATGGTGGCAAAAGTTGATGAGATTAGCTGAGGATAGAAAAAATGGAAAAAGTCTTGGGGAAATCATTTAAAAAAAGTCAATAACATTCGATAAGGAATTTGCACAATAGTGAACTGATAAGATTTCTTATATTATATATATATATATATATATATATATATATATTTATATATATATATATATATATTAGGTTGTAAAATATCTCCCTTCCCCCTTTTTGTCTTTTGAATTTCGCGGCTATGTACAAAAAAAAAAAAAAAAAAAGCGGAAGGGAGATACTTGACAACATAATATATACAATATTTCTCTCTCTCTCTCTCTCTATATATATATATATATATATATATATATATATATATATATATATTTACAGGATACCTCGCATAGTCCGGCTAATCGATTCCACTGATTAGCCGGACTATTTGAAACCGGACTAATCGAAACATTAACTAAATACAAAAAACGTTAATTGGTTCCAAACATTTTTTTGTCCTGTTTTTCAGTAAATAAAACGAGGGTAATATATTCAATTGTATGTACCAACAAAACAAAATCGGGAGTTTATATATTCATTTTAAAATCATTTTCAAATGGATTATTAAAATAAAATTACCAAAAAATTGACTTTATTCTAGAGTTTCGAATCGAAACCTAATAGAAAAAGAAAAAAGACCATTAAACTAGAACTGCGCATACGTTGCGCATAATATGCATATACAATTTCAGTTTTTTTTTATTGTTTTCATAATAAAGAGGAAAACTTGAAAATTTGCGTACAAAAATAATTTTATGTATTAATTTTTTGTGATTTTTTAAAAAAAACTAGTAGGATTTTTTCAAGTAAATTTTTTTAAGAAATTTCAAACCGGACTATAATGAAACCGGATCAATCGAAGCCGGACTATGCGAGGTATTACTGTATATATATATATATATATATATATATATATATATATATATATATACAAAAAATCAATCACAAAATTAATGTCATAATGCAATGCTACTCCGAACGTGAACGATTACCTCCGAAGATTAACGATTGCAAATGCGGATTGATATGAAAATTTCGTTTCCGAACTTTCCCGAAGTTATTCGAGAAATACCGAAGTAAAAATTATTATGACATTAAAATTAACACAAAATGAAAAAATCACATGACATTTAATCTTATTAATAAGGATTAAAAAATGTTATTTCAATAAAAAATAGAAAAAAAGTAAAATTCTCATTTAAAACTACGTGCTATAACAAACTTGAAAAATTTAATATAACTGCATTATAATTGAATTCAAATCCGATTTTTCTTATTCTATTAGTCTGAAGAGATAACGATCAATATTATCAAGTGAGAGATGCAATATTTTTTTTAAAAAAAACATAAGTTTCTATAAAAGCTCATTTATTTATAAACTATAATTAATAAGGTTCAATTAATGGAAATTGGAATAAAATAATTATGTTTTATTTGGAATTTTCTTATAAACAGTAAAAAAAATTCAACATGTGAAGCAACAAAAAAGTAATAACAGAATAAAAAGTATTATTAGAAAAACTAGAACTGTGTAAGATTTTTGTAATTCCATAGATTTTTAAGCAGACTTTTCGAACAGATTTTCGGACGAACAAAATTTAAATGTATTGGCGTTAGATTTGAATGCACGTCAAATCACGAATCTATAATAAACAGAACCATTAAATTAGCTTTTTAAACATTTCATTTTTTATAATTTATTTACATCATTATACAGAAGTAAAATCGGGAGTCGACGAGCGCATTGAATCGAATAAATCGTTTGGCTACCTAAGCAGCATTTCTTTTAATTCGAACTCAAAAATAATGCAATGTTTAATATATGCTTCGCTAGCTGTTATTGTACACATAATTGATTTTTGAATTTACATTGATCGTTTAAACCACATTAAAAATCGCACTGAAAACATTAATGAAACTATTTCACAACCATAGTAAGATAGGGAAAATATATTTAAAGAATTATTATGAGCGGGCGGGGTAAAAAACGCCGAATTAATTTACACATTTAATATAAATTATTAATAATTTACCAGCATTATCATGGTAATGGATAAACACTGTTTAATAAACCATTGTATACATATATACTAGTATTAAATAAATAAATAATTTATAAGAACAATAATTAATTAATTAATCACTAAATGAATATTTTTTTAAATAAAACACAACATACATACGTGCATAATATACTGAATTACGATGTACAGAAAATATTTTTATCAATTATTATAAAAAATGTGCCCCTCATTGCCCTGTTCATTTAAAATAAGATTACAAACTGTAATAAATATTGATACATGCATATGTAAATGAATATTGAATTTTAATTAAATACATGGGTGGATCGGAAAGTTTCTAGACTGAAAAATAAATCACAATTTTTTTAACAAAATTATATTTATCTTTCTATATAGATTCCTTTGGACTCCATACATTTAGTCTAATGCTTTTCGAAAAGTTTTATTCCTTCAGTCAAATGAAATTTGTCCAAACCCTCGAAACATCTGCATCTCAAAGCTGTAAATAATATTTACAACTTTCATCACTTTATTATTTAACACGCTGACGCTCACTTTGAAATCAGTGATGGACGACAAAAACATTTTTTTTTAATTAGTTGATTCTTGGGAAGTTCGTTCAAGATTTCATACTTACAAAATAAAATTATTATATTTTCTAACAAATTTTCCTAAAAAATAGTGGACGTCTATAGCCGTTATTTGTTTTTAATAGCTCGATTTCTCTGATACACAAAAGACAGCTATAGAAGTTTTGGTAGCTGTACAGACTATAACGATATTTTTTGAGAATAATTTAGTAAAAAGGAAAAAAACATACTTTTATAAACATAACTAGATTTTTCTTTAATACAAAATAAAAAAAATCAAGAACAAAAATTTATAATAGCATAACAAAAACACAAAAATCCATTTAGAGATACAAAATTCAATTTTGAAAAACATTTGTAACGAGAAAAAGCAGAATAGCAAATTTTGTAAAATTTTTCCAGTAATAATTTCAAAAAAAAATTGTGAAGCTTCCAAAATCACACTTGAAAAAGACTGAGAAAAATATATGAAATGTTTGCGGCTAACCACATTGTTAAATTCTACAAGCACTCTTGTCGCAACCAGTTCCAATTCTGTGAATAATTGAAATAAAATGACTGTATCACTTAATGATAAATATTTCATCATTCATACATGGAGGAAGATTGAAGAATTTAAAAGGAAATGGATTTAACACTGATATACATTTTAATCATTTATTTATAACACTAAGAATTTAGGACGGCCATTGCCGTCATTTGCACCTATAATCACAAGAATTAGACGACTATACGAGGTCGTTTGATAAATCCGTGTAAATTTCGAAAGATGGCACCACTGGTGCATATCGAGGTTATTTTTAATTAGTAGCACCTCTTAGAAGAACACACATCAAGTTTCAGCCATATCGGTCTATTCCTTTGTGTTTGACAATCGTTGGAATCAAGGAAATCGAGTGATTGTCAAATAATGGACGAAAAAGAATTTCGCGTGTTGATTAAACACTACTTCATTAAAGGCAAAACGCCTCAGGAGACTAAACAGAAGCTTGATAAACATTATGGTGACTCTACACCTTCGATTAGTGCGGTTTATAAGTGGTTTCAAAATTTTCGGAGTGGCCATATGAGCACAAGAGACGCTGAACGTTCTGGACGCCCTGTTGAGGTCACCACTCCAGAAATCATTGATAAAATCCATGATATGGTGATGGATGACAGAAGAGTGAAAGTGCGTGAGATTACTAGTGCTGTAGGCATCTCGTGTGAACGGGTACATAATATTTTGCACCAACATTTGGACATGAAAAAGCTATCCGCCAGGTGGGTGCCGCGATTGCTCACGATCGACCAAAAACGAGGTCGTGTGAAGTGTTGCAAGAACGGTTTGCAGCTGTTTCAGCGAAATCCGCAGGACTTTAAGCGTCGTTTCATCACTGTAGATGAAACATGGATACATCACTACACTCCTGAGACCAAAGAACAGTCTAAACAATGGGTTATCAAGGGAGAATCTGCTCCGAAAAAGGCGAAGACAATTCCTTCGGCCGGGAAGGTTATGGCGACTGTCTTTTGGGATTCGCAAGGAATAATCTTTATCGACTATTTAGAAAAGGGTAAAACCATTACAGGTGCATATTATTCATTGTTATTGGATCGTTTGAAAACCGAGTTGCAAGAAAAACGTCCTCGATTAGCCCACAAAAAAGTCCTCTTTCATCACGACAACGCACCAGCTCACACCTCAGCAGTTGTGGTCGCAAAACTAATGGAAATAGGGTTCCAAATCGTTTCACATTCCCCCTATTCTCCAGACTTGGCTCCATCGGACTATTATTTGTTCCCTAATATGAAGAAATGGCTCGCGGGAAAAAGATTTTATTCGAACGAGGAGGTGATTGCAGGAACGAATGACTATTTTACAGACTTGGACAAATCCTATTATTCGGAAGGGATCAACAAACTAGAGCAGCGTTGGATGAAGTGTATAAGCCTAAAAGGAGACTATGTTGAAAAATAAAAACGATTTATTCAAAAAAATAAAGCAGTTTTTATTTTTACACGGACTTATCAAACAACCTCGTAGATGGCATTTACGTCAACGTGTTAATAATTTTTTTCCACATAGCCATTTTTAAAAATTTGAAAACAAGAATAACTTAAAGTGAAATAAATCTAACAAATACGACACATATTCAATAATTTTAAATCGTAATTCATGCAATTTTCTATCGTAATTGTCTACTTGTCTAATAGTGTATCGTCCTGATGAAATTTCAAGAAATGGACCCATCAATTGTCCATCAAGATTATGTGATCTAACTTTATTGGATTATTTTCTATGGGGTTATGTGAAATCATTGGTTTATGCTGATAAACCACAAACAACGGAAGCATTAAAAATAAATATTAAACATGTAATTCATGAAATTGGACCATAATTATGTGAAAGAGTAACTAAAAATTGGACTAAACGAATGCACTATGTCAAGTGAAGTCATGGTGGTCATATGAGTAAAATTGTGTTCCATCATTAATGCCAAAGAATATGCTTTAAAATAGAAAAATAAGTAACTAATTAATTATACTTTTTGTTTTAATTCCATTTAAACTTCTGAAGCGATTATTGAAAAACCCTATATAATTAAATTTCCGCTTCAGTACGCTGCTATTGTAACTAAATGCTTTAGATTCAGTTCTTTGTCCAATTACTTCTAAAATTTCACCTCAGCCATAACAACACTAAGTATTTTACTTGCTTTTATCTGTATAAATGACTTCTTCAGAACTCAGCAGGCTCATTTTTGCGTTCTTTAGCTAACTCTATATGTTTCTTCTTATTCACTGTATAAATATACGATTTCTTTCTAAGAATTCGACTATTGTATTGTTTGTTCTTCGACACTGTTCTAACAGTTTATGAACTAACAACTGTATATGAAAAGTCTTCTAGCATTATAGTTAACTTTGGTACAATAATTTCTGAATTTTTCATAACTTTTCTTAACACATTACGGTCCGTAGTATTTTGCACTAGACTTCACCTAGACTCCGGTGAATTTCGCAAAAAATGGACAAAAATAACTTCTTCGTAAAATCGATGTAATTCTTAAACCAATTAACATTTTGAAATGAAATTTCATATCTGCCTATAAAAGGGTTCGATGCATAGATATATGTAAATATAATAGTGGTTTTCTATTTGCAATGAGTGTACCAGCGTGATAAAGTACAAAAAAGAGATGCTTTATAATAAACATAGTTTATTATAAAAAAAACACTTTTTACCGTAAAAATACATCTAGAAGGGATAAAAATATGACAAATTACGTAAAGCATATATTCTATATACAGAAGTTGTTAGAAAAAAATAAGAGAACCAATTTCGATTTTATTCCAAAAAAACAGAACTTTGCTTAGAGACAGAGATTACTTTATTTAAAATATCTGAAATATTGTTCATAATTTTTATAATTTACCAATATTTCGAATATATGCACCACGATCTTTTGATGGAATTAGAAAAAAATATAGCTTGTATATATATATATATATATATATATATAGTTCATATATACAAAAGTTCATAAACGCGCGTTAACGCGTGAACGGGCTTACAATAGTCCAAGACGAAACACGCGTTTAGGCGTAGCCGGGCAGTAAGTGTTAATATAAACCGTTCAGTACCATTCTTTAATTTCTTTTTCCAACCACTTTGTGCTTTATTTTTAATTTCTTTTTGTAACAATTTATGACATTTTTAATACCACTAGACTTCTTGCTCGAGACATTTATAATCTCCTGATTTTTTCCCATCTTTTCAATAGGTTATCGCAAGCCGCCAAATGTCACAAAATATTTCTCTCCTTTTTCTTCCTACTTTTAATAGTGCTTCTATTTCAGTTTGAAATAATAAATAATTTTCACGTTGTAATACCGTATAATACATTGAATATTAATGGTAAATAAATAATGAATACAGAAATGTTAAAAAAATTATAAAAATGACATCGTTTGCTCCAAGAATTCTATGGAATAAAATTCAAACTTAAATTCTTTATTATTAAAATTTATGTTTTAAAAAAATTTAAACTCATTACGTTTCTATTTTTCAATACTGGCATTTGTAATTATTTGTATGAAAAGTGAATAAAAAAGAGGGTTGTTTGATAAGTATGATAAATTCACTTATTGTTTAATTTAATTAATTAATTAAATTAAATTGTTCAATTTAGTTTTTCTTACTTTTTTACCATACTAACCAAACGACCCTCGTATTTGAACAAATTTCGTTTTTAAATTCTTTATTTATTTAAAATTTTGCGTCAATAATTATTTAAATGGCTTTAAGAAAATACATGAAATGTTTATTAAATATATTTACATTCTCTATTTAACACTAAACCTACCGATACTTCATGTATACCTATTCCTACCACAGCGGGTCAAATGACCCGTCTTTAAAATGTTATATATATTACTATGTATAGCGAAAAATATATCATTTAGCACAATTTGGTACATGAATAAAACAATTTTTTTTCAAATAACGATTCAAAATTGTTTATTTATTTATTTATAAAACCTATTTGGCACCTTTTTCGCATTTGCACACGAGAATCCGAACTTGAATTTGTTGACGTTTTCTGTATAATTTCTTTTTCTTCCTGTTGCTCATGTTGAAAATCTTCGGCAAGTTCTTCAGCTAAATGGAATAAAAATTGTTGTCTAGAAATTTTTTCGCCGGTTGTTTCTCTGTATAAAACCCATGAGTTGATTCCAGCCAGGTCAAGAATATTGAAGAAAATCTGCGCAGGCCATCTTTGCGATTTCGATTTCACGGAGTATTTTCTTACCATTTTATCCGTCATGTGTAGACATTTTACCGTATTTAGTATTATTGTAGAATCTGATCGTTCCAGGTATCCGCTTACCGTTTTTTTCGATGCTTATAGATTTATGCTTTGAACTTAGTAGAAGCACTTTTTTGTTTGGCTAACGAATTCCCCAAGTGGAGATGAAGCTCCTCTGTTTTCATCCTTTCCCAAATATGGAAATCTATTTATAATGTATTTGGTGCTGACGTCAGATGCTAGCCAGAATTTGATACCAAAGTTATCCGGTTTGTTCGGCATATATTGCGTAAACCTACACCTCTCTTTGGTTGGAAAAAGCTGTTCATCGATAGTTACATGTTCCCCAGGCTTGTAACAATTGTGGCTATTCTCGATGCATTTGTACCATACTTCAGAGATTAAATCAAATTTATCTGTTTGTAAACGCTGGCTTCGTTGACTTTTTTATCGCTCGCTTGGAATAGAGTGAAATTTGCTATTCATTCGTCAGCCAACAACAAATATAACGCAATACAGCAAAATATATGATGGAATAGCAAAAATGTCTAATGCAATGGTTTTGTATCACAACCACACATACAAATCTTCATGATATCATATGAATCTTTGCACGGGTCAAATGACCCGTTGCGGTAGTTAAGGCAGATTACATATATTTCTCGGTAAAAAAAATAACAAGAGAGGAGTAAATATTTAAAAATGCATTGTATGTAAATTATATTAAAAGTCATAAAGTCAACTAGCGATGTGATAACGCTTTATGTGAGAAATTTTGAAAAAAAGTTTAAAAAGGGTCATTTGACCCGTCGTGGTAGGTTTAGTGTTAAATATATTTTGCCAATGTTGAAGCGAACTTTTAAATATTTTCAAAGAAAAAAATACATCAACACCAATATGTGTTATTAATTTAATATATTGTAGGGCAGATTACTATTATTATCTTGTGCTAACAAATATATCATTTCTTCATACATATGCTACTTCTGCAATCATTATTTACACTTAGATAAAGTATTTTTAAATAGAACTGAAATAAATTATCAACATTACCGAATACATAAAACAACGTTCTGGTTATACAACCAAGTATAAAAACATTTTACAGGTATTTTTAATGAGACTGCATTTAATAGCAAATTATTAGGTTTTTTCGGCGTAAAATGTCTACTGTTTATTTTTAAAAAAAGATATTAAGCTAATTAAAAGTTCATTTCCGTTTGAAAAACAAAATAAATTTATTCATTAACACAAGCAACATTATTTTTGATAACTTTAGGTCATTTAGTGGTAAACTCATAACTTCCTGCATTAAAAACACAAATGTACTTTTCTCGAAAAATCTGTACAAATGGTTTTTGATTTCCTCTAAATTTTTACTCTTTTTTACTTAAACTAGAGTGATCGGAATAGATGGTAATTTGAAGACACGAGATATGGTGATTATTATGGTTAACAAAAAAAATCTATAAAATTTAATTTTATATTTGGGTAGATAATAGCATGTCATTTCTTAATTATAGACAAATAAAAAAAATTGGTAAATAGAATGATTATGGACGTTACCGAAATTATGGAATTTAATTTAAAATGATGAATAAAAAATAATTTCGTTTGATTTGCACAACTTTCAATAATATATTCGAAGGAAACAAAGCACAGAATTTCACATATTTTAAGTTGTAGTGAATTTTGTTTATTAAAAAAAAGTATTTATGGAGAAGTAACAGAATTTTGCCAAAAATCTAAATAACAACCATTAAATTGTTATAAAAACACCAATTTTATTAAAATTATATATATATATATATATATATATATATATATATATATATATATACAGTAGTGGCCATTGAAATCCAGATACTCTGAGAGCAGTTTTTTCAAGCAGTTTTAGACAATAAAACGGGGAAATCCATGTTGTTTGCATTGTTTTTATGCAAGCATATATAAATGACATTTTTCCTTTCATTCTATAACAAGTTTTTGGTTTAAAAAAAAACATTGTAAGTGAAATTAGAGAGTGTGAAAGGTGGAAAAATGGCAAATATGAAAAACTGACCGAAGAAAATAAACTTAAAAGTTTGGCTTTGTCAAAAAAGAATTTAAGTGTTCGTAAAATAGCTGATAAAGACGGATTCAGAAAATCGTCCGTAGTTGAAATTTTTCAAAAAATTCGCGAATCATGCTCTATTAAGCAGAAAAGATATCTGGAGTTAAGAGGAAAACAACGGCCCATCAAGATCGCACCCTTATCAAGCTGTCTTTGAGAAATCGTTTCAAAACTGCGGCAGATATAAGAAGAGAGTTTGTGGATGGAGGTGCCTAAGAAATAAGTACACAAACTGTTAGAAGAAGGCTTCAGGAAGCTCAATTGTGCGCTAGAAAACCCTTCAAAAAACCACTACTCACAAAAAATGCTTTAAAAATAATTTTAGTGGGCCAAAGATCATGAGAATTGGACTACAATGAAGTAGAGAAATGTAATATTTTCAGACGAGTCCAAATTCAACATGTACAGATCCGGAGGAAAACAAATTTATTATAAAAAAAATCAGATGTAAATATTTTTTGTATCTACTGTACATAAAATATTAATGATCAAATAAAAAAATGATAACATATTGAGATAAATTTGTACAACTCATTTATTTGGAAAATACATTAAATTGAAAAATGATTAATTATTACAATATTTATTTGTGATAATAATTGAAAAGGTTTAAAGAATTTAAATTTATATAATTCATATTAAATGAATGTTACTTATTTAAAAGAATAACATGAATGAAACACTATTAACATTAATTATAAAAAAATGACGCATTTTCTTGTGAAACTTACAGTCAATAAAGGCTGTATACATCTACGTCAAAAAAATGTTTCAAAGAAAAAATTCAATTGAAGTTAAAAATTCATACTAATTTTTGATTACCCAATATTCAGAAATATTTTACTTTTCTTAACTACTAAAATATTTTTTTTTATATTTTAATAATTTGGAAAAAACAATAATTAATTGCAATACAAAAACAAACCAAAAAAGTTACAGTAACCAACAAAAGTATAATAAATAACATACACAATTAATAAATAAATAAAATTAATACTTTGTTGTTTATCCTCTTTTATAAATAATATCCTTTAAATGGTTCTGCATCAATTTTATCACTTTAAAATATAATTAAAGATAAGTTTATTCCACTATCCCATAATCTTTTTTTTTACATACTTTTAGATTTAATTCTATACATATTCCCTAATTTATCGTTCGAGTAATTCCTATAGATACTTTATAAGATTAAAGTCGAGTGACTGGAGAAATGTACAGACTTGTTTAAGAACTTCATACAACGACCATATTTTTAAAGTATATGCTCAATATTTAGGGTCATCTTAATGTAAAATTTAACCATATTCAAGAAGTAATTTGTTAACAGTGTCAGGTAAATTAGTTGTCAATATTTAATTAATCAAATTTACTCACCATAAACTTAATGAAGTGCAATACAACCTCTACAACCTTCATACTCTTCCAGACTATAGGGTCATTCAAATGTGAAACCTAGATTTGTGTTTTATTAAAAAGAAACTTTACACATGTTTCCCTATACACACTTTTTTTGATGAAACACAAATCTAGGCGTCACATTTGGATGAACTTATATTTAATTTGGTTAAACAAAAGAAATCTTACTCAGAAATAATAAAAATTATTAATAAAAGTCGTTTCACTGTTGAAAGTGTTTATAGGTAAAAAACTACAAACTACAATTTGTTAGCAAATTTATAGGTAAAAAACTACAAAGTGACAGAAGAAGTAGTCGCCCATCAAAGATATTTGATAAAGAACAACGTAAAATCATCAGTATTATAAAATCGAATCCCAAAATTACATCATCGGAGATAGTAGCATTACTATTAGATCATTATAAAAAAGAAGTATATTCAATAAAATACGTAGAGTTCTCAGAAATGATGGTTATAGTTGTAGAACTATAAGAAGAAAATCGTACATTGGTAAGGAAAATATAAAAACGATTATTATTTGCACAAGAATACATTGATAAGGATAATGAGTGGGACAAAGTGATCTTTGAGGAAAGCAAATTTACTATCCTATACTCGGATGATGCAATTAAGGTATGACACAAGCCCAACACTGAGTTAAAGGAAAAAAATTTACATGCAACAAATAAATATTAGGGTGGTGGAGTCATGGTATGGGGATGTATATCAGTTTCTAGTGTTGTAAATTTGGTGTTTATATATAATATAATGGATAAACACGTTTACTTAAACATTTTAAAGGAAAATCTCTATGAAAGCGTTCAAAAATTAGACCTAGGTAAAAAAATTATTTTCAACAAGACAATGATCCGAAACATATGGCTTATATAGTTCGCAAATGGATCTTTTTTAATACTCATACCTTGCCAATACCACCCCAATCTCCTGATTTAAATCCTTCTAAGAATCTTTGGTTACATCTAGAAAAACAAATAAGAAGACATCATATATCCAGTGAAACAAGCTTAAAGAAAATAATATTAAAGAGATGGAAAAAATAAATTGTACCTTAACTTAAAATTTAGTGTATTCAATGCCTAAGACTATTAGCCGTGATAAAATGCAAAGGACGATCAACAAAATTCTAATATACTATTTAAATTTAGTTTTTCTCTCGTGTCAATACCTTTGTTCAACAAAGAATTACATATAGAACTTTTTTTTAGTTATTTTTTTAAGTAGTATTAAATTTTTTGGATTAAATATGTACTATATTTTACAACAATAAAAATATTGGGAGTACAAATTAATTCGGTCCGTTTTCAAAAGAAGGCTCTAAAAACATTAAATTTTTTATTAGTAACAGCTTATTGCCGTGGTTTTAGACAGATTGGACATCTGCCGATAACATCCAGTTTGTATTGTTTTGAGTTTCATACAAAATGTTTTTTGTTACGCTGTTGAAAATGTCAGATTTTTTGATAACTAAACAGCATTTGCGGGAAGTTTTAATTTTTTGTTTTAATTGGAAAAAAAGTGCAGCCGAAACTCATCGTATGCTTGTGGAAGTTTACGGTGACAATGCTCCAACTGACAAGTCATGTAGAGAATGGTTTCGGTGCTTCAAAAGTGGTGATTTCAGCGTTGAACCCGAGCTGACCTCGCTCGGGACAGCAAAAAAAATTCATAGACGATGAATTACAGGCATTACTCGATGAAGATCCGAGTCAAACGCAAGACGAGTTTGAACTTACGTTGGGGGTGACCCAACAAGCAGTGTCTGTACATTTAAAATCTATGGGTCTGATTCAAAAGCAAGGAAATTGGGTTCCTTATGAATTGAAACCAAGAGATCTGGAAAGGCGATTATTTTCTTGTGAGCAGCTGCTTCAAAGGCAAAAAAGAAAGGGTTTTTTACACCGGGTAATGACTGGTGACAAAAAGTGGATCTTCTACAACCCCAAGAAAAAAAATACTACGCTTTGCCCGGCCAATCGTTGCCATCGACCTCAACATCAACACCAAAGCCGAACATTCATGGTTCGAAAGTTATGCTGTGTATCTGGTGGGACCAAGGAGGCGTTGTATACTACGAGCTGCTAAAACCTGGTGATCCCATTACGGGTGATCGATACAGACTGCAATTACTTCGTTTGAACCGTGCATTTACGAGAAAAACGGTCGGAATATAAGGACAGACATGATAAAGTTATTCTCTTGCATGACAACGCTCGGCCTCATGTCGCAAAAGTTGTCAAAAAATATTTAGAAACGATCAAATGGGATATCTTACTGCACCCGCCGTATTCTCCGGACATTGCTCCTTCTGACTACTGGCTGTTTCGACGGATGCAACACGATTTAGCAGGTCACCGCTTCACTTCTTTCGAAGAAATCGAAAATTGACTTCAAAATTGGATCGCCTCAAAAGACGAGAAGTTTTTCCGAGACGGGATTCGGAAATTGCCTGAGAGGTGGGGAAAAGTTGTAAGCAGTGATGGACAATATTTTGATTAATTTGTTAATTCATTATCTTTTGAAATAAATGCATTTTTTGAGCTAAAAAAACGGACCGAATTAATTTGTACTCCCAATAGATTACTTTAAAAGCATTTACATTTTTTTTTAGATACACTGTAATATTTAGAAACTTTATGATTGTAATAGCATTGTGCCAATCGTTTTGTTCAGAACTGTATATATATATATACAGATGGCCCAAAAAAGACTGAAGAATATAAACCGGGACTGAAGGCTATATCCTTCAGTCTAATTTGAGCCACCTACATAAACATATATGTTTGTAACATAAACATGTGTGTGTATGTGTATATTTTATATATATATATATATATATACACATATTTTTTCTTTATCACTTAGTCATTCTTCAACTACAAAAGTCAAACAATGCATCATATTTTTTTAATATAAACAATTCCGATTTGATTGCGTGATATTATGCACGTGTTGCATTATAATAATACAATAATCATTAGGCTTGTTTAAATGACATCGTAAAAATATTATGTTTTATATAACATATGAAATATAATATATATATATATATATATATATATATATATATATATATATATATATATATATATGCATATATGTATATATGTAAATATATATTAAACATTCAAAAACAATTCTTTTTTAAATAACTTTTTATTACTATTTGTTTTTATAACTATTTTTGTATATTCATAAAAAATTATTAAAAAATGTGATAGTACGTAGTAGATCAAAAGTTAATTTTAAAATTTTCTTGTGAATGTTTTATTAGTATTCTTATTTTTTTAATCGTACATCTACAATATCCCTTGATATAGATATGAAACTTGTAAATTCTAACAATCCTCAGAGCTACGTATGTCTGAGATAATAGAGCTATTAATAGATTCAAAATAAATTCAATAGCTATGCAGGTCGAATGAAAAAGTTTAAATTAAATTGCATACCATAATTTTCCAGCCGGAATTGGAAATAGATATTAATGAGCCAATAATTTATTTTCATAAAAATAACTAACTAAAAGATATAAAAGAAATAACTTGGAGAGCAAACAAAGGTGAAAATTAGAAACTGTTATACAATTTAGATTATAGAAATTCCAAATGTGGATTGAGTTTAAAATACAAATTAAATTTGGAAGTATGAAGAGAAGCAGTACAAAATTTGGTTGAAAAATTAACGAAATAGAATTAATAGTTATTCAAATAGTTATTTCAAATATTTCAGAAAAGATAATTTGAAAACTATATAAAAATGGTAGAAAAATAGAATTTGAAATATTCATGAAAAAAAACAAGTGTTGTTAAATATTTTGGTTTATGTAAAGAAAATTTAAATAAAATGAACGAATGAAGTTACTAAATCTATTTAAATGACTCAAATGAATAACAAGAATCGATTAAAAAAAAAAATTAAATGAGATAATAAAGGATATTTATTTGAATGAAACATCTCTATAGTTAAATCAAATATTCAACTCGGATTAAAAAAGTATATGACCAATGTATACTACAATTTGTTATGTCCAGCTATGGAAAATCAGTTATTACCGACAAAATAATACAAAAGTTTCAAATGGTTTAGAAAAATACGAAAATATTATGATAGATAAAATGGGTTTGAAAAGAAAATACGAGTAATCGAATGTAAGACGAGTAAAGGATTTAAATAAAAATAAGCGGAACATACTATAAGAAGATAAGATAAACAATAGAAATTATTCATTGGATCCAGGAAATACGATCAGATCAACAAAAAAAAACTATTAGTATGCAGAATGAAAATATAGGTGTTTGTTTTGAAATCTCCAAAAAAAGCAATGAATTATTACATTGGAAGAATTTGAAGGACGCATATATCTAACAGTAATTGACAGAAAATGAATATATATATATATATATATATATATATATATATATATATATATATATACATAGAAATAAATCAATTATTTTTGTATAAAAAGATAAATATAAGTTTTAAATAAACTAGTTATTTTTTTAATTAATTATACAGTCTTAATCAATATCAAGCACAATGTACTAATTTTTTCTGTAAATTTCAAATCACTTTTTTAAAAAAATATGGTAGTCCTAATGTTAAATAAGACTCGAGGTGATTTTAGACATCACATATAAATTTAATTTTTTATATTTACCAAAGAATGTTTAAAAAAATATATGTTAAAGTAATATCTGAAGAGTAGGATTTATTAGTTTTATGCATTTTTATCGGTCTTACATACATTTTTGTGATTATGTACATATATCAACAGGCAATTTATTATATGCTGGGAATTAGTATTTCAATGAAATAATGTCATTTGTAAATATGAAACTAAAGAACAAATTACATTTGTTGTTAGACAAATATATGTGTATTATTAAGTATATAATTAGTATTAATTATATAATTAGTAATTAAGTACAAAATATAAATACATTCAATGATAAAAACAACATTTAGATATGTATTGAGTTCATATATATCATATATATATATATATATATATATATATATATATATATATATATATATATATATATATATATATATGTATATGTATATATTAATTGAATAATTTAAAACATATGACATTTCAGGTTTCATTAACAATAATTTAAAAAATATACTAATAAATATACAGAAATGTACTTTTTTTTAATAAAAGTATATTAAAAATAGAAATAAATTTAAACTGTAATAAACTAAAATTTAAACTAATAATATAAAATATATCAATTAATTGCAATAATAACTTTTGATTCTATAATTAAAAGAATTTATTTTAAGCGTTCTATTATACTGATCAAAATTTATCAAAGAAACGTTTAATTCTATATTGAATTATTAAAATTATTGAAATACAAATTATTTAAATCTTGTTCAAAAAATAATCAGTTTTATAAATTATGCAACTTTTTAATGATATATTACAAAGATAGTTTTCTTTTTTTACTCAATTAGCAAATAATGAAAATGTAATATAGATGTTTTTTAAGCATGATAGAACTTTAAATTGAATCCCTACCAAAAATTCTATCTAAACTAAAAAATATCATACTTTATATATATATATATATATATATATATATATATATATATATATATAAATAGTGTTAATATAACTAAATAAATACGTACTCTTTTTCTCGATTATAAATATAACTATGTTAATTAATATTCACATTTTCAAACATTAGGTATATTTTGAAATCATATGAAGGTATATAAAAAACACACGCACATTCACCTCCTAAATCACTGCTATTTTCAAACAATACTAGACACGAAAATTTAATTAATCAACACAAATAACAACTAAGCTGATGTATAAACAAATTTATTATATTTGATAAGTTACTGAGGAAAAATATTAAATTAAATTC
Organism: Neoneuromus ignobilis; assembly: GCA_029203775.1. NCBI lineage: Eukaryota > Metazoa > Arthropoda > Insecta > Megaloptera > Corydalidae > Neoneuromus > Neoneuromus ignobilis. The sequence goes on along the minus strand of CP092089.1, from coordinate 14,003,646 downwards.
AAAAGTTTATATTTTAAGTACACGATAAACAGTTTATTAGTTTCACTTAAACTTATCTATGTAGAGTACACATCATACCTATGCAAAATTAATATTTACTTTCACAGAATTTGGATAGTCGACGAAGATAGGTACATACGATAGAAAGTTATTTTAATGTTCGCATTTATTAAAACGCATCTGAACTGAACAAATGCAAAATACGCTATAAAATCACATGGCACTATTAATGAAGGTACATGAAACGAGGGTCACGTGTCTAATGATCGACTTATCATGTCTATTAACTGAAATATTAATATTATTGTACGTTTAAATAAAATTTGAAAGACAGAACCTAATATTTAAACAAGAATTATAACATCTCGAACCAATCTTTACGTTTGCACTATTCTTGATAATATAAAAATTATCAATGTAAGATATAAATATACACTCACATGTATAAACAAGGTTGTGTAACATTTACATAAATAAGATACATACATGTACATGTGAATATAAAATTATTTATATATATATATATATATATATATATATATATATATATATATATATGAATGTTTTTTTTTAAGAGTGATAGAACTTTAAATTGAATCCCTATCGAAAGTTATATCTATTCTAAAAAAACATTTACTGAATTATTGCTTAATATTTTAATTATAAATTCAATATAGACGTTTATAAAATCTGTAAAAATAAATCTAGTATGATCTAAAAATAATATTTGAAATGTTAAGTGTAATTTTCCGGCTGAGTAATTTTATTAAACGAAACAAAAATAAATATTTTAGAATTCAATGGAAAGAATATTGCTTAGAAGTAGTTTAAAATGTTTAATAAGAATAACATACATATATTCAACTATAAAACATGGTGTTGGTTCGATTGAGTAATGGAGGTGTATAACAACAAAATATGTTGATCTTTGCATTAAATTGACACTATCATCAAAAAAATACATACACTTGAATATTATAAAATTTTACTTTCATAAAAGTGTCCGGACATGGGTTATTTTTTTTAACAAACAAGTTGTATTTGAACCTAGTTTTAATCTGAAACATTCATGATTATTAGTAAAAATAGATTTTATATAATACTTCCAAACAACTCAATATCATTCTTTTGATCTGACCTGATCAAAAATATATTAAGTATCTGTAGAAGTCATAAAATTCAAACTACAAAAGCAACGTATAAAATAAACAGAATTTAGCGAACCATTTTAAAAACAAATAGGTTAAATTTAATAGATCTGTGATAAATAAACTAATAAATTCTATGGAGAACAAATTACAATACGTTGTTAGGTCAAAAATTGAATAATAAAGAATCACAGTAAATAATAAAAGTAAAGTTATTAATATTAAGTTATTATGACAAATCTGTCTAAATACTTTTGTTAATTGATTTGTATTTATTTATTAATTTATTTTTTTAAAAAGAAAATTTATATTTTGTTTATTTCATTCATCATCTAGAATCATCCAAATGTGACGCCTGGATTTGTATTTTATTAAAAAGAAATATGTGTATAGTTTATTTTGTTTTTTTTTAATAAAACACAAATTTAGACGTCACATTTGGATGACCTATATATATATATATATATATATATATATATATATATATATATATGTGATCAAAAAGTAGGTGAATTTTGAAATTTAGCGGGCTACATCCGTTCGATCTTCGATTTTTTTATTTGGTTATGTTGGTACACTCATCTCGAATATATGTTCCAAATTTCAGCTATGTAGCATGTTTAGTTTGTTGGTGAGAGGCATAAAAGTTAGAAGTGTTTTGCAGGCTCCACGATTTTCCGCTGTCGAAAATCATGGATCAAAGAGTTTGCATTAAATTTTGTGTGAAAAATGGAATCAAGTGCTCCAAAACACTTGAAATGTTGAAAGTGGCATACGATGAGTCTACTTTAAGCCAAAAAAATGTTTACAAGTGGTATAAACTCTTCCAAGAAGGCCGAGAAGACACCAACGACGAACCTCATTCTGGACGCCCCAGCACGTCTACAACTGATGAGAACGTTGAAGAAGTGAAGAAAATAGTGTTGGGGAATCGTCGAATTACCATTAGAGAAATTGCTGATGATATTGGCATCTCGTTTGGTTCGTGCCAATCAATTTTAACGAGTGTTTTAGACATGAGACGTGTGTCAGCGAAGTTTGTTCCGAAATTGCTCAATTTCGACCAAAAGAACCGTCGCATGAGCATTGCCCAAGAGCTATTGAATGACGTCAACAACGACCCAGATTTACTCGACAGGGTCATAACAGGTGACGAAACATGGGTATACGGTTATGACGTCGAAACTAAGACTCAATCGTCCCAGTGGAGGCATTCCGGATCACCGAGACCAAAAAAGCACGCCAGTTCGATCAAATGTGAAGGTTTTGCTTACAGTTTTCTTTGATTGCAGGGGCGTGGTGCATCATGAGTTCTTGCCACAGGGTAGAACAGTAAATAAGAATATTACCTGCAAGGCAATTTGCGCGAAGCAATCCGCGAGAAACGTCCGAATTTGTGGAAGAACAAAAATTGGCTTTTGCACCATGATAACGCCCCTGCTCACACATCGTTGCTTGTGCGCGAATTTTTGGCTAAAACCAACACACTAATGATGCCGCAGGCACCGTATTCACCAGACCTGGCCCCCTGTGACTTCTTCTTGTTCCCGAAACTGAAGAGGCCCATGAAAGGACGGCGTTTTGCAACGATTGAGGAAATAAAGACGACATCGAAAGAGGAGCTGAACAAGATCACTAAAAATGATTTTTTGAAATGCTTTGAGGATTGGAAAAAGCGTTGGCACAAGTGCATTATATCCGAGAGGGATTACTTTGAAGGGGACAAAATAAAAATTGATGAATAAATAAATATTATTTGAAAAAAATAAAAATTCACCTTATTTTTTGATCACACCTCGTATATATATATATATATATATATATATATATATATATATATACATATATATATTTATTAGGTCTACCGAAAAGTTCTGACCAAAAATGTCATCTTAAGTTTCAATGATGAGTCAATTTACAGAAATGGAATTCACAAATTACCATCACGCTGAGAAGAAGTCTTAAGTAACGAAGGAAAAATTATATTGTTTAGTAAATATTAATAAATATATTTATTTCAAAAACGGACAGAACTTTTTGGTAGACCTAATATAAATGCATGATTTACTTTTTTCATTTATACATTTATAACAGTTAAATAAAAACATGTCTTACCTTTATCCACAGACTTTTGGGAGTAACAGTATGTCTATTCTAAATTAGATGCAATTATAACTTGCTATCTATAACGGAATTTATTGCTCCTTCCGTAATTCTATATATTGTTCAAATAATATTCATGCATTTTAAATCACCAGCAACTCTATTATTGCTGTTGATAATGACATCACTACGTGCTATGTAATTATATTAGTATACAGAGTATTCAATGTTTATCACAAAAATTAACAAGACGTGCATAAAACTGCAAAAAGTTTAACATCTAGAATAAATTAAATAAATTGGCTAAGTTAGTTAGGTAAATTTTTAAAATAAACTTTAGAAATGTTTTTTATAAATAAAATCACAAATATTCATTTCGATATTATAACAAATTCACTTTAATATATATGCAATACTCATACAAACCAAAAAATGTTGTATTAAATATATATATATATATATATATATATATATATATATATATATATGTTTCTTTAACCGTGATAAAATTTCAAATTGAACCTCTATTAAAAGTTCTATCAAACCTAAAAAACACTTTATACACACACAAAATTGTAGTCCAATCTCATAAAATACACGTTCAATGTTTATTTTTAATGCTTCTGTTATTTATGATTTATCAGTACAAACCAATGATTTCACATAACCTCACAAAAATAATCCAATGGACTTAGATCACATATTCTTCGTGGCCAATTGATGGGTCCATTTCGTGAAATAATGGACTCATTAAACTTTTGTTTCAATAAGTCTATTGTTTCCGTAGATGTATAGCACGTAGCACCGTCCTATTGAAACCACATATCGTGCAAACCATTTTCAATCATTTTTGGAAAAAAAATCATTAATCATGATTCGGTAACGCACTCCACTTACTGTAATGTGATCTCCAGCTTCATTTGGAAATTTTCACTAACAGAAGCAATATTAGCCTCATTTCTTGCAATTCTTAGTCTTACAGCCATTGCTATATCATGTAGAGTAAAACTGTTTTCAAATTTTTCAACAATTCGATAAATGGCACGTTCACTTGTACGATTGTGTTGACTGTAAGTTTTGCGAAGCGAATGATAAATTTTACGAATCGAACATTGATTTTTATAATAATTTCTTACAATTTCTAAGCGTTGTTGAAGTGTTGAACGTTTCATGATAAATTGCTAAATTATACTGATTTGAAATGTTAAAATAAACTTAAAAATAAAATTCAAACATGGTTGCCACCAGCTGTCAAAATTATGACATTCTTATTGGAAAACTCTATATATATATTAGGGGGACCGGAAAGTAATGTCGTTTCTGCCCATGTCAATATTCGTTAGTCATTTATCAGCTCACTGTGTACTTCAAAGTCGTGCCAAAGACATTTTAAGGTTAGAGTGACTTGTTTACTCGTAAATAATAAAATTTTTTTTTTTTGCAATTTATGGTGAAATGGCCAGCCAAATACCAGAAGAGGTACATATTCAGCATTGTATGCTTTTTGAGTTTCACAAGGGTAGTAACGCAACGGTTGCTACCAAAAACATTTGCGATGTTTATCCAAACGCATTAGACGTTCGTAAATGCCAAAGGTGGTTTTCTAAGTTCAAATCCGGTAATTTCGATCTTTCCGACTCGTACCGATCAGGAAGACCAACAACTTTAGATGATGACATGTTAAGGGCGGAAGTGGAACCAAATCCGTGTTAGACAATCGAGGAACTGTCAAACACTCTTAACCAACCTTGGTCGACCATCCAAGAACATTTGCAGCAGATTGGTAAAGTAAGCAGAGTAGGTGTTTGGGTCCCGCATAATCTGTCCAAAGAAAATAAAGCTAATCGATCCACCACATGCAACTTATTGCTTCAGCGGCACAATACAGAAGTGTTTTTTGATCGCTTGATCACTGGAGATGAAAAATGGGTCCTCTATGATAATCCAAAACGCAAAAGGCAGTAGCTCTCTCCGAATGAATCGCCACGAAGTACAGTTAAGCCAGGTTTACACCCCAAAAAGGCGCTTTTGTGTGTTTGGTGGAGTATTCGCGGGGTCGTTCATTTTGAAGTGCTGAAACCTGGACAAATTGTGAATGCAGACCTTTACTGTGAACAATTGGATCGAGTAAATCAATCTTTAATTGAAAAGTGACCAGCGATTGTCAACAGAAAAAGTGTTATTCTGCAACTCGATAATGCAAGACCGCACTGCGCAAGACGAACCCTGGAAAAAAATAATGAATTGGGATGGGAGGTATTGCCTCACCCACCATACTCGCCCGATATTGCGTCATCGGATTTCCATTTATTCCGATCGCTACATTTTCTAAGTGGCAAAAAATTTCAAAATTCGGATGATGTCCAAAATACCATCTCCAGATATTTTGCTTAAAAACAAATTGATTTTTATCGATCCGGCATTGAAAATTTGTACACTAGATGGCAAAAGGTTGTTGATTACACTATTGATTAAAAATAAAAACTTGGTAAAAATTTATCTGTTTGAATTTAATGTAGAAAAACGACATTACTTTATATATATATATATATATATATATATATATATATATATATATATATATATATATATATAGATGTGTGTGTGTGTGTGTGTGTGTCAATAATTTCACGCAAAAGTATAAATAAATGTAACATTAATAATTGTTTATGATTTTAATTTTTAAATGTATATCCCAAGACAGGCTACTTGTTCGATTGATAAAACGAAAAAAGGAAAAATGTTTTAATAGAATAAATTAAAAGTTGCAAGTGCCTTTTTTTATCCTAATTCCCATCAACGATCTCTTCATGAACCTCATCGGTTAATATTGACGTTGTCCAATAATGTATCTGTCAATATGACAAAAAACGACGTTGTGTACGTTTATTGAAAATCCATTATCATTTTCGTAACCACAGAACATATAAAATATCGAACACTAGACAGTAAGAATGTGTGGGAAATAAAGAATAATTCACAATCGAGAGACTAAGTTTTTAGATATATTGTATTTCCTAGATTAAAAAAAAAGATAAAATTAACAGCAGATATCAAAATTAGACAAAGAAAATATCAGTTGGGTATAGATTTATTTTTAAGTACATCAAAGTATAAAAAAATTGAAAGAATTATGGGTGGCCTAAATGAGACTGATAAATTTAAACGTATATTTACTTTTTACGATAATTTACTACTCTTTAATCTAATTTGGGCCATCTTATATAATCAGCTTAACTAATAATAAACTCCGAAAAAACACGTTAGTATCATAAAAGGTTCTTTAAGATAACACAAACTTCCAAAACTATAAATAACATCGTTGATTTTCTGCAATTTTGTACGTTCATTCTTAGTATCAATGATAATTTTAAAGGAATATAAATTAATTAAGGTGATTTTCTGTTACTTTCCTCGATGGTGTTTATATATATATATATATATATATATATATATATATATATATAGAGAGAGAGAGAGAGAGAGAGAGAGAGAGAGAGAAATGTGTGTGTGAGTTTGTATGTAGAAATTTACACCACACAACTCTCTAATTAAGGATCGAACGTAATTTCCCGTATTACAGACAGAAATGAATGCAACTACGCCATTAATCGGCTAGAAAAAAAATAATAAAATAATGAAAAAATATTTACCGAAGTACGATTATAAGAACAACAACACTTGATAAAAATAAAAGCAAATATAAAATTGAAAAAATTAAACGTACTCTATGTTTATAAACAAACGTTATTTTATGTACCGTTCTTTTGATTAAACTTAAATATACGAGGTCAGACAATTAAGTAATGTGACAAAATTCAAAAATCGAGTATATTTAAAAATTAAGGTGCATCGCTGCGATCCCCTTCAAAGTAGTCCCCTCCCGCATCTATACACTTATTCCAGCGAGTTTTCCAGTTTTCGTAACAATTCTGGAACACTTCTTGTGGGACCTCTCCGAGTACCCTCGTCACAGATTCTTGGATATCTTCAACGGAGTCAAAATGTCGACCTTTGAAGAATTTTTTCATATGGGGGAATTTCGCAGGGTGACATGTCCGGTGAATAGGGCGGTTGTGGTAACGTTGCGATGCCTTTAGACGCCAAAAACTGAGAGACACTAAACGCACTGTGACAGGGAGCATTGTCGCGATGCAGAACCCAAGTCTTCGCGATCTCTGGACGCACTCTGAGCACCCTTTTTCGTAATTTTTCGAGCACATTGCGGTAGAATACTTGATTTACGGTTTGTCCAGGTGGTACGAACTCTTTGTGAACCACCCCTTTGCTGTCGAAGAAGCAAATCAACATGGTTTTCACTTTGGACTTGCTCATTCTCGCCTTCTTTGGCCTTGGTGCTCCAGGGGACAGCCACTGTTGGCTTTGTCGTTTAGTTTCGGGGTCATATTGAAAGAACCAACTTTCATCACCAGTAATAACTTTTTTTTTTTTTTTAGTAATAACTTTCATCATCAGTAATAACCAGTAATAAATTTCTCTGTTCCATTTTCGTGACATGCACTACTCGCGCGTTGTTACAAAACACTAAACAGCTGGCGAAGAAATGATCGTACGAGGGTGGTCAAGGTCTCAATCGAGAGAGTAGGGATCTGCTATTACGGTGGCGGAGTTACAGGTTCGCAGTGTTACCACAGGCCGAGAAAAAAATCGGTCGCATTACTTAATTGTCTGACCTCGTATGTCAATACTTTGTTTTTGATCTTTCAATATTTTGTATACAATATTCATGTTGATGACAGGATTTAGGATCGAAATTGTAAGGTGATTTGAGACTGAAATTTATTTCTAAAAAAATAAAACACAGAATGTATTCTGAGAAAGATTGCCCGTTTCATACTAAACAGACGTGTGTATTTCCAAATGAATAATCCAAGTAAAATTATAAAGTAACGTAATTGAGAATAAACGGAGATTCCTGACTTTAATTTGTATACTATTAAGTATACAAATTAAAGTCATTAAAATAATTATATTTATGAGGGATCTGGCTTGGAAGATTTTAATTAAAAAGGCGCTTTTCCTTCTTTATGTGACAGAAATGATGACAAGCTAAAAATTAAACTTAAAAGATTAGAAAAAAGTATGCCGTAGAAATATCAATCTTTCACAGAAGTACTCAGACTTGACTGCTCTTCGTAATAATATTTTTAAATCACACATTCCTCAATAAAAGTATTTAAATCAGATTAAAAATGAATAATATTTAATTAGGTAACGATCGTTTCAAAATTAGAACCTTTTTCAATGGAAATACACTTATAAGTGGATACTCAATTATTATTATTATTAAATTATATTAAACTGAATATGAAGAAATATAAAAACAGTAATCAAACGATGTACTATAGAAGAACACAAAATCTTTTTATACCAAATCTAAAAATGTTAAATAGTTAAAAGGTTTATTTGAGCATCATTCTACAGAATTAACATTAAAATATATAAACATTTTTAAACTATATAAATAGATATTAGTAGATTTTAATCAAAAAAGAATTTTTTATATTTTTATAATACAAAATAAAATAGGGAACTATATTTTTAATATTTAAAAAAAAATAACTTAATATATATGTACATTGATTAAGAAATTTGTAATTTTATAAAATTGATTAATAATTTTATTTTATTTAAATTTAATTTGTCAACCCTGTACAATAATAAATATACTAGTAGGTCAAAAATACTCATACATTTGTATGTATTTAAATACAATATTCTTTAATTAGTTAAACAGGTAAATATATAATATAGACTACTTTTATTAGATATGTGTAAATACGAGTATATACATATATATACACACACAAATACATATTATGTATATCATAAGTAGTAAATAAGTAAGAGTGAATATAAGTTCAAGGAAACACTTTCAAATTATAAAAATAAAACTTATGATCGAATACATTTCATTTATTATCAACAGAAAAAATGGTTTAGGCGTGTAAATCAATTCGGTGCCTTTAATTTGACCCATTCACAATAACTATTTTAAATTAAAATTTTTGCCACACTATTGTAATTGTGAAGTAGTGCCATCCATATTTTTAAAATGATGTTCAACTTGAAAATAATCTAAAAATAAGTTAAATGTACGATAACAGATGATAAAATAGATATTAAACAATGCATATTTTACATTTGAGTCAAAAAAAATGTTAAAACAGCCAAAATTATTTATTCTGTTTTTAGTGAAAATGGTGTAATATACAACATAAAAAAGGGATAATAACAATTTCGAGAATATTCAGAATTGAGTGACGAGCAACAACTCGATTAACAAAAAAAGTTTGAAGTCAAGGAAGGAATTGCAGTACTTATTGAATCAAATCAAACACAAACTTAAAAAATGGTTCCAGAACAATTCGGTGTGATCCGTTAAATGTTTAAAGATGTTAATGAAAATGTAGAAGGGAGAACAAAAGTTTCTATACTTTTTACTGCCGATAATAAAGAAAAGCATTATGATATAACCATGTTCTTGTTTTCAATATACAAAAACAAAATTCTTTTCTACCAAAAAATTACAAAAGATAAAAAATAAATCATTTACAATCATCCCAAATGGCGCAAGTTATGAATAGATCGGGAACAAATATTATCATTAAAAATAAAACGAACATTCGCGTCAAGAAATTATCTTTGATCATAAATGTTATCGAATATCTATAACATTTATTAGACAGAGGGATTAAATTTCCAATACTTATGATTGACATGCAACCCTAAATTTGTGATCCTTCGCCATCTTTAAGGGGGTATTCTAGTCTAGAATTTCGAAAAAATCGATTTTTTGCATATTTTCAAAGTTTAGACCTTTAATAATATGTCCTTAAGAGGATTTTTCGAAATTCGAATTATTTTCAGAGTTATAGCTATTTTTGTGACGCGCCAACCAATCCAGTCTGGCCGGAACGAATCAACTTTTAACGCGTTTTTCTCGAAACTACTTTTTTCGACACGGTTGACGTGATATTTCAAGTTCTAATGGACCGATTTACTTGAAATTTGGTACAGAGCTTCTCAATATAACAGTGATTGCCCCCGCCTAGGATTTTTTGAAAATTTTGTTTTTTACTATTTTAAAAAATTCCAAAAGTTGAAAAAATAGGGCAAAAAATAACTGTTTTTTCACACTACCGCCATTTTGCGAAAAAAATTTTTTTTTAAATTTCCCTACGCGGGGATACTACTACAACCTTCTTTTTCAATAATTTTAATTTTTTTTTGTTTCAAATGACCGGAAGGGTTGGAACCACCTCAACCAGGAGACAACTTTTTTTTCGACCACCACTTTGCCAGCCTGTACTTTTTTCAATTTTGAATTTTTTGTTTTTAATAATACTTTTTTATACTCTTAAAATGTCAATAAATAACTGATAAAAAATGGATAGTAAAAATATTTGTTTTTTTTTATAGCACCCGAAAAAATACCTAAAATTCGTGCGTCTAGACTAGAATACCCCCTTAACCACATAACATAAATTTCGAATATCCATTTCTCAGTTCCGTTTTTAACATACAATTACTTTTTCATCATAATTAAAAAAAATTAAATTTCAACTTACCAACAAAAATCAATCCCTTTTTAAAAATGAAAGGCCTATTTTTCAGCTGTCTTGCAAACTTAACTCTTTTCTTCCTATTTTTCTTATTTTTAAAAAACTTATTACGTTATATTCTCCTTTAGTAATTATTTTTTCTTAGCACTTCTCTGATAATAAATTCATACATGTCCTTTTCAATGCATTTTTTTTTTAATATTGATGCTAATTTTTGGAATAAAAATTCTGGATTTTTCTTTAATTATCTTAATAATTTTACTTTCATCTTTGCAGTCAATGTTTTATTTCTTTATAATATGATTTTTTATAATGTACTATAACATATTGAACAGTACTTCCGCTTCAATTTATTATTTCTATTTCCAGATAAATTGTTTTCTGTTTATAATGATGAATAGTCACGCTCTGGTATTATTTGTTTCATAATAATGCTTGTTTCACAAATCTACAGAAACCATTATTTGAAACCCAAGACAATAACGTGAAAAACTAAAAACACACAATTTACATTATCTGATACTTAAAATTATATAAATATTTTTAGAAAAATCTTCAAATTTATTCTTATATGAATTTTAGTTATATCTCGTTTTTCTATATGACTATAAGAAAGATCTATAATAGAATACCACTTTTTATTAAAAAATATTTTATATCAGATACAAATATACAGGTTCGCACAAATGAATTATCACAAGTTATTTAAAAGTGTTCAACAATTATTCATTATTTACTTTGTTTATAAACTGATGCGCATTTTGATGTTAATACCATCATAATTAGAGCACCACATTGTAAAATCTAGGTTCTGCTAGGTTTTATAATGCAGCGCTCTGATGATAATAACATTTCCATCGAAATGCGTATTAGCTTATAAACTTATAGTGTGAAAAATAAATAATTGTCAAACACGTTTACAATATCTTGTAATTCATTTGTGTTAAAATGAATTCACTACGTAAAATATACAGGTCGTTAACTGTAATTTATTTATTTTTTTAGTAATAACTTAAAAATATAAAAATAGAAATAAAATGAGCTGATATACTGTGTAAGACTTTAAATTACATTTACAATATCTCATCAAAAAAACATTTATATTACATTAGTTTCTTGTTTTTTTTTAATGTTGGACAGCCTGAAAATTGACAATAACAAAGCACATGTTCAAAATTTTTCTGATCAAATAGTTTAAGTTAATAAAATGGTTGACGTAAATACAGTAAGTCAATTAAGTGAACATTTTAAACAAATAAAATATATTTTTTTTCAATTTAACAGGCTCGTTCTATATTACAAACACAAGCAGAAGATTACGAAAATGATCAAACTTTGGAGGCTATGTGGGCAATGAAAGCATACGAACATGCAGAAATTTATTTTAATGTATTTAATTTTTTTTCTTTAATTTAACATAATCAGAATTATATAATTACTTATCTTGTCTTTATACAGATACTTTGTTCTGTGGATCCAAAATATTTACATTTAACACCTTTAGACGTTACTATATATACAGTATTCAGACAAGAATTTCCAGCTTTAGAGATTAATATTGTTAATGAAGATGAGATGAAGAGTCCTGCAGGAAAAGTTAAATGGAGAGCATTCTGTGAAAAGTTTAAAGATATTGTTGAAGATTATAGTTTTGGAACCCTGTTGAGAATAGATTGTTCTGGAGATTATACAGAAAAAAATACTATGTTAGTATCAAGAATTCAGTTTTATGCAATTGAATTAGCAAGAAATAGAGAAGGCTTAAATAATTGTATTAGGAGTAAATACAGAGGTTCAAATGTTAAAAGAACCGAAGAATAAAACTCTTGATATTTCACTTTTTTGTATTTACTTTATTTGTAATAAAATGTATAAATTTATATCAGTATTGGTAATGAAATTCATTTTTATACAAGGCTTATGACAAAATGAAGCCTTTGAAAACCAGAAAAAAAGTCATTTAAATCATAGAACAACTCATTACATACAACAGTATTATTTAGTAAATATAAATATATATTAACAAGCAAAATATGGATTTTATTTTATATTTCAATTACATAAAAATGAAAACTAAAACATGATTTTTATAAAAAAAATTTCATTTACCTTTAATGAAATACAATAATCATTTTTTAAATATATATTTATTAACCACATACACAAATACAGTCAAAATGCACAAAAACGGCAGAAATTAGCATTTTAAGATGTTTCCATAGCAGTGGATGTGCTTTCTTCAGTGTATTTGCCTTTATCTTTGCCAAGTGCGGCTGCACGTCCTTTCGCTCTTCTGTCAATAATCTTTTTCCTATCTTTATCCATTTTCAATTTGACGATAACGCACTAAAAGGATAATAAATTATGAACTAAATTTACATCTCTTAATACTGTTATTGCACATTAAATTTTCATTTAATTTACACACCATTAAAAAACATGACTAGTATTCCCAAAATTTTCAAATTATATATTACCTAATCATACATTAATACAAAATAAACATTAAACTATGCAAATATAACAAACATGACAATACGTTAATTAATAAAGAGGATTTTTAAATGAAAATTCACAAAACAGTGGTATGATCAATCAAACTTATTTTTTCACCAGACGATGTATTAACTACCCAATATCTTCTAAAGCAATACTTTTTTATAACATATATACAAAAACAGACAAAAAACAATCCAACTGCCAGTAAGAAAAATTTCATGTTTTTAAATTATTAACTAATTCGCAAATAAAATGAAATTAGCATAAACTGAACCGAATGAATATCCTCCTTTTAGTTCATGAAGATATACTCAATAAACAAGATAAAAGAATATGAATACATAAATTACATAGATAAATAGGTCATTGATAATATTATTTTCCTTTAATTAAAATACATAATATATAATGTATGAGTGTATGTATATGTATATATTTATACCCACACACACAAAAGAAAAAAACAACAAAATTACTTAAATATGCAATAAATAATAAATGTCAAAATAAAAAAAATCGAATCTGCATTATACTTCAAATAAAAAGATATTCATACCAATAAGATAAAATATTTTTTTTTAAACGTTTCCATACATTATGTATGATCAGTGCCATAAATTTAACCATTATGCAAGAGGAACAAGATTCCAGTAAAAAGAATACTAAGAAAACCTTAGTACCTCAACTGAAATCAAATCACAACAAGCTGTCTGAGAATGGTTTGGTATCATCATATCATACAAACAAGCAATGCAAACAATATATCAAAATATTCAAAAATCAACTGTATCGTAAATGTTTAATAAATAAATAATTGTCGATAAAAATATAAGAATAATTTTCCATTTAATGAAATACTTTATATAGTTCATACCTTTGATGGATGAATACCAACATATACGCTAGCACCATTTGCTTTTTCACGTTGGATTCTTTCAATATAAACTACAAATTTTTTTCTGTACACTTGTACTACTTTGCCGACTTGTTGACCTTTATAATGTCCACGTACCACCTAAAAAATACAAATTAAAAATGGATAAAGTACATAAATAAAACTTATAATTTATAAAGATTACATATGTTGTAAAGACATAAGAAAATAAACTGAAATTTTCGTTTAATAACTGTTATTCTATCGAATGAACTATATTTGAATAGTATGTGAATTGTAAAAATTATTTACACCGAATTGTCATTATACAACTTATACAATAAATTAGAAAATTCAAACAAACCTGCACTTCATCATCTTTACGAATTGGCATCGTTCTTACATTATATTTTTGTCGAAGTTCTTTTGATAAAGGTGCTGACATAAGAACCCGTCTGATATGAGACGGGGCTGTAAAATGACGCTTACGATTCTTTTTCCTCGAAGCCGTTACTAACTTATTTAATTTCATTTTGAATTATTTGTATGTTGAATCTATAAACCAAAATAAAAGATCATACATGTGAAACAAACGTTGACAGACATATAGGTTAGATATTCAAATGCTCGTTTTAAATATTATTGTTTAATCGTAGACAATTTTGTTGTGTGAATAATAATTGGTATTAAGCAGCTGATGTTTTATTTATCGTTACTTAAATGGTTGGAGTTCATAAAAGAATCGATGATTTAAGATTTCCATTTCATTTTTAACTTACCAAAATCAACACACCACATACAGAAACCGGAAGAATGGCTGAGTTGCGCAGAAGCTCGGGAATTCTCATTCCGTCTTAAAAATATAACCATCTCTCTCACTCTCTCATCTTAAATTCAAAAATAACAAGGAGCCACAATCATATATATATAATCACCACGGTTTGTATTTGTATTCCACGATACAGTATTCCATTAAAAGAGCGCGCAGGTGTAACAATTCCGAATATTTTCTTTTTATTATAAAATTAAAAATCGTGAAAAATGAATTGTTTAAGAAATTTTTTGAGAAAAGAAGTGAGTATTCAATAAATATACACATACATACATATGTATATTATTATTATTATTATTAAAATACACTTGTGATTTTTTTAATTTGTAAGTCATGCGGCGGGAAATTCATTTTGAATTTTTTTCTCATCAGGTCGTGAAATTCAGCAGGGAAATGCATTTGTCGAAAATCGTCCGAAATGCAGAACATTCCCAAAATTTACCGAAACCAGCAACGGCACTCACTGACGATGAACAAATGATGAAGGAAACTGGTATGCAAATATGATAAGATAGCTAAATTTGAAGGTCATATAACTCGTTTCACTTTTAGTTGCCAGATTAGCGACTGAAAAAATTGCTCCACTGGTTAACCAGATGGAAAAAGAAGGCAAATTTGATCAAACTATAGTTGATATGCTTTTTGAAAACGGGGTAAAATTATTTCACTCTTATGTTTTGTCCATCCACTAGTAATATTTTTCATTTTTTTTAAAAAAAATTAATAAAATGAGATCAAATATTAATATTTTTAGTTAATGGGAATTGAAGTTGATCCCAATTACGGTGGCACTGGCAGTAATTTTATGACTTCTGTTCTCGTTGTTGAGGAATTATCAAAAGTAGATCCATCAGTTTCAACTCTTGTCGATATCCATAATACTTTAGTAAACAATTTATTTGTAAGATATGGAAGTGAAGAACAAAAAAATAAATATTTACCTTTACTCACATCAAAATGGGTAAATTTTTAAAACCGTTTTGTAATATTTTCAAAAAAGGAACATCGAGTTATATGATCTTTATTACAGGCAGGTAGTTTTGCACTATCAGAACCAAGTTCTGGATCTGATGCTTTCGCGTTAAAAACGACTGCCAAAAAAGACGGCTCCGATTATGTCATAAACGGAACAAAAATGTGGATATCGAATTCTGATATTGCGGAATTGTTTTTGATTTTTGCAAACGCGAAACCTGAAACTGTAAGTAAAATTTATATTATCATTTAGGTTCTATGTTTACATTGACGACTGTTTGAACGAAAACTGATTTCAATATTAACGCCCGTTGTATTAAATGTTTAACGTAGGCCACAGACAGTTGACCTTATTATTAAGTGGACTAAGTTGTAGAGCCAGTATTCTCTCACTCATTCGAAAAATGAAAAAAAAGTTTATATACATATATAGTACATTCGAACAAAGTAATCTATAAAGTCGTGTGCGGCTGACACAATTCGGTTTTAATGAAATACTGTGTGATATTTTAATATTTCATCAAAAATTTTTTTTAAAAAAAAACTCATTAAAAATGCTATTTTTATTTGTTTATTCTATATACTTAGAAATAATTTATTTATTAGTAATATGTTATTAGAGATTATATTTTTATTACAGTGTAAAATAATATATAAAAAATCAATTTAATTTGTTGTATTTCATATACACACTCAACATGCGTACATATATATATATATATATATATATATATATATATATATATATATATATATATATATATATATATATATATATATACACAAATACACAAAAAGTGTGTTCAAAAAGTTCCCGGAATGTAGTTATCATTCGTAAATACTACAATATATTTATGATTAGTTGATGCGAGCTTAAACCTGTTTAGACTTGTGTTATCATGTATTCGCGACAGTGCTGCACGATATTTACCAGTGGTGTTGTCAGTTTGAAATTACCCTTGCGTCTGCGAACATGGATTCGGTTAAAATTGAAGTGCGCGTTAATATAAAATTCTTAGTTAAATTAAGTTGGAAAAAACGTAATACTATTAAGGCTATCACAGATGTTTACGGAGTCAATACACCAAACAAAATCACTCTTTATGAACGGATTAATCGTTTTACTAACGATTGAGAGAATATCAAAGACGAGAATTGCAATAGCAGACCGTCAACTTCCATTTCTGAAGAAAATATTCGTGCTGTGAAAACTGTAGTGAAGAAAAAATAACCGAATAACAGTGCAAATGATAGCTCAGACTGTAGGCATATCCGTAGGATCAGCACTCTGAAAAATAACCTGAATCTAAGCAAGCTCTCATCGCGATGGGTGCCGAAATTTTTGCACGAAGATCAGCTGACATAGTGCACTTATTCTCTTCAATTTTTAAATAAATGTAACGCTGATTATGATGCTTTTCTAAACAGGATTGTTACTGGTGACGAAACTTAAATCTATCAGTTTGATCCCGAAAGCAAGCAAAAATCAAAACAATGTTTACCAAGGAGTTCAAGTGCTTCCATAAAGGTTAAAGTAGAAAAATCAGCTAGGTAAGTAATGACCACCATTTTCTGTGATTCTGATGGAATATTGATCATCGATTTTCTTGAAAGCCAAAAAATAATAACTGCAAGTTATTATGAAACAGTTTTAAGAAAACTGCATGCAGCTCTAAAATAAAAACGGCTCACTCTGCAAGTTCTACCAGAGCAGTATTGCGTGAATACCGATGGGAGATTTTACCGCATCCTTCATATAGTCCAGATTTAGCCCCATCAGACTTTTTTTATTGACAAATTAAAAAAAGACATTAAAGGCGTTTGCTATGAGTCCATAGATGAAATGTTTTGTAGGGCAGTGACTAAAATCAAAAAGCATTGATTTCTACCGGAAGGGCTTAGAAGGATGACGACACCATATAGAAAAATGTTTTAATTTAAAAATAAACCGCTTAATTCAATTTGCTGTTTTTATTTTCATTTTCCGGGAACTTTTTGAACGCCTCTCGTATATATTTCAAAGAATAGAGAAAGTGCAATCTTAACAATATGCATCATAAAATGCAGTGTTAAGATATGTATTGTATATACAAGTTATTAAAGTTAGATATAACATTACAGTAATACACGTATCCAATGAATTAGTAGTCAGTATCGATAGAAGAATATTAAAAGTAGCAATACAATAGTTTTTTTTTACATTCACACATATATGTATGTATTTATAAAAAATGAAATATTCCGAGATTCTCTCTCTCTCTCTTTATATATATATATATATATATATATAATTATTATTAAAAAAATTATACTCAACATGCAAAACTTTTTATCGCAAAAAAAATAAAATAAAATGAAAGGTATATAATTGAAAAGTTATCTCTTAATAAAATACAAAAAATAATATTTTTAGTATTTTATTAAAAGATAACTTTGCAATTATATACTTTTTATTTTATTTTTTTTGCGATAAAAAGTTTTGCATTTTGAGTATAGTTTTTTTAATAATAATTATATATACATATGTATGCCGTGAATACTATATGCGTGCTTACTAGTGTGAACTAGCCAATTAAAAATAATATTTAATCAAAACTATTTTAAATTTAATAATAATTTGTATATTCAAATAGCTGGAATAACCTTGAGATTACTTAAACTGAAGTATATCTAAAATGTTTTTCCAAGAAATAAAACAAATATCTCAGTAAAATAATTAAAAACAAGGTTTCAATTAATACAAATACGTAATAAAAAAATATCAAATAGAAATTTTAATTAAATTTATGAATTCAGTTCGTCTTAAAATAAATGTTAGTTTAGAAGAAGAAATAAACAATACTTGAACGTTTTAAAAATAATGAAAAATAAAATAAGTAAATTAAATTAAATAATATACTATAAAAAATATACTGATAAAATAATAATCCATCACATCATTCAAAAGCGTATCAAATAATATTTTTCTCCGTTATTAACCTCTAAATAATACAAACTAAAATAAATAAACACAAAAACAGCAATAAATAAAACATACTATTTAAATATAATAAATAAAATTAAAAAAATACATGTATGAAGAGAAAAACTTAATAAATTATTTTAATACAGAATGAAAACATTTTTTAAGTATTTTAATAAAGACATAAAAAATATTACAATTTTTTAAAAGCGCGATATAAAAATAGTTTATCAAACTAAAAACACGCATAAAAACAATGTAAAATCAAAACAGAAAGTATTTATAAGTACAAATTAAAATACGAAATAAATAAAGCAGTATATAATGGTCGAACAGATGAAAAAGTTAAAAATAAATTTAAAGAATATATGTATGAATTGTATAAATTGTGGTAAAAACGATTCTGCATTCGATAGAAATGAAACATAATAAACAATATTGAAAATATAGGGTTTTCCAATAAGCGCTTCAGAAGTTTAAATGGAATTAAAATAAAAAGTATATAATTAATTAGTTATTATTTTTTTTTATTTTAAAGCATATTCTGTGGCATTAATGATTGAACACAATTTCACTCATATGATCACCATGACTTAGCTTGACGTAGTGCATTCATTTAGTTCAATTTTAGTCACTCTTTCACATAGTTGTGGTCTAATTTTATGAATTACACGTTCAATGTTTATTTTTAATACTTGAGTTGTTTGTGGATTATCAGCATAAACCAATGATTTCATATAACCACACAGAAAATAATCCAATGAAGTTAGATTACATGATTTTGGTAGTCAATTGATGAGTCCATTTCGTGAAATAATGGAATCATTAAACTTTTGTTTCAATAAATCTATTGAAATTTTTACAATTTCTAAACGTTGTTGAAATGTTGAACGTTCCATGAAAATTTGCCAAACTATACAGAGTTTATATGTTAAAATGAGTTTAAAAAAATCCAAGCAGGGGTTGCCACCAACTGTCAAAATTCTGACATTCTTATTGGAAAACCCTATATAATTGAAATAATAAAAGTATAAGTAAATAACGACATTTTAACATACTAAATGATTCGTAAGTTTATAAAAATAAAAATCTTACATACAAATAAATGTAATTGGAGGATAATCTGAAAAGTTCTCGTGCTAAAATAAGAAATAAATCTCATATTATTTTTAAAATTATCTTTATTTTTCAATGTAATTTTCCTTAACATTAATACATTTTGACCATCGATGCTTAAAAGCTATTACATTAACAAGGTCAGATTCCTCAAGATCGACAAAATAATCTCCAACTATTGATTTTACTTCTTCATGTGATGAAAATCTCTTTTCACGAAGAAATGTTTCCAAACGTAGGAACAAATGAGTCTGATTTTGCCAATTCTGATTAAGATGGATGCGTCAGCAAATCATAGTTTAATTTCTTTATGTTTTATTATTTGAAACATTAATGTGAGAGCAGCCATTATTTTTTTATTTATTAAACCTATTTTTTTCTCAAAGATGTTTATATAATTGATTCAAAAAGTTTGTATAATATACTTCCATTATAGTTGAACTAATTGAAAGATATTAATTAATCAATAGGACCTTTTTAGCATCAAAAAAATGAACACCATGATTTTTTGACCAACTTTATAGACTTGGCTTTCTTTGGTGATAGAAAATCATAGTATTTTAACTGTTATTTCGTTTCTGGTGTATACTAATGTATTCAAATCTCGCCTGAGATTACAAATCAACATACAAAATCAATTAGTTTCTTCTTGAAATGGACAAAATATTATTAAGAAATTTGTATATTTGTGTGTTTTTGACAAATGCGGTATCCATCTTGTAAATAACTTCTCATACATAATTTTTCAGTTAAAATGTGAAATCAAATCAATTTCAAACACCTTTATTCATCGATCCTCCAAAATCATATTGAATATTGTTTTAATAATTTCTAATAATTGTGAGCCATTTTCCAAATTATTATCACTATATTTAAATTAAGTAGTACACTTGAGCATGGTTAAGAATGACAGAGCAGTCTCTTGTGTTTTCATATCGATATAAATATTTATTGCCAACAAACCGTCTTTCAAAATATGGTATTATATTTTCTCTATTTTCTAATTCACACTCAACTACTCTTTTTCATCTTACTATTTATATAATATTTCACAGACCAATGTAACATTTATAGGAACACAAAAGTTCCAAATTACTAATATCATGTGTTTCATTTTTATAACTTTTCAAAATCTTCTTCAGTACTTTCTTTCTATTGTAGCAAATTTACTCATATAAATAAATAGTTGATACACATTTCGATACCTATGCTATCATCTTCAGAATACTATATTAAAACATTAAACTTTTAAGTGAATTCTTTATTATACATTTATGTACTTATTACTAGGCAACTTTTTTAATTATCATCAATTTTAACTCTATCCTTTTTATGTTTTTTCTCAGTATTAATTATTTATAATAAATACTAGAAATTGTTCATAAACCTTGAGTATTGTTTTTTATAGGATATTTTATTACGATTATTAACTACTTTCATAAAATATTGTGATAGTAGCGTGAGTGATTAATTTGACAGTGATTATTTTTATTTTATCTGTTAAAAACAAACACTGTCCCATAAATACTATTAAAATTATAAATAAAATTTCACAGAATTAAGTACCTATCTATATGCAGATATCTTTAGGACTGAAATTAATCGCGGGAAGGGCAAAAATAATGACCCAATGATGCAATATACAATTATGATTAATTATACAATTATAAATAATTCAATTTTATTATAGAATAGAAGAAAAATATAATTTTAGTAATTACAATACTTCTTATGTAAGATATGAGTTTAAGATATCTATACAATTTGAATTTATATATATATATATATATATATATATATATATATATATATATATATATCACTGATGAACAATAGAAATTATTGATTGGAACCAAGATATTTAAAAAGACCCATGAATAGATGGGACATTAGAAAAATCGTTGGAATAGATTGTACAAAAAAAGCATTGAATCGATCTAAGTGGAAAGTTTTAAAACAAGCCTTCATCTAACAGTGAACAAAAAGAGACTAATGACTATGATAAACATGTAGACAGCAATGATCAAAAGGATAGAAATACCCATAAGTAATAAATTATTTAAAAATAAAATGTAAATGTGATTTTCTAAACACAACTTTTATTCCTCTATAAATTATACTCTCACCATTATTATCTATAATCATTAGCCATCTTTGTAGTAAATTTTCAATCTCCTTTCTATATAAATCTATTTTTCTTATAAAAAACATTTTTTGTAATAGATAAGGATTTTATGAATGCTTTAAAGTTTTGTTATTTTTGAAAATATGTAGTTAAAGATCCAAACAAATATAAGACCATAAAGTAAGATCTAGAAAAGAAGCTACATATGAAAAAAGTTCTCAATTAAATTTGTATTATGTCTAAACGATCTTTACTGTACGAGCCTTATATTACTATGATGTAAAATGGCAAGTTTTCTGTTTACTAAAGCTGGTCTATTTTTCGATAATTTCTGACTTAATATGTCTAATTATTGATAGTACATATCGGTAATAAGTGAATTTCTGATTTTAATAACTCTAAATGAATAACTCCAACACTCGTATCAAAAACACACAAAAAAATATTTTTAAGTTAAATTTTATACAGATGTTGTTTTTCGCTACTTATCCAACCAACCACCATTGATTAACACATTTTTAATTCAAATACAAAATCGATTCTTCGTAACCACTTATAATTTCGTTCAAAAAATAGCTTGATTTTAATTAATAGTGAAGTGCAAAATATACGCTGGCTGGTCACTGCGTACTAAAAAGTTGGTGTAGTACCTATATGTCTTGACCTTGTCAACCTGATAAAAGTGTGCACCATACATAGCCTTAATCAACTTGAGTTTGCACGCAGACTAATTCTTGTATGTTTAATTTTGGATTGTATTTTACAATGGAATTTTAGTGTATCTTTGTAAAAAAGGTTATAAAGTTTCTCGAACAAGAAATATATATATAAAAAATGAAAATTTTCTAAAACAACGTTAGTATTTGTTAATATTTAAAATATCTTTGTAAACTTTTCAAATCCTTTTAGTTAGAGCTGTTGTTTAAATCATCATGAAAGTTAAATAAGCGAAATGCAGATGTTAAAACGGTTAAATATGTTCTCTTCTGTCAATTCTTTTTCTATCTTTTTCGTGATTTATAAACATTGAGAACAGTAAATTGGTTACTTTCTAATGATTTTATAGGGGTTTTCAATAAGCGCTTCAGAAATTTAAATGAAAATAAAACAAACAGTATTTAATTAATTAGTTTTTTTAAAAGTATATAATATGGCATTAATGATGGAATACAATTTCACTCATATGACCACCGCAACTTCTCTTGACCTAGTGCATTCATTAGTCCAATTTTTAGTCACTCTTTCACATAATTATGGTCCAATTGATCCACATGATCTTGATGGCCAATTGATGAGTCCATTTCGTGAAATAATGGACTCATTAAATTTTTGTTTCAATAAGTTTATTGTTTCTGTAGATGTATGGCGCGTAGCACCGTCCTGATGAAACCACATGTGCAAACTATTTTCAATCATTTTTGAAAAAATGAATTAATCATGGTTCGGCAATGCACTCCATTTACTGTAAAGTGATCTTCAGCTTCATTTTGAAATTTTCACTAATAGAAGCAATATTGGCTTCACTTCTTGCATTTCTTAGTCTTACGGGTTCTGTTGTATCATGTAGAGTAAAATTATTTTCAAATTTTTCAACAATTCAATAAATGTCACATTCACTTGAATAATTGTGTTAAGGTTTACGAAACGCACGATCAGTTTTAAACATTAATTTTTATAATAAGTTTTTACAATTTCTAAGCGTTGTTGAAGTGTAAAACGTTCTATGATAATTTGCCAAACTATACCGAGTTGAAATGTCAAAATAAGTTTTAACAAAATCAGACATGGCTACTACTATCTGTCAAAGTTCTGACATTCTTATTGAAAAATCCTATATAAGATCACTAGTCGATTGAATATAGTTTTCATTCAGTAATATTCGTAATTCATCTAATTTCGATTTTTTTCTTATACAAAGCGTTTCTTATTTTTACATCACAGTTACCAATTCGAAATCATCTAAACCAAAACTTACAAATATGAATAAACTCTCTCCATAAATCTCGTGAATTATTTTATATGTACTACTTTTTTGGATTATATATAGAAAATAAGATGTGTTGATTGTGTTATCATTATATTTCATTTTCATTTTATCAAAACAATGCTGATATCAGCAAATTTTTAATCCAGTATAATGAATACTAAAAAATGAAAAACATTTACTAAAAAAATTATGTTTAATGCATATTATTGCCATTTGTTCATGAGATTTACTTTCAAAGTACATCTCTAATATTTCTACATGTTATTTATGCAACGTCATGGAATTTGCTAAGATATTTAAAACGATAATTACTTTTAAGTAGTAAAATTAATATTTTTCATACAAATATTTACAATGATAACCTATTTAACAATGACGTTAATTTATATTTATCAACATGTTTGCATTAATTACATAATTCTTAGTATTTTTAAATATTTTCGATATTTATTTTCAAATCAGACATCTATGACAATAACAACGATGAATTAAATAAAAACACGAGCCAATGATGTCTACGACTCATTCCAGAGAATAAACTATAAATGTGCCATGTGTGATTTGTGCATTCGAATTACGTAGATACCAATGTACGAAAATATTTTATATGTATTCGACCTTGACTACAAAATTAATAGCAGTATTCGAAAGTACAAATAATTTATTTGTTGATTGCAATAACCAGATGTAAACAAATAGATTATGAAGCATTTCGAAGAAAGTTTACATCCAGATCACAATAAACTGTACTTTGATATCATATTACAATAAATAAAAAAAATCATCTGCAATGTGTCTGCTGATAATTTATAGTAGATTTAATATACAGAGTGTGTGTCGCAGAAATATTCATACGCTTTGAATATTCGAAAAAAGAATGAATACCACTTGAAAATTAAACGAAAAGTTTAAACATTTTATATGTACTAAACTATTTGTATGTCATGTATTAATTTGTTTAATGATTGAAAAAAGTGTATTAAAAATAGTAGTAATACAATAAAATATACAGTTGATTTTAATTGTACAATAATAATTCCTAGAGAAACATGAAACGAAAATTAAGTTTTCTTAAGTGAGAAAAGCTACTCACAACATAATATTGCGAATAAATATGGAGTTGCAGTACTTCGAAAAACATTAGAATGTTCGAAATTGGAAATTTATTAGTAATTAAAGTACAAATAAGGAAATTCAGAATAAAAAAAAGTTTGTTAACATAAATCCGAAAATATATTATAAAGAAAACTATGCAGATATACAGTGAGTCAAAGTGAAACTCATACAGTATTATGTTCAATAAATTTTTAAATAAAAAAATCCCTTTTATATTCGACTTAAATTGTTTATTAAGGATATTTTTATCATATAAAAATAAAGAAATCATCAAATAATACTTAAAGACCAAAAAAAGTACGAATTCTGAAAAATCATTCAAAAACACATCAAAATGAAACTCATACAACTAACAAATTATTTATTAAATTTACAATGGATTGAATTATTTTAGTACTTAATAAAGTAGTCTTTATTAATTTTTATAGTTTTTAAACGATTCAGCATGGATTTAACTCATTTTTCATAATAAGCTAGATCAAATTTTCTCATTCTTCTAATAACGCTTTTTTAAATCATTGTTATTAATAATAGTGTGTGTTCTAATGGCAACTTCTAAGTGATTCCATAGATTTTCAATCACATTTATATCAGGTGATTATGGTGGTGTTTCCAGTAATTTGGGGCAGTTTATAACAACTAACTAAGTGTTATACAAGATTTGTGCTTGTGGTCGTTGTCTTGATAAAAATGAAATGTTTGTAAAATCCCAAGTTTTTGAGCACTGGCTTTCAAATTTTTTCTTAATAGATCAATATAAACATTTTGATTCATAATGCCATCTATAAAATTACATTTCCAACCCCTCTCGTAGACATACACCCCCATACCATAACATGACCGCTCTCATGTTTGACTGTAGGACGTAAGTGTTTTAAAGACATTTCTGTATTTGGTTTCTGCCATACATTATTTCTCCCATTGGATCCAAATAAATTATATTTGCTTTCGTCCGTAAACAAAACATCTTTTCAATAATCAAAACTCTTATTAACATGTTCCCGAACGAAGCTTAACCTTTTGTTGCGATTAGCTAGATTTATGAAAGTTTTCTTCCTGGCAATACGAGCATGAAACCCATTTTTATTTAGTATATTGCGAATTGTTTGGGGGCTTGCTTTTTTATTTAGATACTTTTTACCTTCTAAAGTCAATTTGGGCGCGCTAATTTTCTTTAATTTTTCGTAGAATCCACCGCTTGTCATGGTTTTTAAAAATCTTGCGGAGACTCTTTCTGACTTTATTGTCAATATTTTGGCCGTTTTTAAATCTTTTTATTACAGATTGCATTGTAGCGTGGCTTTTATTAACTATTTTCCCAATTTCCCGTAAAGTTTTTCCATTTTTGTAATGAAAAATCATTAGCTTTCGCTCGTCCGTCGATGATTGTCCCCTTTGTCTACTCAAAGTGAAAATCCAACTTATATTTTTTACAAAATGATTACAAACGACTTAACAATATGTTTTTTTTTTATAACCAAAGTGACCAAACACATATTTGAAGAGTATACTTTCTTAACACAGCAGTTTTCAAGCGAGAGTAATTCGTTGTATGAGTTTCATTTTGATGTATTTTTTGTTCATTTTTCAGAAATGGTTACTTTTTCTGGAGTAGAAGTATTGATTTACGATTGAAATTTTCAAATATAATAAAAATAACCCTAATAAAGAACTTAACCAAAGGAAATAAAGAAAAATTTTATTATATTAAAATATATGTGTAAAATTATTGGAAACATAACTCTGTATGAGTTTCACTTTGAGTCACTGTAGGTGTTTTTTAAGCGCGATAGAACTTTAAATTGAATCTCTATCGAAAGTTTTATCTAATCAAAAAAAACACCTTTATAAGTTTGTGTATGTATGTATAAATATATATATATATATATATATATATATATATATAATATATATATATATATATATATATATATATATATATACATATGTATATATATATATATATATATACAATGTTTTTTTAGGTTAGATAGATATTTCGATAGGGATTCAATTTAAAGTTCTATCACGCTTAAAAAACACTTGTACAAGAAAGTGCTATGAAAAAATTAAGTGTTGTATAAATTTATAGAATAATCAAAAAAATGGATTTCGCGTACAAAATTAAAAATTTATCAATAGAATAAAAATAGTTTGCAAAAAAAAAATATATAACGTGTCACGAGATTTTTGGGAAAACATGATTTTCAGTAACGGATACGAATTAGAAATATTTAACTCAATGCATAAAAAAATTGTGTTAAGAAAATGAGGTACAATGACTTAGACAAATGGCAAGTTTTTTATCGAAGACAATTCAATAAATAATAAATCATTTGAATCTATAGATACTTATAACTTTGAAAATAAATTCTGCAATCAATTATGGAATTAACGTTGATATGCATGCCGACAGTTAGACTTTTATTTTATTACAGGAATACACACGCACAGACATATTTATTAATTCAATCTATTATATAATTTCCGTTATTTTCTATAATTATATTTTATTTTTAAGAAGTTTGTTTAATAATCTTCATAAACGGATATAAGTTTAAATGCAAGAAGTTCTTAACATTTGATTTTATTTCATCATATGAATTTATTTTTTTCCATTACTATAATTTTATAAAAATTACAATCGATTATAATTTAAAGATGTCAATCAAATGGACATTGAAGATGTGTAAGGATCCAGAATCAAGCTTCTTTAATTTTCTTTAAGTGTTCATAGCCATATATAGTATTGTATTATTTTAGTGAATCCCAAGTTTTTTTTCTGTATCCCAAGTTTTATTTTTAATACGCTGCACCTTATTCAGTTTAGTCAATTGTTGGCAATATCAATCTTAATTAATAATTTCATCGTATTTAACCCATTTGCATCACAGCTCTAAAATCGCTAATAGCGTTACACATTCGAGACGTTCAATTGATAGCCGGCTCATATCACCGTGCGTTACTGCACAACGATTCTTGTATTTTTGTTTATTATTGATTTTACTTAGAAATTACATGTTATGATTAGACAAATTATTATACATTATTAGTATTATACATTTATACAGTAAATAAACTGAGATAATTCGTAGATTTTTTAAATTAATATAGTAATTTTTAAAATGATCTATACATAAACGGTACATCGCAAATATTGCATTTAACACTAGGTTTACGGACGTTTCATGTATACCTCTATCTCTACGGACACGCGTCAATTTGACGCATGAACAAAATCATACATTTTCTTTAAAAAACAACTTAAAAACAACAATTATACAGTATTAACTTATAAATGAAACTATAAGATATACATTTATATAAAATTTATAATATTTAACATTATATAACATTACATTTATTCCGCGTATCTTTTACACATATACTAGTAAAAAATTATCAGTTGTTATATTTCTGCCTTGATGTAAATATGATTCAGCTAACTTTAAAACTACAAATTCGCCCAAAAGTGTTGAAGTTCACGTTTCATCTTTACCCAGATTAGGGAAACCATTTATTAGATATTTTAAATTTACATCTACTGCCAACCAAAACTTTATGCCAAATTTATGTGGCTTATTTGGCATATATTGTGTGAATCTGCATCGGACTTTCATAGGGAACAGTTGTTCGTCTATTGAAATATTTTCGTGAGGTTTATAACAGGATTTACTATTATGTATAAATTTGTTCCATATTTCAGATATCAATGCAAATTTATCTGTACGTAAACGTTCGGATCGTTGTGTTCTTTTATCAAATCATATGAATCGAACAATTTGCGTAAATTGATCTCTAGGCATTGTGCTCGAGAAGAAAGCGGGTCCCCATTTCTTCGACCATAAATAAAAATCTTTTAGTGACTTTGCTTCATATGCCTTTTCTGTACTAGTTTTCCAACTAGCATTAATACTTATTTTACGATTGCGTCAAATTGATCCGTACCGTAAAAATAGGTATACCACATACATAATTTCTAAATTAGAAAGTTTTGAAGAAAATTAATTTCTCTATTTTATTTGTCTCGTTAAATGGATAAAAGTCAGTACAAATGGTAGACGAAAAATGTAAACGGTTTCTGTAAATTCCCTCATGAAATTCGAAATGTGTCAAAATGACGCGTCCCGTAAACCTAGTGTTAAAAACAGTTTCTCTTCTAAGGGACTTAAATAAATATACATTGCATCGCTTTGATGTTTTTCTTCCCTTTGCTTCCATTGGAGGTATTCTTGTGGGAAAGTGCCAGCCAGTATACCTTATTATTGAATCATTTATGGATGATGTCTTTATCCTTTTATTTTTTAAATATTTGGCAATAATTTTTCCACTAGTTTTTGCTTGTAAATGTGGAAATCTCGTTCCTTTTTATTTTTCTTGGAGAGGATATAACTATTTAACAGCATCATATCCACAATATATATATTTTTTTATATACGCTTTGCCACATCTCCGTATTGTGCGAAATTTACACAATTCGGAGAATGAGAGGACGCCTACATCAATACCACCATATTTTTATTATAATCTATTATTTCTCTTGGTTCTAAAATTTTTTTGTCCACTGCATCGGTTTACTTTTCCCATCTCGGAAAAATCTAAAGAATGTATCATAACATAACCACATTTTTCTATATCATCTATTGAAAATATAATAGCTTCTCCCTTTTCTAATCTAATGGATTTTAGTTCCTTAGGCATCTTTTTTCTATTTACTCTTGCTGTACCATCAACATTTGTTTGCAATTATACAGTTCACGATATAAAGTCGGTAAACTGTACCAGTTATCTATATAAAAGCAGTACCTTTGATGCAATAGTTCACTCTCTTTCATTTAATTCATCACAACATTTTTATTAGCAGATCCAGAATCAATCTTGTCTTTTCTAATGTATATTTTGGAGTTATGTATATATCTTGTTTGAGAATCACATAATTTATAAAATTGTTATCACTGTGTGGAATAAGACGCACACACTTTCGACTTCTTCCTATTTCCATGCTGGATTCCGAATCGGAAAAATGGTTGCTATTCATTATGCAAATAAAATTTTACTTTATTTTAAGTTATGAAATTAAGTTGTTTTTAAAATTTGTATTTAGATTAGAAATACCTACTGTGTTAACAGCGGTTAAAGAGGTCTGAAGATCAATGAATAAGGAAAAACCTGAGGATAATGAACTATATATTCCGAAATTTTTAAGTCTTAAAATCTTTCTATATTGCTCATAAGACACTCTAAAATTTTACGGCGACAGTAGAATATTGCTAAGAGCGGAATAGTCCGTGGCTGGTGATAAGCGACAGTCGTCGTGCGCGGACTATTCTGCACTTGATGATAACGAACAGCCGTCGTGCGTGGACTATTTCATTCACGGATGCAAATGGGTTAAAAAGTTCAAAATACACCATCACTATACAATCCTACCACATAGTATTCGGATTTTAGTCTACCGTTTATTTCTAAATGTCATCATCAATTGTTAAAGGTCTTTGAGATCGAGACTTACCTTTTAAATCAAAATCGCCAGAATTGATTTTTTTGAGCTAAATTTGATATTCAGTAACCATCATTTTCAAACACATAGTAAATTTTTCTCAAATAATTTTCTACCCTCAAATCTTTTTATTTAATTCTTACATTTTGAAACGAAAACATAAATATCTGATGTCATCATGTCTTCACTCTATAGAAATTAAACTAATATTGTTATTTTTAAGGTAAAAAATTGTAAATGTTCTACTAACAATGAATTGTCACAATGCAGAACTCATTTTATGACTAAAAGTCAATAAAGATATTATACTGATTGTTTTAACTGGCGCGGGTGAAACAGGAAATATTTTTTCCATCAACTTTATATATATATATATATATATATATATATATATATATATATATATATATATATATAACTGAAAAAATATATTTGAAAAATTAGAGTGAAAATCAAATATGTCTTTAAAAAGAACTTATGATCTCTTCAAATTAATAGTTAATATAATAGGATATTTTAGTTTTATTTATTTCTAATTCAAATAAAACATTATAATATTGCCATTTGATGAAAATAATATTAAATTCACTCTTCTTATTACTAAACACATCTCGTACGTAATTATAATTTTCAGTAATTTATTTTCAAACATTATTATTTTTTTATTTTCTCTGATTAATAATGTTTGTTATCACTCGCTTTCATTTGAGAATAATTCTATAATAAAACACTGACATGTAAATCGATTCTTATTCTATCAACTTATATTTTAGTTCTTAACATCATGTACATCATTGAATAATATATATAAATCACTCTATTTAAAAAAAAATAGTAAAACAAATAATAAATGAAGCAAAAAATAAAAGAGAAAATACAATAATTTTGATTTTCATTCAAAATTAGATTATTTATAACTTTATCTTCGACTGGATTTTAAATATATGTAGATACTTTAAGTCTTTTTATCCCATTGAACATTAATAAATTCAGCCTGAAGGATATTTTTCTTTAGGTTATTCCATATTTGTAATTTATACAGATTTTCTTTTCAAATAGCTTCACAATAAAAAATCTCGCGCTTAAATCTATTTAATATTGCAGTAGATCTGAAAACATTCTCTTCAAAATATTTGTTTTTTTCAATTATATCCGATGTAGTATCGTTTTGTTGAAACCAATTTCTACCAGATCTCTTGTGGATCCAATTTGAATGATAAAGAGTACTTAGCAATTTAATACAAATGAATTTTTACCCCCAACACCATAATATATTATAAAATGTTCAATAATCACTTATTGTCCACTTTTTGTTTCTAACAATGTCGGATGATGCACATTTCGATGGTGATGCCATCATCGTCAGAGCCTTTCTGTTAAGGAGGTTAGTCTGTTAAAAAATATGATAAGATTAGTCTAAAATGTGAATATAATGATCATAATAATGATCAAATTCTTCAGGAATTTTTTTGAAATTTTTCTCCATCCCGTTTTAGAAAAATTAAAACATGAAAATTGTGTCTTATAACATGGGCTTTTATGGCGGTGTGGTATAAATTGAAACTTAAGTTATTGAAACTCCACTAAAAAATACCAAGAATTTTTTAAAAGATGTTTTATTGTAAAGCTTATATTTTTAATAGTATTATCACTCAAGTAAAATAAATCTTCACAACGCCGTTTGCAAGTTTTTAGTTGAAAAAAAATTGTAAATGAATGATTTTAAAGTTACAGCCAGTACGAACTTTACAGCCAGAACGAATCACGGCGCAGCACTGTAGGCACGTGACACATACGATGCGCGTGTTAGTCGTGTTCATATACCATGTATACTATACAGAATTATTTATTTGCAGTTGGCAATCATTATTTTAGCCCATACAAAAGTATAGACCACTACTCCTTACCCCGCGTCCCTGTAAGACTATGACCAACCACCTTAAAATAGACTTTAAAAAAGCCTCTGGCGATGATGGCATTGCCATCGAAATGCGCATCAGCCGACATTGTTATAAACAAAAAGTGAACAATAAGTGATTATTGAAAACTTCATAACCATTGTAGTGTTGAGGATAAAAATTCATTTGTATTAAAGTGAATCCTCCATAGTTCCAAAACAAAAAGTATTTAACATCTTACGCTATTGTTAATTGGCGACAATAAAGAAAAATGATCCGATGATATTTGCACTGCAAATATTACTTTAAAACGATATAATATTTTTTTACAAAAAAGCCCAAACATTTTTATACCTCACTACTGGTTATTCTGTTTATTTATATGACTATTTGAATGAAAATACCCTTCGACGTTCATAATATTTTGACAGAACTCATTATTTGATGATTTAGGGTTATGGCTGTATTATTCTATTCTGAATACCTCCAAAACATTTTCTAATGTTTTTACTGTTTAACTTTAAAAGCATAAATAATATAAATATGTATAACAAAAATGACCAATCGTTATATTCGACGCCCCTATATATATATATATATATATATATATATATATATATATATATATATATATATATATATATATATATACATCAAAAATAAGGTGAATTTTTAACAAAGAATATTTATTTAACATCATTTTTACAAAGTAATCCCCCTGATATAACACAACGCACACAAACATTTCAAAAAATCATTTTTGTGATCACTCAACACACTCACACACCTTTCAAGTTTCGGGAACAAGAAGTCACAGGGGCCACACACACACACAACAACGATGTGTGAGCAGGGGCACACATGGTGCAAAAACACACAAATTCGGACGTTTCTGATATTGCTTCGCGCATATATTTATGTTCTACCCACACAAGAACACATGATGCACCACACAACAAACACAAAATACAACACACACACACTAACACACACACACACACACACACACTAACACACACACTAACACACACACACTAACACACACACTAACACACACACACACACACACACACACACACACACACACACACTAACACACACACACTAACACACACACTAACACACACACACTAACACACACACACACTAACACACACACACACTAACACACACACTAACACACATACACACACACACACAACACACACACACACAACACACAACACACACACAACACACACACACAACACACACAACACACACACACAACACACACACAACACACACACACAACACACACACAACACACACACACACAAACACACACACACTTAAAATTAGACAGAGAACGTTTATAAACAATCTAATTTTGGATTTACATCCCAAATTTTCAACATTCCGTCATTTTGTTTTTCTCTATATTATTTTAAAACATAGAAATAAAATAATGCTACATGAATAATTCTTAACAATATAATGCTACAAGAACTAAAATGTAAATTGAGAGAACAGCAACAGACTTTTAAGCCAAGTACTTGAATGTATTTTTATTTGCATTATTTACAAATGAAAATTGCTGGTTAATAGCCAATTGGCACATAAGTGAAAGTTCAATATTTTAATGTGAAAGTTGTATGCAAAATAAGTATTATAATTGTGTCAGCATTACATGCAAATGAAAACAGATTATTATTATGTTTTTTTCAATAATTTAGATTTTTTTAGATTCTCAGCTTTTAAATTAACTCTTTTACCTCCACTTGTTTAATAAATATTGAAGTACTCAGTTTTTTTTTATTTACATTTATAATTTATATTCGTAGATTAACACTTGAAAGTATTTAACAAATTACATCATTTTAGGGTTACAAAGGTATTACATGTTTTATCGTTGAACGATCAAATCCTGGTTTAACCATTGGCAAAAAAGAAAATAAACTCGGTATTCATGCATCTGGCACTTGCACTTTACATTTTGATAATTTAAGAGTTCCTGCTTCAAGTATTATTGGAGAAGTTGGCAAAGGTTACAAATACGCTATTGGAATTTTGAATGAAGGACGCATTGGTATAGCAGCTCAACAAATTGGTCTTGCTCAAGGATGTTTCAATGCGACCATACCATACACGTTAGAAAGAAATCAATTTGGAAAATCAATTTTCAGTTTTCAGGTAAGTTATAATATATTTTTATAATTTAAGTAATAAAATGGTAGTTAGTAGATAATAATTATAAAAATTAAATCGTACATCGATAGTTTTAGTATTTTTTTAACTTTTATTTCAAAAATATTTTTATGGTATTAAAATAGTTTTTTAAGAACAAAAACAATTAGAATAATTTTCAGATTTTATAATTTCTTAAAAAATAAATTCTAAAATTTCTTTACTACATTACGAGAACAACTAGGATTTTTACATAAAAAATACTATAGTTTATAATTCGGCATTAAATAAATACAAATGTAAAAATATTTTCAATTAAAAAAAATAGAAAAAGTATATCAACAAATATTAGATTGTACCCATATGAAATATTGGATTTTAACGTAGTCGTACTACCACCACGTTCCCTGTTTTTTAAACATAACTTTTGTGAAATAAAATTTAATTATTTTCATCTTGAATTCCTATCATCAGAATTAGATTTAAAATGACTATTTCGTTATTTATTTTTGATTCGTGTTTTTAATATGGAGTACCCAAAAAAAACTCACATAACTTTTTGTTTTATTACAAAATGGATAACACCACATTTAATATTTCACTTAACGAAGAGAATAATTAATGAAAATACCACGCCATTTAATATCAGATAATTTCGTTCAGGTGATAAAAATCTTTTAAACGATCTTCCTAAAAAAATAAACACTATAATTGATGAAAATATTATGAAAACTGATTCCTTTACAACTGTGAAATTCATTTTCAAAATTCTTAGACATGTATTCGACTGTAAATCGACGTCTTAAAATTATCGAAAGGATT
This sequence comes from Neoneuromus ignobilis, assembly GCA_029203775.1. Classification (NCBI taxonomy): domain Eukaryota; kingdom Metazoa; phylum Arthropoda; class Insecta; order Megaloptera; family Corydalidae; genus Neoneuromus; species Neoneuromus ignobilis. The sequence continues at coordinate 13,967,937 of CP092089.1, read as the reverse complement.
AAGAATTAATTAAATAGGTACCGCGTGAACAGAATGAAACTCGAAAATCGAGATGTCCTTAAAATTTACTCTTCATTGTTGCTAAAAAACAAAAATAAAAGTTTTTTCATCACAAATTATTGTGACGAAAAAAATGAATTCTTATGATAATCTGGTAAGATCTGGACAATGGCTAGATCTCAAGGAAGTTGCAAAACGTGTGCCTAAATTACCATTATATTTACAAAAAAATATAATAACTGTATAATGATCTACCGAAAGAATCATTATTATATTTTTTAATGCAAGTGAAACAATCAATGTGAATATGAAATATTGTAATAAATCGAGGATATGTATAAGAAACTAAAGCAAAAATAGACAGCATTGTCGAATACACACTGCTCTATACTTTTACCTTTAACTATTTGTGGTCGATAGATTTCGCTGATGGGAGTACCAGCAGGTCGGAGCAAATTTAACAGTTTAAAAGGAGCAATTTTCACAGTTACTTTTCTGTACGGGATTTAAAGTCAATATATGGATATTAAAACACACAGAATTTGTTGAAACTGATCTGCTGTGTTAAACAGTACTTATAATAAATAAAAACATAAATTTTTAATTTCTGTAATTTTCCAAAGTGTGATATTTTGCAAAACAATCACCTAGCTTCCGAGTACAGGTATTACAGTACGTGCGTGTTTCTCAAGTATAAAATGTACCGCAAACTTCGAGTCGATATATTGCAAAAAATTGTTTGCTTTTCTAATCCGGATTCTCAAAGATGTATTAGAAGATGCATTGCCTTGTAGATGTAACATTCAGAAAATTTAACGGAATCGGTCTCTTCTGAATACCTCCGAATAGAAAGGAATTCTGCTTTTGCTCCTAGTTGTCCAATATTCCGATATGCTTGCAAGTGGAATTTTTCCCATATTTAGAATTACGCCGATGAAGGCCATAAATTCTTCACGTGTAACGTCCACCCACGAATGCCAAATAGACTTGTTGGCCAACTGTTTCTCACGTATCTTCATTTATGCATATTCATTAATCGTTTTTACTATTTAATCTATCAATATATCAGTGAAATATAATTTGAAAAAGTCCAATGGTCTTATATCCTGAGATATTTGTGGTTCTACGATTCGCGGAGAGTTTTGATCGTGAAACTAAAAGGCAAATCGTCTTTTTCCGTTACGTCCTCCTATCCATCACTATTACTTGAATCCTCTATTTGTTCTAAATGTTCTTCGTCATCACCTTCACTATTCTCCGTGTCACAGTCAATTCTTGGTACATTCCGTCTCTTAGGAGGAACTATGTAATCGTTACTATTGTCATTTTCATTGGCCGTGCCGCGCGCCAGGCAATCATGAATGATATCATGCCGCTAATCTAGCGGCACCGACTTCTACGACTGCGAATCCCGCCACTGTGGCAACATCAACCGCAAAGAGTTAAAATAATGCTGGACATTTCAAATTTCGTAAATAACAGTACAAACATATTCACAATTAAAACGCGAAAATATTTACAATTAGGATATGCAATTTAGCTTCATCTATTTTACTCTGTGAATGTATCATCAATAAAATTTAATGTTTTCAAATGCTTAATATTATTTTTACAGAATAGTTACTTTCGTAAAATGAACCAAGGTCATTTAAGGGGTTATACGCACTTGCGAGGCGCAAAAACGACGTTTTTTTAGGAATTTTTTTAGAAACAGTATTTATTTTGCAATTACAAATTATGGTTATTTGAATAGATCCTACTTTCAAGAATAAAATAACATGTCGATCATAAAAAGCGGTGCACTTCAAAGTGCACCGCTCCTGCAGACGATGTCCCGAACGACCTCCAAAAAAAGGCGCTTGGCGGTGATCTCCATATCGGCGGTTTGGATTATTTGAAATCAAAAAATATGGTCAATTCTTTTAAAGGATAGATTAATGCAGGTATTGAACGAAGGAATAATAAACATTTTCATTTTTGACAAAATGACGTCTACTTGAAAAAAATTTTTCGTTTTTTACTAAAATTTTCGCTCCAAATTGTTTAAAAAAAATAGTAATAATTTTTGTAAACCTTATTCCTTCGTTCAATACCTGATGAATATATTTGAGAAGATTGTGTGAAAATTTGAGACCGATCGGTTCAGCCATTTCTGAGATATCGAGATCACCGACTATGAAAACACCGTTTTGAGATAAACGCGTTTGAAGTTTCGGAAGTAGTTTACACATAGTTAAAATTTTTTTACAAATTCAGGTGTATGTCCGAAAATATTTATCGGATTTACTTCAAATTTTCAGAGAATATACTTAAATATATGTGCATTCCGAAAATGCAAAAAAATCGATTTTTTGAAATTTCTAATTGCGTATAACCCCTTAAGTCTTTGAAGAGTTCATTTTATAAAAATATAGATTTCTTCAAAAAAGCCATATTGAACATAAAATCTAAATGAAATAATGCAATAGAAATAAATTAATCGTATTTTGATTAATACAGTGCAATAGCTTATATATTTTTATATAGCGTTTTATTTTTTCAAAAAAATCCAATTTTCTTATGGTACAGTCCAATTTTGCTTTAAATCAGCCAAACATTAAAATGGCGTAGTTTTAACGCATTTAACACTATTTGTTTTGTTACTGTACTAAATTCACTTTAATGCAAATGAATCACTTATCCCAACCCACAAGATTTTATGTACATATTCAATAATCACATTTTTATTCGTGATATGAATTTAAATGCCCATTCCTTGATAAAAAGAACTATTTATAATATAGCATGGTTATCGAAATCCGCATTAGTAATTAAAATGAAGTAATTATTGAACATATATAAGTTTACTTGTATTGAAATGTGTTTTAATTAATTTTTATACCAATCTTTGGAGTCTTTTCATCAACTATATAACAATGCATGGAGTTATTACTTATATAGGTGGCCCTAATGAAACTGAAGGATTTACACATATATTTATTTGTTTATTATTATTTACTATCCTTCAGTCGCATTTGGCCCACTCTATATTTCCCACAGACTGGGCTCGACATATTAAATATTTTTTCATGTATTTTAACTCGTTATTTAATATATATTGTAGATAAATTATATGTTTATTTAATTTTGTGTGGATTATAACAGCAGTTTAAAAACGTGTTTTTTTTTTAAAAAAAATACGATATAAATTAAAATAAATATTGATTTATGATAACACATACGTGCATATATATATATATATATATATTTATATATATATATATATATATATATATATATTTATATATATGTATGTATGTATGTATATGAACATATAAATATTGCTATTTTTAAAACTAATTACTAAGTAATTATGTAGATAATATTTTAAAGAGAAATTTAAATCAAATTTTAAACATACGTATTTTTCAAGGGTAAAGATATTAAATATTATACTTTTAAAATATTTGTTTTGATATGTTTATCTGAGTTAAATGTACAAAATGAACAAAGCAATTACTGATAAATTGTATGAAATATCAGACAGATATTACTACTGATTTTAAACAAATTTTATTTTTTCTTTGAAAAATAAAATAATTCTTTTCATTATTAAATATTTTTCTGTATAATAAATATAATTTTATGATATTTTTATCATAAAAATAATTAATAGTAAATAATACAGCAGAATAAAAGAACAATAATCCAAGTTTTTTTTTGTAAAGTTAAAAAAAAAGATTGAAATTACAATTTTGAGGAAGATAATTTATATACTATACACTCTAAAGTTACAAAATTTTGTAAAGGTGTTCAATAATTCCTTATTAATAATTTTATTCAGTGGTCTGCATTTTAGTGGCCAGGTCATCGTTTGAAAAATAAAATGAACAATAGGAACACATAAAATCTTGTAATGTTAGGATGAATGACTTAGTTGTGTTGAAGTAAATTTATCACAATATCAAAACATTGAATGGTTATTAGCAAGAATGATATGGATTGGTTTCAATTTTTACCAAGTGATATTTTTTTTTATCTTTTAATAGTCAACAAAATATTCACTTTTTAGGGCATGCAACATCAAATCGCCCAAATAGCTACTGAAATTGAATGTGCCAGACTTCTTACTTACAACACAGCTAGACTTTTTGAACACGGTCATGATATTGCCAAACAAGCTGCAATGGCAAAATGGTATGCCAGCGAAGTATCCCAAAGAACAACAATCAAATGTATCGACTGGATGGGTGGAGTAGGATTTACTAAAGATTTTCCACAAGAAAAGTTTTACAGAGATTGTAAAATAGGTGCCATATATGAAGGAACATCTAATATGCAATTAAGTACAATTGCCAAAAGAATTGAAGCTGAATTCAAAAATTAAAATTTTCATTTTCAGTTTTTTTAAATATTGAAATTCATTTATATATAACGTTTTCTTTATGTAAAAAAATATGGAAAATGTTTTTTGAATAATTTACCTTAAAATTTAAGCAGATAATTTCAAATGTTCATAAAAGAAAATAAAAACAATTCATATAACCTTTATATTTTTATACAATGTTTATTTTTTTTTATTTTTGGAAGTTTACTTTAAATACATTTTATTAGCATTAAAAATTGTTTTTCTTGAACTACTTTTTGTTTAACAAATATACATTGTTCTATTTAGGATCATGTGGCAGTTTAAATCCAACTAGTTTCGCTGTATCTTCAAATGTTCTTTCACCCTTTCCTTTATACTCCAATTGTATTTTATGATAATTTTTCAAACTTGTTAAATAGCATAAATATGTATGAGCCATAAATTTCATCTCTTCGTGTGCCTTACACAATTGCAGATCTGTTGTTCTATTCTTTTTATATTGACTTAATATATATTGCATTTGCAACGAATCTGATAATTTGTTTATTGTGGTCACATGACGAACTTCAGAAATAAGATGCCGTAATATTTTAATAGCATTGAACGTAGCCATTATTCACTGGATAAGTACTTTCAAAGTTGATTCAGGTCCCTACAGAAGTTTATACAGTAAAAACTCATAATCAACTTAAAATTTAATATACATTTTTTTAAAACTTTTGTAAATTAATTAAATACATTATAAAATATTAATATTTCTACTTTGAAGGTCTATATAAATTTTTACTACATATCAGAATAATTAAAGCAATGGTTACGTAACATAATTGTTTATCAAACTTTTAATATTGTTTTTATTATCTTTTAAAAATATGTTGTTAAGTATTAAAAATATTTTTTTATAATTATATTATATATTTATTAAATAATGAACACAAATATACATTACATATCTAATACAGAATATAACTTTTTCAATTATTTGTAAATATAAAAATTATTTTTAAAATTAAATTTACTATAAAAAAAAATTATCATAAGTCTAAAGTTAAATCTGTAAATTTTTTTAAAATTATTTCATTGCATTCATTACTATACTTGGGTTCTTTACTACAAATCCAAAAGTCAGGTGCAAGTAATATTAATTTTTCCTCCAAAAATACATGTACTGATAAATCATTGAATATATCGAAATATTTAAATGAATTTACAACAGACAACTCTTCAACATGAGCAGATATATTCAAAATTAATTCTGCCTCTTCATATAGAATCTGTTTAGGATTGTTTTCAATTATATTCACAAAACTATTGCTAATTATAATACAGTCTTTTAAGTCAATTCCCCAGTTCATCCACAGTATATTATTTGTCAACTGTTTCGGACAATGTGGCAAATAAAACAAAGTAGTCCCTCCATTTGTTACTTTCCGTTTACCTTCCTCATTTTCATTTATAACCTTTATGTCAAGTTCTTCGAGTATACTACATTCTTGTTTATAAAATATCGGATCATATGCGAATATTTTAGAAGTATAACGATCTTTGAGACACAACAATAATGCAAGTTGATAACGAGAAATCATACATTCTCCTAAATGACCTAAACCATAACATACTATTTCTTTGATGTCAGGATTACCTAGTAAAGTGAGAGCTTCACGAAGTGTAGAAAAAAATGATGAATGAAAATCTGAAGTTAATAAGTCTTGTTTTGCTGACTGGATTCTTCTAAAAATAAAATTTTTCAATTAAATAATAATATACTACATTTTGTATTTCTAATAATATTTAAGTTTATATTAAAATTAACTTACATATAATTATATACACTAATTTTAAATTTAGTACTGGCTTTGGAACAAACAACCAATCACAGTAAATACACAGTAGCCAAATTCAATTACATAAATATCGAATTAATATCATGAGTATAACAAAATTTTCTTCTATTATTAGTCAGCATTACCAACTCTAATTTATTAACACTTTCACGATTAATGATACAGTACTATGTCTTTCTGAAAATGAAGTCTAACGATCAGTGACACAGTACTATATTTTTTATTTATAATAAAATACAAATTTATTTGTGATAATAAACACTATATAAACAATATACAATTATTGCTCATATAAAGTAATGGTATAAAATGAATAAGGAATTAGTATGCAATATGCAGAAAGTGTTAGTATGCATTTTGACAAAGATTCTATTATTTTTAAAATAAAAGGATAAACATTGATTTCTTGTAGGTATTTCTGAAGTCAGTAAAGTATAAAAGAAATAAGTGAAATATAAAATTAAATATTTTAAATATATATATATATATATATATATTAAAAAGGGATAAAAACAGGCAACTGTAAAGTATAATTTTAAAAAATTAAAAAAGACAAGTGTAATTTTATAATTTTATATTAATGACATTTTATTTTATTACTTTTTTCAAGTAAAACACAATATAAAAAATATTAAATATGTACAAATGTCATTATTTAATATTTTAATTTCTTATAAATATGTTAAGAGTAAGTGCATTGTAAAAAAAATATTTTTATTTCAATTGATTCTATGAGTAGAGAATTTTTCCACCAGCACATAACTTTTTTCAAAGTTGATCAATGTCCTGAATTTAATTATACACTAAAAATTTTAATTTAAAAATATATTTTTTATACAATTAAAAAGCATAATAAATATCTGTAAAAGTTTAAACTGGTAATCAATAGTTTTTAGGAAAAAGAAAAAAACGCTTATTCTTTAATATAACAAGTAAAATCTCATTTTAATTTCTAATGCACAGACATGAATACTAAATGTGAATATAATTAACACTATATATATATATATTGCATAATACTAGATGCTAGTTAAATTTTTACTACATATTAGAATATTGAAAGTAATGATTATAGGAATTTTAATTTATTCTAAAAACAACATAACTGTATACGAAACTTATAATGCTGTTTTATTATGCAAAGTTAAATAATTTAAATTTTATATTTTCAACAACATAGAGGTTACACGTATGTTACAACATTTTCATTAAACAAATAAATAAAAAGACTAACTGTAATTTTATTATTTTACTTTTAATAAGATTATAAACTTTTAAAACGTTTTCATGTACTTGAAAAAATTTAAGTTTCATATTAAAATTGTCATATAAGTTGAATATAAATATTTTTATTAAAAAAAATCTATTTAATGTTCAGTAGAATTTTACAGTATTATGTTAACAGCGTTTCAATTTATTCATTTATATTTTCAAAGCAGGCATAGTAAAGTAATACTTATTAAGTTTTTATATTGTAAACGACATATACGTTATACACACAAAATAAAATTTTATTAATTAACAAAAGTAACATGAAAAAAGTAAATGCGACATTAATATTTTATATTAATAATGTTTTGATTTCTTATCATAATTTGTGATATAGATAAAATATAAAAAAATGAATGATATGCAAAATTAAATACATTGAAGATTTAAAGTTTCATATTTTGAATAATATATGTTACACTCATTGACTTTTTCTTTTTTTGAAAAATATAAATAAAACTACCAATAATGTTATTTTTTTAATTATAATATTTCAAATATAGTAATCATTCATTATTGATTATTGATAAAAAATGATTCAAAACAGTCAATTTATATAAGTATGAGTTTTATTATTTATATATTTCTGATATATGTTTTATGACTTCATAAAAAATATATTTTATACCAACACATTAAGGTTATGGTATATTAAAAATAACGAAAAATATATAGATTTACCTCAAAGCGACACTTTTATCAATACTACACTCTTCACAGTTAAAGTTATTAGTGCCGTGTTCTATAGAATTAATCACAATTTTTTTACTCCGTTTTCGAGACGAAACTTTTATAAATTCATTATCGCCTCTGTCACCGACTCCATGTTCTGCCATCTTTATAGGTAAAAATGCTACTACAAATTAATCTACTGTTACTTTCTAACTAACATTAAAAGCAAAAAGATTATTATATTTAAAACATTGTATTTTAATCATTTTATCATGTTACTATAACATCGAATGGAAAATTAAATATTAACGATGTAAAAAAATATGATTTCACTTGTACTTGTTTACAGTTGCTTTAAAATTAAAATTAATATAATATTTCTTATATAAAGTATTTTTTAAAAAAAGAAACCGAATATATATATATATATATTTAAAAAATACAATGAAAATATTCTTCCTATAATTTTGAAAATAACTTTTCATTCCTAATTTTAATAAATTATTAATGTATATTATTAATAAAATTATGATAAAAGGAAATAAACAATGTTTTAATAAAAATAACAAAAAATATTGAAAAATATCAAATTTGAAAAATTATTTTTTTCATTCGCTAATAGATGTTCTCTATAAGAATTGAAACAAGACAATGAAACTTTCTTTTAATAAAAAAAAAATCAAGACTATTCCAAAAACAAGAATAAAGGGCATTATTAACAATTTTAAAGGACACTTATACAAATTTTTGGAGCAGAATAAATTAATTTTAATTATTATTAAAAGTTAATCCATTTAAAATCATTAATTTTTAGTAAACTGTATAAAATGTTTTAGTACAATACTAAAATATTAAATATTCCAGTAAAAGAGAATTTTACATTGTATGGGTAGGGATGAAAATTTAACTTCCATGCCAAAACAAAACAAATTAATAACATTAATCCTTTTACTACTGACCAAAATTTCTATGTATATTCTAACAAGCTAATCGGGCTGATAAATTGGCCCATCCGCATTAAGAGGGGTAATAATCTGTATTTATAAATTTTCTAATCACATCCAATTAGGAAAAATCAATATTGAAATCATTGTGCATATCAAACGAGTTTTGATAATTGATATTTAATTCTCTGTGTTACGTTACTGAAAATTTCTTAGATGTCAAGTTCAGTTTTCGTGTTTATTTATTTGTGATTTATACATATCACTATCTATTTTAGTACTGAAAGAATTCACTTTAACAAAAATGAATTTATAATTAAATAATATAATATAATACAGTATGGTTAAATAATATATAAGATTTCCTAACGAAACACTTTAATAATGATGGCATATCTATCGAAATGCATAGCAGCAAATAAAGTGATAAAAAATAAGCAATACCAACACATCTTTAAAAAGTCCTAAATATTGCAGCGAATAGTGATTTGTGTTAAAGCTGCATTAGATCTTTATTTGTAAAAATAATATATAATAATCAGGAGAACTCCGCTCCTCGCTCTTTATTCGCTCCTCCTGTTATACTTACAATCGTGAATGATGTTTATTTGCAATCATTAAAATTCGGAGGTAATTGTTAATGATCAAAATATATTAATGAGATTAATTTTATGATTAAATTACTTCATATGTATAGAAAGATAAATATTTTTAATGTAATTTTTTAAAAAATAAATATACAACAAATAACTCAGAGTAATAATTTTATTGATTTCTTTAGTGATGTTAACAATGTTTGCTATACAATTAAATAAGCATATTGCATGGAGTATAAAATATTCACATATAATATTACTTTTTTTATACTAAAAAAGCAATATTTCATAAAGCAAACTGAATTACTCAAATCAATTTGAGTGAAAATAATGTTTTTTAAATATATATATATATATATATATATATATATATATATATATATATATATATATATATATATATATATATATATATATATATACATATATATATATATACATACATACACATAAATTTATATGCTAGAAAAAGTCAAATTTGACTAGTGCATGTAAAATGTGTAGTTATGTAAAAATATATATTATATTAAAAGTGTGAAGTAGTGGAATCAGGTTATTCCTGAAACCATTAATTTTGTTGATTATATTTAGTGATTTTCAAATTCTGAATTTTCTATAAATTTTAAGAAAATGTTCCATCTAGTAACTAATAGGATGGCATTTATCACGAGTTTATTTAAATTAATTTTAAATTTATAAATTTAAAGATGTCAAATTATATTACTTTTTATTTTAGAATATGTGTAAAGTAATAAAATAAATATTAGAATCATAACTGATCAATACAAATCAGTTAAATAATAACAATGATGTATAAAATGTTTAGTAATTTAATGAGTGTCATTCATTTAATTACAAAATTTTCGGTTTATTAGTTTAATTATTTTTTTAGAAAGTAGTTATGGAATTTGTACGATATATTAATTCGTCAACAAAAAATATTAATTAAACATGAAAGATATATTGCTATAAGTACTTTTAAATAGCTGTTACTTAAACAGTTCATATAAATAAAATTACATCATTGTTAACTTTTTATATAATTCAAAGATAACATTAAAATATTAAAAATGTTCAGTCACAAATGTTAGCTCTTAATATAATTTAGTATTGTCAAATAGGACTAATTTGAATATGTGTAAGTAAGATGTATGTTATATATAATAAATAGTTATAATACAAATATTTAATTGATTTTACACAAATTTTATACCTTTTTTCTAAAAAAATGTGACAAAAGTAACACAATAAACTCTAATTAAAAGTATAATAAGTAACGTTAAACAATTTCAATAATGCCATGAATTAAAATTTATTAAAAACATATAATATCAGGAATAAATATTAATTGCTAGTACTTTTTTATTAACAAATAACAGTAATATATTCATACATTAAAAAAATAGGATAAATGAGTATGAATCGAATAAATTCTATTATTGTATAGCGTTTTTTTTTTTATATATATATATACATTATTGAATATAAAACAAAATGAATTAAAATTTCATTATTACATTTTACTAATCAGTTTACAACTGATTGTAATTTTGTACAGATTGATTTTTCTCAATATTAATATTGTCACGATTCTATTGTAATTACTCAAATACACACATATTTTTCTATGTTATTGGTCAAAAACATTACACATTTAAATGGACATTTTATATTAAAATCAATGCTAATTTTAACATTTAATTAAATTATTTTTTGATATGTAAGATTTGATTTATTTTTTTATTCCAATATCCCTCCATATTTCAATATAGTTTATTTTATTTGTATACTATTATATTTTATCCAATGTATGAAAAAGAAAACTTTGTCGAATAGTCATATAAAAGCTATACTTAATACAAATACTAATTTTTTTGTTGATAAATTGTTATCTTATATGTAGCATTATATAGTATATACATATTTTTTTTGTTCCGTTCTTACTAAAATGTTTTATATATATATGCACATTAGCAGTATGCATACATATGTACAAAGTTAATTTATTATGATGAATTACTGCCAGACAGATATTTAGTCCAATTTTAATGATAAAACAACAATATTACAAAAATATTAACATATGAAATAAAAAATGACAGCTACATAGATACATTTATTTCTGATTTTATGAAGTACCGAACCAAATTTGTTGAGTTATTAACATAAATGTAACATTTATTTACTTCTTAAACAATTAAATATGTAATTTAATTAAAGATGCAAAATAAAATGGTACTCTAAAACAAGAGAATATATAAAAAAAATAGAATCGAAATTTTGGTATATTTCATCATGGTAGTTACAATAATCACATTATCTATTATTTCATTTTTTTAATCAATTTGAAAGCTTTCAATATATTCATGTAAAAAACTTAGACATGATTTTTCTAATATCTGATCACAAAATTTGTACATCTGTGTTCACTATTACTTTCATATTCTGAAAACCAGTGTACATGTGCATTATTATTAGTAGAATAAATTTAATAATACAAGTGAACTACTTGAGATTGAATAAAATAGTAGCTTAATTGAATATATTTATTATGTGTTCAAGTTTATAAGGCATTGTGTTAATAGCAAGTAGTTTGTTTATTCTATTTTATTGCCGATTTTGTTTTTAAGCTAATTTAGTTATTAAATGTTTTCAAAAACATAGCACACAAATATTATATTAATTGTAGATTGAAAAATTTCAATTGGTTTAAACGTTTTCAATTACAGTTTTATAATATTTTCTATAGTTTAAACTTTTTCATAAAATAGTCTAACTGAAATTTCCACCAGTTGGGGGGATAGCAAAGCATTTAGCAGCACATAGGAGAGTTTGTTTAGAAATGCATGTAGATTTTTCATTTCTTTCTATCATTACTTATTTATGATATCTCTACTTGAAAATATTTCATAAGGTTGCTATAGTCACAAAAAATCTTTAAAATTATTCATTAAAAATATTTACTTTAAAACTGAAAATACGTCTTACAAAATTTTGAAGTAATATAAAAAATTATACAATATATTTAATTAGAAGATTAATGAAGAAGTTATGTTGAATGATTAATATTCATTTGAAATATTTTCTTTTATATTTAACATATTTTATTTAATAGATTTAAATATTCTCTAAAGCTGTTTTATATTTTTCATTTAACGCATTTTCTTGTTCCAAAAAAAATTATCAAACATTAACTTGTAAATTTTTTTCCATAATACATATATATATATATATATATATATATATATATATATATATATACACGAGGGTCATTTGATAAGTGTGGTAAATTTATGTATTGTTTAATTTAATTAATTAATTAATTCAATTAAATTTTTCAATTTAATTTTTTACTTTTTTACCATACTTAAGAAACGACCTCGTATATATAATTATTGGTTTTATTTATAAATAAAATATTGAATAGTTGCTAACGCATCTTTACATCATTAAATTATAATTTTTTCATTAATCATTTGAATGTTCTTTGTGCCTATATGTATTTGACAAAAGCACTTACTATGAATTGTTTATTTTTAGGCACTACACAAAATTGTTTATTATATACTAACTGTGCCTTTAGATTTTGTTTTAGTTTTATAATGATAACTTAAAAATGAACTTAGTAACTTACAGTATTGTTGTAAATATTTGTCAAAGAACATGATGTTCTTCATTCATGATGCATAGAATTTATTTTAAATTGTGAATACGATAAAGATTTTTTTTAATACAGAAACGATGTACGTAAACTACTCCGTACACTATTACGTGTACTTTGCTTTCGAGTATCCCAAAGTCAAAAGGTAAATAATTATAATAATATTAATAAATGACTGTAATAATTGTATATTTATATAGGAATAATTTCCTTGACAGTCAACACAATGCCTTTAATAAAGATAAAAATCAAAAAACTAACATGTATTAATCTACAATTAGGAGTGTCAAATTTTTTACATACATAACACTCACAAATACATGTGTTATATATGCAGGTGAAGTTAGATTTTAATGTAATGATTATTCTATATATTTTTATAGTAGATAAAATAATAATATTCATAAAAGTGATATAGAAAATGTATGTGATATAAAATTTTTTGATATGTTTTATAAACAATTTTCTCATTTCGAAAATACCAAATTCCAATCATAAACTAAAATTCATTTATACATTATGTATATAAATGAATATGTGTGGGTGTGTATCAATAATATACATATGCATATATATATATATATATATATATATATATATATATATATATACACATACATACATACATACACATACATACATACACACACACACACACACACATTACTATTCTAGAATATTTATATTACTTTTTAGAATGTTATTACTGTAAACAAATGTGATTCATGAAAAAGATTTACTTGGTCCATATTTTTTTGTATTCAACACTCCTAAGGAGTTAATTACAAGTGAAATTATTTTATTAGTGATATTTTGATACTATATATAATTATAAGTACATAGATCAAATAAAAATGTATACTTATTAAAAAAACATATAATATAATGCCATGTAAATATATGGACAATAAAATAATATACATATTTAATGTTAATATATTAGAAAAATAAATAATCGGATTAGAATGTGATGTGCACTATTTTATTGTTTAATTGATAAAATGCTTTTAAAGAGCAAATATATATTATCTATTATTATTTTAATTAAAAGAAAAATATAAATACATATCATTCAATTATTGTGTGTTTAAAGTCACTTAAATTTGTAAAATGTATCACATATCTATAGTGATACGAAAAGCCTAAATTTCTATTTATTATTTAATGGTGAGTGTAAGGTTACCAACATATAAATTTTATATTGAAAAGCTGCTGAATTACATATTTTTGTATTTAGAAATATCAAATGTTTACTATATATTTATAAACAATAATATACATGTAGTAATTTGTTTTATATATATAAAGTTGGAAACCTTAACATACAGAAATCATTACATTTGATCTGTTTATAATCTGAGATGTAAATATTGACTGTTGTACTTAGTATAATAAATGAAAACGTTAAAAATGGTTTATTACTTAATATTTTTCAATACACCTTATATTTATATCACTTAATTAGTACAGATGATATTTATTAATTCGTACTTATGGCAGTGTGATATGGCCCTATGTACCTAAACGCATTATTTACTTTAACATATCACACGAAAATAAACGAAAGTACATTAATTTCCTTTAGTTAGAAATACTGTGTGTGCTACGATTTTGAAAGTGCAATTAAATTTTATATGTATTTATATATGTATGTTTGTATTATATACTAATAAAGCTGGTAACAATAATTTTACGAATAACAAAAATTTACATTGTTAATATTGAACATATGAAGTTTAATATCAATATTATACAAGCACTTCTTTCAATAACCCTTTCAGGCACACATCTTCCAAATCTGTCAAAACCAAGTTCGTTTATATATTTATTTCTTGTGTAAATACACTTTTATGTAAAATAAATAATTTAGAATCACAAAAGTATTGCTTTAATTAACACATGCAAATAATTTTATAAAATTTTCTTATTTTGAAGTAATATATAGAAATAAAAATACAAATATACAAACATTTATTAATATATTTCAAAATTCGTTTCATTCTAAAGAAACCTAATAACTACATTACAAGAAAAATATAACTTTATACCTAATATGAAAAAATGAACACATAAAAGTATTGGTCCACATGCCAACTATTCGTAAAAAAGGGGAAGAATTCACAAGTAAAATTTCTTCTAACATGTTTCTAGCGAATACTTATTGATTCTTATTTAGTGTTTGGTTCAAATTTTTGTGATATTTGTAAACAGGAAAGTTATAGTAATGGTTACATTTCATGAAATAAATTTAATAGAGAAAAGTTTAATGATTCAAAAAAAAAAAAAATAAAAAAAAACAGTGAAATAAGAATTATAAGCTGTATTATAAAAAATATAAAAAAGTATGATAGTGGTAATATTCTATCATTTTAGTTAATAAGCCATGTACAAAAACTTGAAAATTTTAAGTGAAAGCAATGAACAGTGAATCATAAGGCATGTAACAGAAAATCCTGATATTAGTGCAAAAGAAATTTGTGTAGAAGTATGAGAGAAATAATTGGTAGAAATTGCATTGATGAAATTATTAAATAGAATGCATACAACACTGAAAAAGAATAATTTTCATAGTTGTATTGCGAGAAAAAAATTGTGGATTATATAATTAAGAGTCAAAAGGATTAAATTTGTAGATAAGTATCTGTATAAGAAGCAAAGCTTTTGAAAACATGTATTATTTATTAGCGAATGTAAATTTGAGATGTTTGATACAACTTGAATAAAGTTCATAGAAAAAGGACAACAATTTAATAAAGAAAAATTATAGTCTACTATTATATAAATTTGGTGGTGACTTAATAATAATGTGAAGCTTCATGCTGGTGGCAAAATTCAACAATTTTTATTTTTTGAGAACATAATCATATTTGTTTTTCTTTTCAAATCCAACCAGAAAAATTAATACCATTCAGCAGCTTTTTGTTTCAACATGACAATAATCCCAAACACACAAAATTCCCTTTATGTACTTAAAAGACTAAAAGCAACATTTCAATCAACTAAATCCCATTAAATATTTCCCAAACAAATTGTAACAATCATTAAAACATGATGAAAGAGAATTTAAAGAAAGAATTGAAGAAAATAAACAGTGATTTCACTGCAAAACTGGTACATTAGATATCCATAAAAATTGAAAAGTATTTTATAAGCCAACAGTTATCCAACTAAGAACAATTGAAAATTAATATTTTTTTATCAATTTTTTTATGTGTTCATTTTCTTAAAGTTATTTTTTTATGAGATGTAAAATTATTTTTTTCTTATAATGTAATTATTAGGTTTATTTTAAATAAACCAAATTTTGAAATATATTAGTAAACATTTGTATATCTATCTTTAATTCCCTACATTAATATCTAAACTAGAAAAATTTAATAAAGTTTCTCAGATGCATTAAATGTGCTAATATTTTTGTGAGTAACTGTATTTCGATTGGATAGATAATGTTACGCAATTCTTTTCAATGATATTAGTATAATTAATCAAATTGAAAATCAATCATAATAATTAACTTTCAATACAGAGGCGTGATCGATGAATAATAAAAATATAATTTGAAATTAATAATTCTTAACAGTATCCTTGAGTATTATTTAAACTTAAAATGTATATTATGAGATAATAATACAACTATATTAAATTTTAATTAAATATTATTGATATTTCCAATTAAAAAAATCGATTCGTTTTAAAACGTGAAATAATAATCGACTGTTTTACTTTGTCATTCCTCTTTGAATTGTTATTCCCGTTATATATTTTCCATTGATACTAAATGATATACACTTCATTGTTACAAATGAATAGTCTTTCAATAACATATTTTAAATTGATAGAAAATTTAGAAGTATGAAGAAGACAACATTGAAAAATTACTTTACCGGAAAGGGTTAAGACACGCGTGAATGTATTAGATACATTTTACGAGTTCCACTACTTATTTTTATGAACACACTGTTAAAACACATTTAAAACGTCTGTTAAATAATAATTAGTTAATCTGGCAAACGACCACGAGATCATCATAGCGAGTCACCGTTCTCGATTGCCTTATTTAAATCGGCAACAATACGACCGAGTGTTTCTCTGTACTCTGAATCGGCACTAAAGACGGCATCCAAGAACGCGTTGTTGTTGAAAAATGAAAATACGCTGTCGATTCTTGCGACCGACTTGTCGGTTAAATGTCGCGCGACAATGTAACGTAGCGAATTGTGGGAATCATTTAATGCTGCAGTTAAATAATTCCGGTCGTAGCTGAAGTCGACTTCGTAGAATGATATTACGGCCATTTGTGCAATTTGAAATTTGTTTTTGAATCGTTCGGCTTGTTTCAATTCGTCTTGAGAAAACTGGTCATTCCGATGTAAAATCCCGAGCTTGATGACGACTTTAATGATGTTTTTTACAAGTTTCTCTGCTTCTTTCTTATTGTTTGACTGAAATACACAAAAATTACAGTTGTATTTTTAACTTTGTTTATATAAAAATGTGTATCCACTTGTACACACATTAATCATTTACATAATTATTGTTACAACAATTTGAAATAAAGCAATTTAGAAATAAAACTCAACCAAAAAATTACATATTTTTTTCTAACAGAAAATTTAAATGTCAGTAATAAAAAAATAAATACATAATGATATTTAAATTCTCTAAATATAAAATACGAACAATAGAAATTTAATTCCAAATTTTGTATCACAAAATTATTGGCTCAGACAGAAATGTCACAGTATAGGGATGTATAAGCTATCATAGAGTAGAAAATTTAATATTTATATATGAATCTAAGGATAAGAATTCTTATTTGAATATTTTAAAGAAAAAATTTGGAGATAAGTGCGACCAAAATGGGAATCGGAAACAAATTTATATTCAATTTGGACTAGGATCCAAAGCCTAAATACGTTGCGAGATGATGGTTAATATACAATTATTCAAATATTTTGAAGACGATTTAAAATTTCCCAACGTCAACGTACTTGAGCATACATAGGATGAACAAGAGTGAAGATCGAGAAACATTTAATTAACAATAAGATGAAACTCACCACCAAGATGGTGGAAGATTGACATAAAATCAAATAATTCTTTATAGAAAAATAAGTAAATTCAATTTCAAAAATTGTCTAATGTCACAAATCAAAATGGATATTTCACAAAATATTAGCAATAGACTAAGTAAAATATGTACACCTGGATGTGTTTTTATGCGGTAGATACGTTCCGCAGAAAACCGCATTAAAAAAAATCGCACAAAAAAAGATTTAACTTATATTGAAAAATTAGGGATACGTTCCGTAATTTTCAAAAACCGCATAAAACCAAAGCAACAAAGTAAAATTACTCTAAAATTCACATAAAAAAATCAGGAAATAAAGAATGTCTAAAAAAATTCAAATATCTGAATAAAATTGATACAAAACATAGCTTTTCTACTTTATTTTTTTATTAACTATTTAATTCATTCAAAGCAATATGTACATATGTGTAATTTATTTTACATTTTTTCATACATATTTGAAAATATGCGGGTTCGTTTGTGAACTGGTGTAAAATCAGATTCATCACCAGAGGAAACACCAACAGAATTAGTGCCGACTTCTGTCTCGTTTTGTGTTATTTTTTCTGGCGACAATGTAAGAATCGGTGATTAAACTTTGAGACGATGATTTTACTAATTGTTTATGAAGCTCGTGATATTCAGACATACAATTATTTAGCCGTTGTTGGTATTTAAAAGCTCATTCAGAATTCGTGTCATTAACAAGAAAATGATTTTCCAATTGATTACAAAGTTGAAGACCTTCTCAAATCATTTTTGCAATGAAGGGAACAGGTTCTACTTTTATTTCATATTATCTTTTTCTAAATTTTCTACGGTATCTAAATTTATTGCAATAATATCATTGTCACTTAAGGCATTAACCATCATTTACTTAGCCGAAAATTCCTTATCAGTTTGAGATGTGGAAGTAAATGGCTCTGATTCCTTCATTTGTTCATAAAACTGAAGAGATTTTCGTTGAATTAAAATAACCGCTTGAAGAAATTCTTAAAAAAAATTACATAAAAAGATATTAAGAAGAAATATGAATCGCATAACTTCAAAATCGCATTAAAATAATCCGCACAAAAACAGACCCAGCTGTACTTAAAATAATATTTTTTCTATTTGTGTTAATAATTTCGTAACACAAAATTTGGAGTTACCATATTTGTCTATAAATAAAATGAAATGAACACAAGTAAAGTGAATAAGTACAAAAAAAGTGATTTAGTAAAGAAATGTCCGAATAAAAATAATGATTTTTAAATGAAAAAAAAAAATGAATTAAAAAATGTTTCCTATATATTATTGTACAATTTTCCAAAATGTGCTTTATTGAAATAAACAACCTTTTTTATTTTTTTTCCACGGTTTACAAAATCATTTGAAATATTTTTAATTTATTATAACGTTAATAATAATTTTATTTAGAAAATATTTAAAATAATGAATACATTAACCCTTTCACTCGAGGGCTCCGGAGCGGAGCCATTTAAAATTTATCTTCAAACTCGAAGGCTCCGCTATGGAGACAATGCAAATAATTTTCAGTTCATAACATAAGGACAAAAACAAATCGTAATAACTTCATTTATTCTTTTAACAAATTGCAAATTATATCTGTTCAAGAAAGTTTTATTTATGTAACTGTAAAAAAAAAACTGTTACTGCACATATCATTTTTCTAATATGTGAATATGATTTTTCTATTGAAATTGCTTCGAGTTGTTGGTAATATGAGTGAAAAAAAACTTCGAGTGCAAAGGGTTAAAAAATAATAATATTTTAGATTTTCTAAATAATATTGAAATGTGTTATTTACGTAACTATTACAATATATAAATATATATATATATATAAAGATATTTTTATTCTGAAAAATTGTGTCAGTGAAATGTTTATACTTAAGCATTAACAGAAGTCAATTTTAAAAATACTCACATATTGTTTAGCTAGACGGTACAAGTTATCCAACAAAGATGCTGTGTTATCGTCAATGAAAGCTCTTGCCATGTTTTTGCCCGCCATACGCGAGAGAATTTTCTTCTGAGCTCGAAGCCCAATATCCCTCGCTCTGAATGCTCCTTCACTCATAACTGTTAATTATTACGGAAATAGAATATTAAATGTATATGATAAAATAAGATAATAAATTAATTTTAAATATTTTTCACAAAATTAATACGGTGTCTTGTATGAAATGATTGACTGTGCGTATAGTACTTTCATAATATTTCTGTTTATATTTTTTAAGAAATATTCATTTGGTCATATATATTAATAAAAAAAAATTAAAATTCATAAAAGTTATTATTATTAAATAATTTAAATATTTCATGTGGACTACTGAATTGTTCCATGCAAACATTAAATAACAAAATGAAAATATATAAACAAGAAACACTAAACATTAAAGTATACAAAACTAATTAACTATAATTATAATTTAACTAGTTATATAATTAGGGACAATCATATTAAAAAAATGAAGCTACTCATAACTTGTGCTTATAAATATATATATATATATATATATATATATATATATATATATATATATACACACACAAATACACACACACACAAACACACACACAGATGGCCCAAATGAGACTGACGGTTTAGATACACATTTACATAAAATAAATTAAAAAGTGAAATAAAATTATTATTTTTTTAATTTTTCATTTAGTATGTTATATTAATATACATAGTTTATTTTTAAATTAAAAAATGTTGCAATTTTGTATTAAAGAATTTTTTTTTAATAATGCATCTTCCTATTTTCATTTATGGTAATGGCACATGAAACTTAATTGTTAGAATAAATCAGAGAATCTAAACAATATAAAGGAAACGTTTAAATAAAAACAGACCCGTCATATAGAAATAAAGACGATACAAATTAATAAATGGGAACAAAGAAACATAAAAAGGTTCAAGAAGATATTCATTAGTATTTTCAAAGAGATATGAGAAAAAATTTTGGTATGGTATGGAAGAGAGAAGCCCGTGATTGTTAAGAGTAGAAAGTTTTGTGAGAGACCTTTATCCAACAGTAGATAAAAAGAAGCTGATGATGATATAGAAACTGTAAAATAAATACACACACTGCATATATGTATGCATGTATGTATATGTATATAGTATATATATATATATATATATATATATATATATATATATATATATATATATATACACACACACACATATGTAAAAAAAATATGAAATAGAGTTTAAAGGAACTTATAAGTGCTCTTTCGACGAAACTGAGGAATTTGCAATTTTTTAATAACTTGAAGTATAATCTTAGCAAAAATAGGACACGTACGTGTCTAGATTATAACTTGAAGAAAATTATATTAACAAATTGAAATTAATAAATGATTAGTATTTTATGAGTACTTGTCTCAAATTCAATTTTCTCACTTGATAATCTCTATGCATTTATTTTTTTAATATTAATTATATATATATATATATATATATATATATATATATATATATAATTTAGAATCATATTTTATTATTTTTAGTGTAAAATATAATTTTAATTAAGAAATTTCAAATTTTGATTTTTTTCGTTATTTAAAAATTTCAGAATACTTTAAAAAACATTTTTTAAATCATAAATAAATTGAATTTTATGATCAGACTTTATACATATACAAAATATTATTTTTAACGAGAATAACACAATTATAAATGTTTTAATTTTTATTTATATAGGGTTTTCCAATAAGCATCTCAGAAGTTTAAACAGAAATAAAACAAAAAGTATTTAATTAATTAGTTATTTATTTATTTTATTTTTAAGCATATTCTATGCCATTAATGATGGAATACAATTTCACTCATATGACTACCAAGACTTCGCTTGACATAGTATAGTGCTTTTGTTTAGTCCAATTTTTAGTCACTTTTTCATATAATAATGGTCCAAATTCATCAATTACACGTTCAATGTTTATTTTTAATGCTTATTTTGTTTGTTGTTTATAAGCATAGCCCAATATCACATAACACCATAGAAAATAATCCAATGGAGTTAGACTAGATAATTTTTTTTTCAATAAGTCTATTGAAATTTTTACAATTTCTAAGCGTTGTTGAAGTGTTAAACCATGATAATTTGCCAAACTATACGGAGTTTAAATGTTAAAATGAGCTTAAAAAAAATTCAAACATGGCTGCCACCAGCTGTCAAAGTACTTTCATTCTTATTGAAAAACCTTATATTTTAATCCGAATAAAATATATATTCTTCCAATTATGATTAAATTTATTAAATCTGAATTATAATCACCACACACTAAGTAGTGAAACTGAATTATAAATTCATATAGCGTTATAAATCAATCTAATGTTATCTTAATCCTCTTGGTCTTTAAATAATTACAAAATAAAACGTATTAAAATAGGAATACAGTTCTTATTGAAACATGAAACTGAACATTTATTTTCTACTTGTAAACGTTTAGTAGAATTAAATATCAAATCCAAATATATAAAAATATTCGGTAGTTTTTTAATATTGCATAGAACAAAATTTGTAAATAAAAAAATTCTAAATACAATTGAAATGACCTTAACATATTATAAATAAATAAGTGAAAGTGCTATTAAAAATATTGCAATGTATAAAATGACTATACGTTTAAAAATATTGAAATCAATAAAAAGTAAAGAAAAAAAAAACGTACCTGTGTCCAGCATTGAAAAAATGCGTGCGATAATCAAAAAAAATATTGAAAAATAAAATCAAACCAGTGTGTTCCTAAAATTAAAAAAAAATAAAATTAATTAAGAAAATTATGTGATTTGTGATTATTTTTTTTTAGAAAATAAAGACATATGTGTGTGCAGTGTGTGTGTGTGTGTGTGTGTGTGTGTGTGTGTGTGTGTGTGTGTGTGTGTGTGTGTGTGTGTGTGTGTGTGTGCAGTGTGTGTGTGTGTGCAGTGTGTGTGTGTGTGTGTGCAGTGTGTGTGTGTGTGTGTGTGTGTGTGTATGCAGTGTGTGTGCAGTGTGTGTGTGTGTGTGTGTGTGTGTGTGTGTGTGTGTGTGTGTGTGTGTGTGTGTGTGTGTGTGTGCAGTGTGTGTGTGTGTGTGTGTGTGTGCTATGTGTGTGTGTGTGTGTGTGTGTGTGTGTGTGTGTGTGTGTGTGTGTGTGCTATGTGTGTGTGTGTGTCCTGTGTGTGTGTCCTGTGTGTGTGTCCTGTGTGTGTCCTGTGTGTGTGTCCTGTGTGTGTGTCCTGTGTGTGTTTCTGTGTGTATTAAAAATAATAATTACTTTTTAATTAAATTAAATTAAAGTACTAAAATTAAAATAAATTTACATCTACATTATCTATCTATCTACTATATGCACATATATATATATATATATATATATATATATATATATATATATATATATATATATATATATATATATATTATGCTATGTAATATGAAATGTCGGATTTTTATATTATTTTTCATAAAATAATCTGACATTTCATATTACATCAACTAATAATTTTATTACAAAATATTTTTTAAATTTAGCAATACATTTAAAAAAGTATAAGTTTAATTGATGTGCAGAAATAAAAATGTGTTCATATTTTAGAAAATTATTAATATTGGAAAATTAATGTTGATAAACGAGCAATAATAAAAAAAAATGAATTTGTTTTTTATTATGACTATTTCCACATATTTTAGAGAAGTTTTTGCAATTAAATTTAATCAGTATACAAAAATTCATATATATATATATGTATATATACACAACAGTTTATTATATCTATTGTATTATTTACCGCTTCAATAAATAATTGTTAAACTGTTTTCTAATTTCAATAATAAACATTTCAAATTATTAATTACGTACGAAATATTTCATATAATTATTTTCAATTTAGATATAAACACTATAACTATATATTACAGTAAATTAATTTTTAAATTCTTAATATAATAAATATTTTCATTAACACCTTCTAAATAATATTTTATGATATTAAAAAGCCGTTTTATATTAACATTTTAATTTATAAAATCATTAATAAATACCTTACAGTAATAAATAATCTATAATTTCTCATATAAATATCAAAATTTTAATAAATGTTAGATAGTTTGATATATATATATATATATATATATATATATATTTATATCAAACTTTTTTAGTTATCTAAATACGAATCATACATTTGTGTTCTATTAAAACTAAACTATACACATGTTTTCTATTTACATGTTTCTTTTTAACC
Organism: Neoneuromus ignobilis; assembly: GCA_029203775.1. Taxonomy (NCBI): domain Eukaryota; kingdom Metazoa; phylum Arthropoda; class Insecta; order Megaloptera; family Corydalidae; genus Neoneuromus; species Neoneuromus ignobilis. The sequence continues at coordinate 13,943,280 of CP092089.1, read as the reverse complement.
AGTTAACTGTTTCGACCTTGTTGGAAAATGTGTCCCCTACGTGCGTCGTACAAATTAACCGATGACGAATATATTCGTCAAACCCAGAGTATGTTTGATATGAAATTAGGTTACAATGAAATGACTTTAATATTTTTATTTCGTTATTTATTTCATGTACATTTATTCATTTATTTATATTAACATAAATAGGAACCAAAAACATGAAAAATAAATTTCTTACTTTAATTTTTTGTGACAGAATGGAATTCAGCAAAACATAGTACAATGCATAAGGCAACTTCACAAGTTGAACACCAATATCGCGATTCTTTTCTAATGTTATTTTTAAAACAATGTACACACCTTCGTGTAGGTGTGGCTTTAGAAGTGGAGGGTATATAGTCAGGGAAATGTTGCCCGATTAGACGGGTAGAATAAGATTTTGCTCGTCGACTTACTGTTGGTGTTACACTCTGAATTGGATATGACTCAATTGTTTGTTCAATGCACTCCAATAAGAAATTTACTTGCGGCAATTTTCCTTTATTACTCTTATATAATATAAATGAATTTAGGCAAATAATATCTAAAAAATGAAGAAACTCATGGAAAATGCTCATCCCGTTTTTTATTACGATCGAAAGAATCATCATCCCGTTTTTTATTACCAGGCGCGCCACTGATTGCACAGTCTAAAACAATATATGAATCCGTAATTGCTTCAGTGATGACTAATGAAAGACAATGATACATTTATGAAAAATAATTCATACTATATCTGTTTTATTTTCTATAATAATTATTTATAAATTTTTATTAGTTCTTTTTATTTCGACATGGCCTCAAAATACCCCAAATTCTTGCAGTTTAGGAATATATTTTAGTTTTAACTAAAATTGCAAAATTAACTGCCAATGGTCACTACTGAAGACGCATGACGAATATATTCGTCATAACACAAAATTTTACAATTTTTTTATGACGAATATCTTCGTCATAAACAGTTAACTGGTTAATAAACACAAATTAGGTGTCACATTTGGATTACCCTATATAATATTCATTATTTCTTATTACTGAATTCTATCTTTTAGAAAGTTAATTGAACTTATCTCTAAAAAAAATTAGTTTGCATATAAAAAGGCTTTTGGCACATAATTTAATTTTTTAATATAAATTTATTTTCCCCTTTAATATAACATTGTAAAAATCGAAATAGATAATATATTCCTAGACATCAATATAATACTGCATTTTCTGGGTGAAAGATAACACATTTTTTGTTCATTAAGTCTGCAATTCCAATAAAAATACGAGGTCGTTTGATAAGTCCGTGTAAATTCAGAAAGATGGCACCACTGGTGCATATCGAGGTTATTTTTAATTAGTAGCACCTCTTGGAGGAACACACATCAAGTTTCAGCCATATCGGTCTATTCCTTTGTGTTTGACAATCGTTGGAATCAAGGAAATCGAGTGATTGTCAAATAATGGACGAAAAAGAATTTCGCGTGTTGATTAAACACTACTTCATTAAAGGCAAAACGCCTCAGGAGACTAAACAGAAGCTTGATAAACATTATGGTGACTCTGCACCTTCGATTAGTGCGGTTTATAAGTGGTTTCAAAATTTTCGGAGTGGCCATATGAGCACAAGAGACGCTGAACGTTCTGGACGCCCTGTTGAGGTCACCACTCCAGAAATCATTGATAAAATCCATGATATGGTGATGGATGACAGAAGAGTGAAAGTGCGTGAGATTACTAGTGCTGTAGGCATCTCGTGTGAACGGGTACATAATATTTTGCACCAACATTTGGACATGAAAAAGCTATCCGCCAGGTGGGTGCCGCGATTGCTCACGATCGACCAAAAACGAGGTCGTGTGAAGTGTTGCAAGAACGGTTTGCAGCTGTTTCAGCGAAATCCGCAGGACTTTAAGCGTCGTTTCATCACTGTAGATGAAACATGGATACATCACTACACTCCTGAGACCAAAGAGCAGTCTAAACAATGGGTTATCAAGGGGGAATCTGCTCCGAAAAAGGCGAAGACAATTCCTTCGGCCGGGAAGGTTATGGCGACTGTCTTTTGGGATTCGCAAGTAATAATCTTTATCGACTATTTGGAAAAGGATAAAACCATTACAGGTGCATATTATTCATTGTTATTGGATCGTTTGAAAACCGAGTTACAAGAAAAACGTCCCCGATTAGCCCACAAAAAGTCCTCTTTCATCACGACAACGCACCAGCTCACACCTCAGCAGTTGTGGCCGCAAAACTAATGGTAATAGGGTTCCAAATCGTTTCACATCCCCCCTATTCTCCAGACTTGGCTCCATCGGACTATTATTTGTTCCCTAATATGAAGAAATGGCTCGCGGGAAAAAGATTTTATTCGAACGAGGAGGTGATTGCAGGAACGAATGACTATTTTACAGACTTGGACAAATCCTATTATTCGGAAGGGATCAACAAACTAGAGCAGCGTTGGATGAAGTGTATAAGCCTAAAAGGAGACTATGTTGAAAAATAAAAACGATTTATTCAAAAAAATGAAGCAGTTTTTATTTTTACACGGACTTATCAAACAACCTCGTACAGTTCTAAAGATATTTTTTAGGGTTGATAGAAATTTCGATGGAGATAGCTGTCATGTCAGTAGTCAGTTTACATGCTATAAGTGACATTTGGATTCAGTATACTTTAGTAAATAATTTTGAAAAGTTTTACACTTGAGCAATGTTTCCAAATTGTGGTAATTTATTTCAAAAATCAGTGTTCTGTTCGCCAAACTTATAGAACACATTTTGTTCAGTGATGAGGCTCATTTTAAGCTTAGCGGGTGGGTTAATAAAAATAATTGTCGCATTTGGAGTGAGACAAATGCTAAAGTAATTCACTAGAGCCCGTTATATCCAGAAAAATGCACCGTATGGTGCGAATTGCACGCTGGAGGCATCATCGGACCTTATTTCTTTCCAAATGAAGCCGGAGAATGCGTTATCGTCAATGGTGTACGTTACAAAACGATGATCAATGATTATTTGTTTCCAAATTTGTATGACATCGATCTGGAATAGATGTGGTTTTAACAGGATGATGCCATGTTGATGGCCTTAATTGCTTCAAAAGGTGATCCGAAATTGGATTGACAGATCACGGTATGTCAGAAGTAACCGTGGTGCACATATGCCCGAAATCATTTTTAAATATTAATGCCATAAAATGATCTTTCGAATAATACCAAATAAATGGTCACCTGGTTAATTAGTATGCGTTTTATTACAATTTAAAGTTCTATCACGCTTAAAAACAGCCGTCACTTTGTCTTTGTGTATTTCAGGTGTGTTGTTAAAGTGTTAAACGTTTGATGATAATTTGCCAAACTATAGAGTTAAAATGTCAAAATAAGCTTAAAAAATTTCGAATATGGCTGCCACCAGCTGTCAAAGTTCTGGCATTCTTATTGGAAACTCTCTCTCTCTCTCTCTATATATATATATATAGAGAGAGAGAGAGAGTCATAGCTACATCTCTTAAAACCAGTAACATACATATACTTGATTGAAATCTATTCGTATTTTTGTACATTTCATTAGAGTCAAAGTAATAAATCCATATTTGTATGTACATTTTTTTAATAATTTATATTTTCCTATGTTAATTTATAATTGTTCATATTAATTCAACAAACTTATATTCGAAACAAATAAATATCACGTTAAATGAAAGCTATGAACAAAACTTTGTGAACATTTATTTATGTGTTGCTAGGATTAGATGATTGTAACACCAGTAATTGGAAATTGGGTAAAACTTTTACAATCACGTATTAAATCTGATAGTAAGTTTATCCAAAACTAAATTACTACGTAAATTTAGAAAACATATATTTGTTCGGAATGTTAATATGCTGTAAAGGAAATATAAGGACAAGATGTTTCATTAAAAAATATAAAAAAAAACTTGTGAAAACTTAACTCTGAAACAATCGTGACCGAGTGGTTGTGTAGCAACCAAGATGGGTGTTCTTGAATTCGAATTTTTGTAACGCACTTTATTTTTTCACTTTATAATGACACATTTGTAGAATACAAAAAAATTACTAATTGTAACAAATAATTTTTTTCTAAACGAAATAATCTATTCGAATTTTTATGAAAATAAAAAAATATCATTTAATGATTGTAATTATCTGAACGGTTTAAAAATATTATTTTATTACATATTATATATATATATATATAGGGTCATCCAAATGTGATACCTAAATTTGTGTTTTATTAAAAAGAAACTATACATATACATGTTTATTTTTAATAAAATCTAAATCTAGGCGTCACATTTAAATGACCCTATATATATATATATATATATATATATATATATATATATATATATATATATATATATATAGTCATATTCTTCGCCATTATAGCCATTGTTAGGTCTTGGACTCTCTGACAATGTTAATTTAGTACGGGTTTTTTCCTCCCAGAGTTTCGATGATTGTTTTTTTTAAAAAAAAATCATGTTATTAATCCTATTTCCAAATCTCAACTAATTTGGAGGATTACCTGACTGGGAATCGAACACAATTTATCAATATATATGTATATATATATATAAATATTGATATATATATATATATATATATATATATATATATGTATATATTATATATATATATATATATATATATATATATATATATATATATATATATATATATATATATATATATATATATATATATATATATATATATACATTACTTAAATTTCAATATTAAACAAATATTTATTTTATCTAACAAATATTTGCACAATTATAATTGCAAAAGTATTTTCAATTTTTTTTAATCATAATTTTCTTCAAATAAATCCATCCCTAACTTCAGAAGATTTTATAAATAAATTTAAATAATCACTTATTATTTACTTTTCGTTCATAGACATTTCGATAATCCGAAGAAAAATAATAGGTCTGCTTACGATAATAAATTTGGTTTAACACAAATAATTTTTTAACCCCAACATCACAAGTTTTACAGTGTTCAATAATCACTTATTGTTCATTTCATTTATAAATATATCGGCTGGTGCGTTTCGATGGCGACGCCATCATCGTCAGAGACTTTCTGTTAAAATCTAGATTTTGACGACGATGATGTCGTCGCCATCGAAATGCATCAGCTAATATATTTATAAATAAAGTGAACAATAAGTGATTATTGAACACTTTAAAACTATTTTGGTGTTGGGGTTAGAATTCATTTGTGTTAAAGTGAATCAGTCACATTTCCAAAACAACAAATAATAAATTTGGTGTCAAATTGTAATAAAGTATAAAACAAATCAACGAATTAAAGTATAATTTGTTGCCGTATCCCTCTTGTTTGCCAGACATATTATCAAATTTTCATTCATTGCTAAAAATTTCGCAGCACATTTTTTTATCAAATACAAAAATTGAACTAATCATCGAAAATCATTTGATAGGTCTCGAGGAATCTGACTTTCTTGCTGGTGTAATAGTTTTGAAGGAGATTATATTTAAAAAGAAATATAGTTCTAATAGAAATACGAATTATTGTCTATTTTGTTTCTAAAATTTTTTATATAATTATCGTAAAAATTATTATCGTACATTATGAATTTGTAATCATTTTCCATGTTATTATGGATTCTCATGAATCATAAAGCATCTACTGAGCTATTTTTAATAATTTACTGTATTTCACACCAATATCTTGTGCTGTGTCTATAAAATACTCAATTTTCTGTTTGAGTAGTTAATTTTCAAATTTTCCCTATTTTTTCCCAAAATTCAAATTTTCCCCATTTTCCCAAAATTCAAATTTTCCCCATTTTTCCAAAATTAAAATTTTCCCCATTTCAAATTTTCCCCAAAATGGCAGCATTTTAACACTCAAAGGAATATAAACGATACTGTATGCTGTTTAATTTTCATTATGGATTGAGTCAAATAGCTACAATTAATATATTTATAGTGATGTGTTGAAAATTACAAAATGTCAACGTTGATTTTAAAAAAAAGTGCGGAAAATGGTGTTGATGTTTTTGATACACCTCGAAGTGAAAAATAAATCGAATATGATAATAAGGCCTTAAAATCTCTTTTTGAATCCGATTCAAAATGGACCATCGAGAAACTATCACAATAACTTTGGTCTATACTATCAAAAGTTCACACGTCTGGAAGAAATTAACAAAGTTCAAAGAGAGGGAAAATAGGTTTTATATGAAGTCTTCGGCCAACAAAAAATAATAATTTATAACTCGTCACTAATGAGGCATAACAAGGAGCTATTTCTCTATAGAATTGTAACCAGAGATGAAAAATGGATTCTATCCACCAATTTAAAGTGAATTAAATAATGACTTTTAACAAATCAAAGCTCCATTTTCGACACAAAAACTCAGACTTTGAAAAAGTGTCTTTTATGCGCTTGGTAGAATTTCCATGGGGTGATTTATTTTGAATTACCGAAATTTGGAGACACGATAACGACTTAAATATATTGTCAGCAGTTAGGAAAATTACGGAGAGAATCTCTCAGAAAAATTACCTGCGTTGATCAACAGGAAGGACATTATCTTGCAGCACAATAACACAAAACCATAAGTAGCAAGAATCACGCAGGAGAAAATTAACGCGCTGGAGTAAAAATTATTACTACATCTTTCTACTCACCGGATGTACGAGGGTAGTCCCATAAGTACCCGGCTTGACTTAGAGATGGTGGTAGTTGTTTGAAAAATATCACTGTATTAGAAAGTATACAATCTATAAAGCATATGTTTCAAGTTTGAGAACGCCACGTTGTTTAGTATTTGTTTGGCAGCCATCAATAGTGAACGTTTTCAGTGAATTTGTGAAAATGGAGAAAATTGGTCATCGTTACGTAATACAATACTTTTATTTGAAAGGCCTCAGTCCAACCAATATAAAAGCTATAACTGGATTCTACTCTGGGTGAGTCTGCTCCTTCGTTTACAACAGTGAAATATTGGGTAGCAGAGTTTAAACGAGGCCGTACGAGCTGCCAAGACGAGCATCGCAGTGGTCGACCAAATGAGGTGACGACTCCAGAAATGGTGAAGAAAATCCACAAAGCGGTACTGGATGATCGTCGACTGAAAGTGCGCGAGCTAGCAGACATAGTAGGCATTTCAAAAAGTGCGGTACATCGCATATTATCTGAAAATTTGGACATGAGAAAGCTGTGTGCAAGATGGGTGCCGCGTTTGCTCACACTCGAGCAAAAACAATAATGTAATGTTTCAATTGAGTGTTTAGCGAAGTTTCACAGCAACAAAGCAGAATTTTTGCGTCGTTTCATAACCATGGATGAAACATGGGTCTATCACTTCATACCCGAGACAAAAGAACAATCAAAACAATGGACTGAAAAGGGAGAACCGGCTCCAAAGAAGGCGAAGACCGTTTCATCTGCAGGCAAGGTCATGGCGTCGGTTTTTTGGGATGCGCGTGGGATAATTTTCATTGACTATCTTGAAAAAGGAAAAACTATCAACGGCGAGTATTATGCGAACTTATTGCAACGTTTGAGCGAAGAAATCAAGCAAAAACGGCCGCATTTGGCTAAGAAGAAAGTGTTGTTTCATTAAGACAATGCACCAGCTCACAAATCCGTTATTGCAATGGCCAAAATTAATGAATTAAAGTTTGAATTGCTACCTCATGCACCCTATTCGCCAGATTTAGCCCCCTCGGATTATTTTCTGTTCCCAAACTTGAAAAAATGGCTCAGTGGTCAAATATTTCCCAACGATGAAGAAGTGATGTCGGCAGTTAATGTGTATTTTGAGGAGCAAGACAGTTCTTATTATAAAAAGGGTATCGAACTTATTGAACATCGCTGGGAAAAGTGTATAGAGCTGAAAGGAGATTATGTTGAAAAATAAATATATTTTTTTCCAAAATTTTTGTGTTTTCTTTGTTGGATCGGGTACTTCTGGGACCACCCTCGTAGCTCTATCTATTAATCACTTATTCATGTCGTGAGAGTATTCACTTGCTGGAAAAAAGTTCCTAAATGTGGATAAAATAAAAAATAACTTTGGTCATTTTTTTATTTAAAAGTCAGAATTTATTTTGCGAGGCATTGGATCTTTGGGGATAAGATGGCAAATTGTAATAGATAATAACAATGTTTTTATTACTGATTAAGAAATAAAAGATTTTCGTACAAACTTGTTTATACATTTCATTTCAAATACATCATTACTTACGTTAGGATGACCTAACATTTGAAAAACTTAATATCTTTAAATATTTGAAAAGAAAATAATTTATGCAACAGTTTTTTTTCAAAACAACAAGTGGCAATCATAATATTCGTTGTTTTTATGTTTTCATTGTGTTATTTACGTAGGCGTATGTTACACCTGCACACATCACTCATCTTGATTAAAAGGACAGTTTTGTTATATTTACAAATTTATACTTCGTAAACACAGATGTATTCATGAAAAATGTATTCAGACAGACATATGAGCTTTATAAAAAATCTTATTTAAACTGATAAATTATTTACGGCTGGCGAAAAAGAAATATGTCCATTAATGCAGCATCTGACATGACAAACAACTGAATTACGAAGAATTATTATATTTTTTTAGTAATTTATTATTTATAGCAAAAGACAGATCGTTTATATTATTTAAATATATATTTTTACAATTTAGTAAATATAACTACAAAATTTAATTTTAATAAATTATATAAAGTACAATAAGAGAATAGATGTGGTGATTAGATTAAAAATATACCAGACAACATACAACACTCTAAAAGTATACGATACATACACAACCGAGACAAAATCTGCGCACACCCATTCTATCTTTAATAATATCGCCTAGAACATAAAAACACTATTGTTGATAACAAAGTAACTATTTTTTATTTTCTCTGTAAAGTCTTAAAAATTAAAAAACATCAACAAAACACTTTTTAAATATCAATAAAGTAAAGAAAAACAACAAAACAAAAGAAATTTTAAAAAAATACGCGAGAAAAAGTCTGCGCACACCTAATTAAAAATGAAAAAAAAGACTTAAAATGTTATTTTCAGTATTATATTGGATAACCTTTCCATTTTAAAACTTCTTCTAATCTTTTTTCATAAATTGCATTTATCTTTTAGTTTAGTCAGAACTAATTTTGATCCATTTTTCGATGATGGTAGTTTTCGACATTTCTTCGAAAATTCCGAATTTTGTGCTAAAGCAAATTCCATAAATGTTCAATGAAATTTAAGTCAGGAGATTATGAGAGCATATACAAGTGTTTTGGAATATTATAGAGTACCCAAAGCTTGACAATTTTGGTCGTATGTTTGTGATAATTGTCTTGTCGGAAATAAAATTTACGGTCTAATCCGAATTTTCACATATTTTCTTTTAAATTTCTCTTTAAAATATAGAGATAGTCAAATTCATTTATTATTGACTATAAATTCGATATTACCAACGCCGCTACTTAACATACACACCCATAACATCACCCGACCACCACCATGTTTCACGGTGAGAAACAGATTTTTCTTATCTAAGGCTATATTAGGTTTTCGCCAAATGAACTTTCGTCCTTTTATGGCAAATATATAAAATTTACTCTCGATTATATTTTTCCAAAAGTCCTCCCACATATTTACATGCTCATTTTGCTTAATTCTGGCCACTCTTGAAATAAACAGTTTCTGTCTTGCAATCCGACTACGATGTCCAGCAATTATTAGAGTTTTTCTTATCGTGTCATCAAATTTTTTTATCAAATTGTACATGGAGACTTTCAGCAATTACAAAAGTGGATAATCGTGGATTAGTCTTAACTGTATTTATGATATCATGTTTTTCCCTTTCAGATAACTGAACGGCGGCCACAACGGGGCTTTGATGTTATGACATCAGTTGTTTTAATATTTTTTTTCACTCTATAAATTGATGAATGCTTTCTTTCCAAAATTGTTTTAATATTTTGGTAACTATTTTCTTCTCATAATTTTATAATTATTTTTCGCTCTGATATACTTATTTTCTTCTTTTTAAAATTACACAATTTATTTTTCATGATATTCACTTGTATTACCTGTTTGACAAAAACTAAAATTAAGAATAACTATCTGCATTGCATTTTCAATAATCGCATAGCCCAATGTAATACTGAAATTAAAAATTCTAAGGATAATAAACGATAAACTCAACTGTGCGCAGACTTTTTCTTACGTAATTTTTTAAAAATTTCGTTTGTTTTGTTGTTTTTCTTTACTTTATTGATATTTAAAAAGTGTTTTGTTGATGTTTTTCAATTTTTAAGACTGAAGAAAAAATAAAAAATAGTTACTTTGTTATCAACAATAGTGTTTTTATGTTATAGGTGATATTAATAAAGATAGAATGGGTGTGCGCAGACTTTATCTCGGTAGTGTATATGGAATAAAAAACGTAATTATCTTAAAAGAAAATGATTTTTTTCAAATGATTATATTTTTTACTAATCATATTAAAAACAAATCATTTTATTATAATAAAAAATAAAAACTAAATGCAAGTATTCGAAATTAAGTATACAACAAAACAGTATATTTTTTGGTTTTAGATAATTTTCAGAAACTATAAATTATTATTTTAAAAAGTTGTAGCAATTATTTTATTTTATTTAAGCAATCTTTGAAACATACTTTCCACTACTTTTTTTCATTTGTCAATCGATGCTTTTCCAGGTAGCAATAATACATTATAAAAAAGTCTTGTTTATATGTGTTTCTTTAATTCAGTACAAAAGTCATTTATTATAAAATAAAATATACACAAAAACAGTATATAACATTTTAAGTAAAATATAAAACAAAAAATTATCATCCTTTTATATTTCGAATTTTTAAAATGGTGTTTTTTGGAGAGGTTAATTGCAAACATAAGAAGGAGAAAGAAATATGACTTATTAGCAAGTGATCTCTCTTGAAATAACTGTTATTAACGTCGATTTAAATACTGCTAGACTCGAATTTGTTGTCAAAGTTCCCAAGTTCCCAAGTTAGTGTCAATATTGACCTCTTTTTTGATTCTTTAATTAAGTTCATCTTTATCATTTAATGTACCTAGGGACGTTTGATGCCCCCGTCGCTCATTATGCGTCTTCTTATCTTTTTTATGTCATCTTGTCTTATTTCAGTCTATTCTGTATTTTATCTGGGAAAAATTGACTAAAAAACCCAGATGTCTTTTAATAGTTGCTGCCTTTTATGCTGGCAGCTTTTACCCACCCCCTTCCCGGTCGAGGCTATTACTTCCCCGACCAATAGAACTTGTTTGTTGTCAAATACTGGCACTTTCTAGTAATGTACTCTCTCTCTCTCTCTCTCTCTATATATATATATATATAGGTAACCACCGTATAACACAGTTAAGTTCCTAAAAAATGCCGTGTTATACGAAACAAAGAACTAGTATAAAAAACAAGGTTAAGTTCCCAAAATTAAAAAAAAATACTATTTTCTTTTTCTAACTAAGAGAAATATATTTATTAAAACAATAATTGATATAAACTATTACTTATTAATATTAAATAATGTTTTTTTTTCTTATCACTACTAATCACCAGTGGTGCGCAACCTTTTTACACTTGCGACCCCCAAACTCGGACTGAAATTTTACGCGGCCCATTATTTGTTGTTATCATCCTATTATAAGCCATATAAGGATAGTAATAATAAAAATCGTTTTACCACATACAAATTTATATCTTTATAGTATATTTCAGGACATACGATTTGATATAAGATTTTTGAAAAAACTGCATATTGATAAGAAAAAATTATAATCATTAAAAAACAATATTTTAAATTTAAGTGATGGCTGTGCTTCCATGGAATTTATAATTTCCTCCATGTTTAACTTAATATTTGAGACTGATTCTTTTCGGGATCTAAACGTGACCGATATTTTGTTTTTATTGCAACTAATTTTGAAAAACCAGTTTCACACAAATGTGAGTAAATTGATGCAAACTGTTTTAATATTTTTATTGCCTTTTTCTTTAACTCCGAATACTCATCGCCAATTGAGAGCCAAAATTTTTGATAAGACGACAATTTAATTTGAATTCGTAAAATTTCGTCTAAAGAAATATTAATAAGTTGTTTCTTTTATTTTATGGGAATATTGGAATATAAAGAAGGACGTGTTTAAACACAAAAGTGGTCAGACACACAATGAGTTAAGCAATTTTCATGTATTTTTTAAATTATTTTTTTTTAGTTCTTTCAATTAAAAATTTATTATCCAATATGAGAATTTCTCAAAATTTTCACGATCCTCAACAATTTCTCTGCGAACCCTTGAGGGGTCGCGACCCACAGGTTGTGCACCATTAAACAAGGGCGTTTTCTTTATGGTAAAATAACCTCATCTTATGATTTTTCTTCTGCAGTATCTTAATTTCTATTCTCTACTTTATGCAAAAAATCTGTCATTTTCAACTTTTGATGTGTTATTAATTTTAAACGATTTCAAAAACGTTTAAAATTGAATTATTTTTATAAAAAAAATCGTATACGAATTTTGCAATCATTCAACATTTTACAGAAATGAATATGTATAATCCTTCAACTACAATATAAAACTATAAAATTGAAATGATATATTATTAGAGGTACGTGATGAATATAAATTATTCGTAATGTGTTTATACTTTAGTATTTATAGAGTTTCGATTGAAAAACAAATCGATCATAAAATATTCTAAAATAGTACACGAAATATCATAAATTCACATCTGGTTCGTGTATAATTTCAGTTGTAGTTACATTATTTTAATTTCGTATAGTTCATTTATTCTACCTTTTTATGTTTAATCGAAATAAAAAAGCAGATAATTTCAAATCAATAAATTTACATATACGAGTACATAGATACATATTTATTTTTATGGCTCGTTGATGTCGTTTAATTTTATTAAAAAATACAATTTTCTTATAGTGTATTATCAATGTGTAGCGATCAATATTTTCTCTGTCGTCAGAAAAACCAGTGTCGTTCGAACTATCGATGACTAACATTTATCATAAAAGAATAGTGGAGATTATATACATGTACAATTTCTGTTTAAAGTTTGATCGTCTACTGATTTAATCACCTGAAGTCAGTAACCTTCGGATCACATATTTTCGTATACAATAACACATGTTTTCGTATGAGATGACTCAGTCGCGTTCTTTTATATATGTATTTATTAAAACGATATTTGTGTTGTCAGCATCTCATGATTTATTTTTCACGGTAATAATATTACTTTCAAGATAAACTTTTTACGTTGGGAATTTTCAAAAGATTTACTATAAAATTATTTCTGCACATCAGTTATTTTTATTTATTTTATTTCATTTATATATGTACTACATATACATATACAGTGACCAAATAAACTATTCGTACCCTATGCAAAAAATGTTTCTCTTTAAAATCAATGTATTAAAAATATTGCTAATGAAATTTCTTTTTACCTACAAACGTATATATGTATATATAACAAAATTAAAAAATTTCAATTAAATCGAGTAACTGTTGTTTGAAATATACACTTCCGAGACAAAGTCTGCGCACACCCATTCTATCTTTATTAATATCACCTATAACATAAAAACACTATTGTTGATAACAAAGTAACTATTTTTTATTTTTTCTACAAAGTCTTAAAAATTTAAAAAAAACATCAACAAAATACTTTTTAAATATCAATAAAGTAAAGAAAAATAAAATAAAACGAAATTTTAAAAAATTACATAAGAAAAAGTCTGCGCACAGTTGGGTTTATCGTTTATTATCCTTAAAATTTTTAATTTCAGCATTACATTGGGCTATGTGATTGTTGAAAATGCAATGCAGATTGTTATTCTTAATTTTAGTTTTTGTCAAACAGGTAATAGAAGTGAATATCATGGAAAATAAAATGTGTAATTTTAAAAAGAAGAAAATAAGTATATCAGAGCGAAAAATAATTATAAAATTATGGGAAGAAGAAAATAGCTACCGAAACATTAAAACAATTTTAGAAAGACAGCATTAATCAATTTATAGAGTGAAAAAAAAATTAAAACAACCGATATCACAACATTAAAGGCCCGTTGTGACCGCCGTTCAAAGTTATCTGAAAGGAAAAAACGTTATATCATAAATACAGTTAAGACTAATCCACGATTATCCACTTTTGTAATTGCTGAAAGTGTCCATGTACAATTTGATAAAAAAATTGATGATACGATAAGGAAAACTCTAATAATTGCTGGGTACCGTAGTCGGATTGCAAGACAGAAACCGTTCATTTCAAGAGTGAACAGAATTAAGCAAAATGAGCATGTAAATATGTGGGAGGACTTTTGGAAAAATATAATCGAGAGTAAATTTTATATATTTGCCATAAAAGGACGAAAGTTCATTTGGCGAAAACCTAATATAGCCTTAGATAAGAAAAATCTGTTTCTCACCGTGAAACATGGTGGTGGTCGGGTGATGTTATGGGTGTGTATGTTAAGTAGCGGCGTTGGTAATATCGAATTTATAGTCAATAATAAATGAATTTGACTATCTCGATATTTTAAAGAGAAATTTAAAAGAAAATGTGTGAAAATTCGGATTAGACCGTAAATTTTATTTCCGACAAGACAATTATCACAAACATACGACCAAAATTGTCAAGCTTTTGGTACTTTATAATATTCCAAAGCACTTGTATATGCTCTCATAATCTCCTGACTTAAATTTCATTGAATATTTATGGAATTTGCTTTAGCACAAAATTCAGATATTTCGAAGAAATGTCAAAAACTACCATCATCGAAAAATGGGCCAAAATCAGTTCTGAATAAACTGAAAGATAAATGCAATTTATGAAAGAAAGATTGGAAGAAGTTTTAAAATGGAAAGGTTACCGAATATCATACTGAAAATAACATTTTAAGTATTTTTTAAATTTTTTAGTTAGGTGTGCGCAGACTTTCTCACGTAATTTTTTAAAATTTCGTTTGTTTTGTTGTTTTTCTTTACTTTATTGATATTTAAAAAGGCGATATTAACCAGTTGCGCTGGCAATTAATTCACATGCGCGCGTGGCAAATCCGTCTAAAGCATTCTCAGCGAGTTGGTATTTGAAATCATTTTTTTATCATAACATTAACATTATAGTAAAACTCTTAAATTAATTAACAAACGTATTAATATTAATAATTTTTTTCGAAATTCGCCGAATTTTAGATGAAGTCTAGCGCGAAATACTGCGGACCGTAATTTATAAGCAAAAATCACACTACGTGCTATGTACGTCAAATCGACATTTGGCACCGAAAGCAGTTGACGTACACAGCACGTCATTCCAGCGCAACTGGTTAATAAAGATAGAATGAGTGTGCGCAGACTTTGTCTCGGTAGGGTATATTTTTTATTTTAAAGACACGCAAATTAGAGTCCAATAAACTATTCGTACTCGTAAGAAATCAGATATTTTCGGTAATTTACCTACTCCATATTCAGGATTTCCTTGCTTTTATAGTATTGTACAATGTACCATACATCAATTCTAACATACATTTAACAGATAACTCAGTAAATCCATACAGAAAACGCGTTTTTTTTTTCAAAATACGACGCAAAAGTTGTGATAAGGGCGGTAAAGATTGCGAAATTGTGTTCAAAATTTATAATGAAGATAAATATTATTTGGAAATTGGAAAAATAATTGGAAGGAGTAAATGTACTGTTCAATATATTATAAAAAAAGTTAAAAGAGATGGCTTTTTTATAGTAACAGGCATCATACGGGACTCCTAAGAGTAATATCGGAGCGACAAGAACATTTTTTAGTTCGTGAAATTAAAAAAAAGTCCACGTAATAGTATCGAAAATATTACAACAATATTTAATAAATATTTCAATAAAAATATTTATGCTGAAACTTGCGTAAAGTTATAAGAAAATACGGGTATAATGTACGTGTAGCACGTATAAGGCCGTACATAAATAAGACAAATCGCGCAAAACGTTTAAACTTTGCCAAGGAAGACGTAAACGAAGATATTTCGTTTTGAAAAAACGTTATTTTCTCGGATAAGAGCCAGTTTAACGTTTTGGTTCGGATAATCGTTCTCTTGTCTGGAAAAAGAACACGGAGCTCGATATCAAAAATTTAAAAACTCCCGTCAAACATGGTGATGGTAGTGTAGTGTTGTAGGGCACTGAGGGGTTGTAATATGTAGTGTTGCATGGAGTATAGCGGGTTTAGAAATCTTGTATTAATAGATGGAATAATGGATAAATTTAAATATCTCGATATTCTAAGCCCAAAATTAGAAGAAAGTGTAACTAAATTGGGACTAAAGAAGAATTACTATTTCCAGCAGGACAACGACCTCAAACACAACTCATATTGTTAAAACTTGACTGTTGTATAGTACTCCATATTTATTGATTAAACCACCCTAAATTCCGGATATTAATCTCATTGAGAATTTTGGGATGAAATTGATAAAAGATTACGAAAAGTTGAAATGAATAGTAAAAAAATATGAAAAACAAAAATTTTTGAAGTTTGGAAAGAACTGACATTAAATTTAATTAGAAGCATGAAAAAACATTAAGGCAAAGGGAGAACCAACTAAATATTAGTCCATGGATTTTTATAAAAATATGTTAACATACTTAAGAGTACAAATAATTTGTTGGATTCTAATTTATCTTCAAAGTAAAAAGTATATATTTTAAATAACAGTTACTCGATTTAAGGGGTTATACGCAGTTAGAAATTTCAAAAAATCGATTTTTTTCTTTTTGCATTTTCGGAATGCACATATATTTGAGTATATTCTCTGAAAATTTGAAGTAAATCCGAGAAATATTTTCGGACATACACCTGAATTTGTAAGTAATTTTTAACTATGTGTAAACTACTTCCGAAACTTCAAACGCGTTTATCTCAAAACGGTGTTTTCATAGTCGGTGATCTCGATATTTCAGAAATGGCTGAACCGATCGGTCTCAAATTTTCACACAATCTTCTCAAATATATTCCTCAGGTATTGAACGAAGGAATAAGGTTTACAAAAATTATTACTATTTTTTTTAAACAATTTGGAGCGAAAATTTTAGTAAAAAACAAAAAATTTTTTTCAAGTAGACGCCATTTTGTCAAAAATGAAAATTTTTATTATTCCTTCGTTCAATACCTGCATTAATCTATCTTTTAAAAGAATTGACCATATTTTTTGATTTCGGATAATCCAAACCGCCGATATGGAGATCACCGCCAAGCGCCTTTTTTTGGAGGTCATTCGGGACATCGTCTGCAGGAGCGGTGCACTTCAATATTTTTTTATGATCGACATGTGATTTTATTCTTGAAAGTAGGATCTATTCAAATAACCATAATTTGTAATTGCAAAATAAATACTGTTTCTAAAAAAAATTCCTAAAAAAACGTCGTTTTTGTGCCTCGCAACTGCGTATAACCCCTTAATAGATGGAATAATGAATAAATTTAAATATCTCGATATTCTAAGCCCAAAATTAGAAGAAAGTGTAACTAAATTGGGACTAAAGAAAAATTACTATTTCCAGCAGGACAACGACCTCAAACACAACTCATATTGTTAAAACTTGACTGTTGTATAGTACTCCATATTTATTGATTAAACCACCCTAAAGTCCGGATATTAATCTCATTTGGCTGAAATTGATAAAAGATTACGAAAAGTGGAAATGACTAGTAAAAAATATGAAAAACAAAAATTTTTGAAGTTTGGAAAGAACTGACATTAAATTTAATTAGAAGCATGAAAAAAACATTAAGGCAAAGGAAGAACCAACTAAATATTAGTACATAGATTTTTATCAAAATATGTTAAAATATTGAAGAGTACAAATAATTTGTTGGATTCTAATTTATCTTCAAAGTAAAAAGTATATATTTTAAATAACAGTTACTCGATTTAATTGAAATGTTGTAATATTGTTGTATGTACATACACAAGCTCGAAAATGTCTGCGTATACTTATCAATACGGGTATGTTTCTCAATAAAAGAGACTTAATAATGTAAATTTGAAAACAAATATATTTCTTATTAATTCTATAAACTATTAATTATTTATACATGACAATTCAAAACATTTAAAATTTATAACAAATAAACTAAAAAATAAAACACAAAAATTCATACAAATTGAGCAGAAAATGTCTGCGTACAAAAAATGAAAATCGAAAATAATATAAAGTAAAATAAACTTTTCTAATGAATTAGTAACTGGTTGGATAGCCTCTTTTTTTAAGAACCTCTTATAATCGTTTTTGCATGGAATGGTCCACTTTTTGTGGTTTCTTTAGCACTAATCTTATTCCACTCTTTTTCTATAACTTTCTTCAACATTTCCTTTGCAATTATTTCATGCTGGCGAATTTACGTTCGAGAAAATGCCACATAGGGTTTAGGTTCTATAGGGTTTAGGTCTAGAGATTGGAGAGGTGCATGCAACTGTTTTGGAACATTATTTAATATCTATAGCTTAACAACTTCTGCCGTGTGCTTCGGATCATTGTCATACAAAAAATTATAATCGAGACCTAAACTTCATTTTTCAGAACTTTGCTTTATATTTCGTTTTAAAATATTTAAGTAAGCATATTTATCCATCGTGGATTCGAAAAACTCCATTTGTTATACACCCCTATACCATTACTCTACCGCCGCCGAGTTTCACAGTAGGAACAAGATTTTTTTTATTCAGTGATGTACATACAATTTTGAGTCCTTTTATTCCAAAAATGCAATATTTGCTCTCGGCTGAGAAAATCATGTTTTCCCAAAACTGTATTAGTTTATTAATGTGTTCATTTGCATATGCAATCCATTTTTATCTATTGATACGTGAAATAAATGATGTCTTACGCGCAACACGTTCATGATACCCATCCTTTTTTATTATTTTTCGCACAATATCAGCACAGATTTTTTTTTAAATAGTACTTTAATATCTTTTTCAATTTGGGGTGCAGTTATTCGGGGATTTTCGTTCATTGAAGCTACAATATTACACCTTTATCTAAATGTTAAGTTCGAAGATCGGCCAGAAAGTGGTTTCGAAGTGGATTTAAAATTGATTACTACCCTTTGAATGAAAGAATGTTGTCTTCCAACACCCTTTCCTATTTCACGAAAACTTTTTCCTTTTTTTTAACTTTAAAATAATTTTACACTCACTAACAGAAAATTCCTTTTTTTGAATTCCACCTTATTTATTTTTTTTGCAAAAAAACTTTACTATTAGTTACTAAAAATAATATTTTAGCGTTTCAATTGTAACATACGAATTGGGACATAAGAGTGTAATAATTTTAGAACAATAAGTGCAAATATTGCAAAAAAATCGATGATTTACCGTTTAATAAAATGTGTAAGCAGACATTTTCTGCTCAATTTGTATGAACTCTTGTGCGTTTCATTTTTTATTTTATTTGTTATAAATTTAAAATGTTTTGAATTGCCACGTATGAAGAATTAGTACTTCATAGAATTAATAAACAATATGTTTGTTTTTAAATTTACATTAATAAGGTTGTTTTATTGAAAAATATATCCGTATTGATAAATGTACGCAGACATTTTCGAGCATGTGTATATACTTTTATAGACAAAAAGAAATTTCATTAGCAATATTTTAAATATATTTATTTTGAAGAGAACATTTTTTTATATAGGGAATGAATAGTATATTTGATCTCTGTATATGTATGTGTGTGTGTGTGTGTGTGTATGTATGTATATATATATATATATATATATATATATATATATATATAGAGAGAGAGAGAGAGAGAGAGAGAGAGAGAGAGAACATTGGACTAAATATTCATTAGAATTTTAGACCAAACATCAATATCACGTATTAAAAAATCACACAAATGAATTACCATTTGTAATACTATAAAATATTAAAGTGTTCAATAATGATTTATTGTTCACTTTGTTTATTATGATAATAAGCTAATGTGCATTTCGATGACGATGCATTATCATCAAAAGCATCGTGTTATAAAATCTTTGTTAATTCTCCACCACTTTTCGGGCTGTTTCATTTTTCATCGGTGTTCAAAAATTCCAAAAATTTAAATCTTACCGTGTAGATTATTTTAAAGTGACTGGAATAAATAGTAATCCAAAAGCATAATATTTGGTAGCATGGCGGATGGCATATAACATCTTAAACTAACTACAACAATTTTTGTTTAAAATACATATTGTTTTAAACAAAAATTATATTGTTATGTTGGAATATAACACCTTCATAATTTACCAATTTCATGTTTTTCATTTGCGAAAATATTTTTAAAAATCAATTGTTTGATTGCACAGCAATAGTAGAAAATTCCTTTTTAATTTGACTAAACCTACAACATAATTTTTTTGAATGTAAATATGCTTTTGATTAAAATAACAAAGGCACAATTCTTTGTTAAAGAAAAAGCGTGTACATTTATACACACATTTGTTTTATACCTTGAAGTCTATTATATCTGACTTTAAGTACAGTAAGAGAATGACAAAAACATTTTTATGACATAATTTTGATTTTTACAGAAAAAATCATTCTTTTAAAAAATTAAAATAGTCATACAACGCATTGTGAGTTATTTGGTTGATTTCATAAAATTACAACTGGAGCTCTGCTCTTCTAGCCACTAAAGACAATCCGGCCGTTGTATCTACTGTTAATTAAATTAAAATAATATTCCATAGTTAAAAACATTCGTTTTTTTAACTCTGAACTGGAAAATAGAAACAACCATATAAAATTTGATACGCATAAGAACAACTTTATTAAATATAAAAATGTAATTGTTATTCAAAGAATTTTACTTCCGTCATATGTTTTTATTGAATTTTCTTTTACACATAAAATTAATTTTCCGTAGAATAACATAACTTGTGCAGGATGTAATCTTTTTCTATAACGTATACAAAATCTAAATGTAGTTTTGTTTAAATTTCAACTGTAAACAAACGTGTTTACATACTGTATAGCTTTCAGAGATTTCTACAAACAGATAAAACAATATATTTGTAACAAGGATACACTGACACATACACATTATATTTATCAAATGATATTACTTCAATCCGGCAACAAGAAATTAAATCATTTCTATTTCAAATTGTACTGCGCAGTATAATAAATTTCTTTTTATATAAAATTTACTTGATTATATGCATGAATTTACATGTGTATATATACAGTGATTCATAGTGAAAATGATGCAGTCGCTCAAAAAGTTTTCATTCAAAAAATTTTGAGTGAAACAAAGTGCTGATAGAAATACAATATTTTTTCGTACAAGCTTATAATTTATTTTGATATATAAATTAAGTATATCCATTTGATGCGACAAAAATTATAAAAAAACACATATTGTCGAAGATCATAATTTTATATCACAATGAAAATTATGCACTTATAGAAAAATAATATTATAGCTACTCGTGTAACAAGAAAATTATGATATGTTGAGTTTTAATATTTAGTGGGGTTACTTTTTAATTAAATGATTAATTTTAGTCTATCTAGTAAATATTCCATCAATTTTCTGGTATAATAAGGACTAATTTTATTTCACTCTGTCATTAACCCTTTGCGCTCGAGGCCTTTTTAGTATGGGGAAACCAGCAACTCGACGAGTTTTTTTAAAGCAAACATTTTTAAATATTTAAATATTTTTAATTATATTATATAAACATTTATAAATTTTCCAATATTTTTTCCAAAATATTTTCAAAAAACTTTTTAAAAAAATTTTTAAATAAAATCTTTTGGAATTTTTTTTGGAAAATTTTAAATAAGCAATAATTGAGCTGTTATTTTAGAAAGTGGAATAACTCCATTTTTGGAAAAAATGAGTTAATGCCAGTTTTAGGGAGACATAGATGTCCTCTTTTTATATTTATAATAACACAGTCAAGGGTGTACAATATAGCTATAAATTAATCAAAAGAAATTTTCTGTATAGTTTTATCGCAAGAATATTGTATTAAAAAGTGGTTTAAGTCCATTTATTCATACATTGAGATGTTTAAAAATTATTGACACATTACAGTCCGGGCTGTTTGCGTGAAAATTGATGCATGTAACTGGCATATTTTAAGGTTTTCGAATATGTTGCATCGCTTTACAAAAACGGTTATAACTTTTAAAATATCAAATATTTTTTTATGAAATTTGAAGTGAAACTGTTTACCTGACTACGGCGAAGTCAAAAGAAGAAGGGTAATGCTTTTCGCGTGTGTGTATGTATGTAACCATGTTCATATGTTCCCACTTAGAGCCCAAATTGGATTTTGAGCGCAGTGATACTCTATTTTTTGAATTAGGTTTTGGAGGAGAGATAGAGGTGAAAACGTAGTCACTTTTTGGTGTTTCCTTTATAATTTCTGACCTTTGCAACCTACGAAGCTGAAATCTTGTACACAGGTATGGATGTGTTGCTCTGTTCAAAATAGATTTTATTTGAACTTAATTACACAAATAAATTTTATGATCGAATTTTCTGTTATCTTTTGCTTTCCATATTATCAAAGCACACAGTATTAGTCTAGTCGATAAGAAATATTATTTTTAGTATATATACGAGGTTGTTTGATAAGTCCGTGTAAAAATAAAAACTGCTTCATTTTTTTGAATAAATCGTTTTTATTTTTCAACATAGTCTCCTTTTAGGCTTATACACTTCGTCCAACGCTGCTCTAGTTTGCTGATCCCTTCCGAATAATAGGATTTGTCCAAGTCTGTAAAATAGTAATTCGTTCCTGCAATCACCTCCTCGTTCGAATAAAATCTTTTTCCCGCGAGCCATTTCTTCATATGGGAACAAATAATAGTTCGATGGAGCCAAGTCTGGAGAATAGGGGGGATGTGAAACGATTTGGAACCCTATTTCCATTAGTTTTGCGGCCACAACTGCTGAGGTGTGAGCTGGTGCGTTGTCGTGATGAAAGAGGATTTTTTTGTGGGCTAATCGGGGACGTTTTTCTTGCAATTCGGTTTTCAAACGATCCAATAACAATGAATAATATGCACCTGTAATGGTTTTACCCTTTTCCAAATAGTCGATAAAGATTATTACTTGCGAATCCCAAAAGACAGTCGCCATAACCTTCCCGGTATTAAAAGGTGGTTTAAGTCCATTTTTCGGAGCAGATTCCCCCTGTTTAAAAATTGTTTAGACACATTACAGTTTGGTCTCAGGAAAAGTGATGTATCCATATTTTTTCATCTACAGTGATGAAAAGACGCTTAAAGTCCTGCGGATTTCGCTGAAACAGCTGCAAACCGTTCTTGAAACACTTCAAGACCTTGTTTTTGGTTTATCGTGACCAATCGCGGCACCCACCTGGCGGATAGCTTTTTCATGCAAATGTTGGTGCAAAATATTATGTACCGGTTCACACGAGATGCCTACAGCACTTAGAGCCCAAATTGGACTTTCACTCTTCTGTCAGTGATACCATATCATGGATTTTTCAATTATTTTGGAGTGGAGATCAACAGAGCGTGAAAACGTTCAGTCACTTGTTTTAGTGTATGGCCCTTTATAATTTCTGGCCTTTTGCAACTAAGGAAGCTGAAATCTTGTAAAAGGTATGAGATGTGTTTAGTGTTCAAAATAGATTTTATTAATGAATTTAATTACACAAAATCAATTTATGATCGATTATTTCAATTATCGATTTGCTTTCCATATTATCAAAGCACAAAGTATTAGTCTAGTCTGAAACTTGATGTGTGTTCTTCCAAGAGGTATACTATTAAAAATAACCTATATATATATGCCATCTTTCGGAATTTACACGGACTTATCAAACGACCTCGTATTGCAACACATATTTATACGTCGCCAAAATTTAATGCACAGTACATAAACCCTATTTATATGTCTCTGGCATTTCACGAGCAGTCAACAAAAACCATATTTTTATGTCTCCGAACGTTAATGTGTTAATATAAAAAAAAATCAAAATTGTTTTGAACATTTTTTTGGAAAATTGGAAAAGTTTTTGGAAAAATTTTTTAAAAAGTTATTTGAACATTTTTTGAAAATTTTTTTGTAATTTTTTGAAAACGAAGAGGTTTTCTCCACTTTTTCTTTCTGGAATTACACTCTGATATTGTTTTATGAGTTTTCCCTAAATTTAAGTACCTACTGTCGACGGACTTGTTGACAAATAAAAAAGAATCCAAGTAATTCTTGATGGCGACTCTCAGTTGCCAGTCGAGTTGTATCAATACATTGGCTGGCGAGTGAGAGTCGCCACTCGAGTGCAAAGGGTTAATACTTTTTTAACTCGCGTTTCAAAGTTATATAAGGTCATCTAAATGTGACGCCTAGATTATATTATATTATACACGTTTCCCTATTCACTGCTCTATACACAAATTTCTTTTTAATTAGACACAAATCTAAGCGTCACATTTGGACGACTCTATAATGATTTCTTCGTACTTGTTTCTATTTTTTTTAACAATTTTCAATTATATATCTTGAGTTTTTAAAACTTTAGAGAAATTATATAGAAGCCATAACTTGGCATTGTATGTTGAAAGTTTTGGATAATTGTCCTAGTAAAACTCGAAGGTATCTTTTAATCCAAATTTTTTAGCGATGGATTTTAGGTTGTTTCTCAATATATTTAAATACATAAGTTTCACCATCTTACTTTCGATAAAATGAAGATTACCTATTCCAGCCACCGAAAGACAGTCTCAAACAATTACACCTAACCGCCTCCATGTTTTATAGTTGGTGTTAAGTACTTAATTGGACTTGGACCATACGTTGACCCTTACAACGGATTCAAACATATTAAATTGACTTTCATTTAAGAATAAAACCGTTATCCATAAACATTTTTTTTTGTAATCACGTCTTATGACATTCAAAAACTCTTGTTCGTGATAGACAATCCTCAGGGTATACCTTTCTTAATATTTTCAACATTTGCGTGAACTTTATTTGGTTTATAACACAAAATTTAATGCAAATTCTTCGATCAACTGATTTCGACATCGTAAAAATCGCCGTGAACAACAATCACCGTCTAATAAAAACCACTGTAAATTATTTACTAGTGAGTGTAGCGTCATGAAATTTGACATAGATGTTCTTGACAGATGTACCAACTTAAAAAATACAGCATGACATTTCACAAGCACGCGCAGTTTAAATGAGAAAGTTGCATTAGTTTTTGGACAGAGTGTAGTAATCAGAAGGTATAATAAAATATGACTTAAATGTTTCCAGTTCAGTTTTATTAATTTTTCTAGCGTTTATTTTATCATCATGTACAGTCATCGTTATTCTAGTGAAAAAATATATCCTTTCTATTCACTAATTCTGCCTTGTTGGAATGTAGAACATGGATAAGTTTTTCGAACAGTATAAGTCTGAATTTATTTTTTTAATGAGTTCATAGTAAATTATATCTGGATGATCCAATCAATAACATAATATTATTTTTTTTTTAAAGCAAGTTTGCCTTTGACGCTGTTAACAGAATTATACTTTTAAGAAACCATGTAATTTCGTAATACATTACTGTACAACACACATTTCTCACAATCAATTATAACTTTTTTCAAAAATGGTTTAATTCTCTGTCTATACAGTAACGCTGTGCAAATCACGAATCCGGCTATTATTTTTTTCTTAAAACTTCATTAAACATCCAAACATCAAGTTTTCATACCATTTGAATTTTCTTAATCTTTCTTAATCTAAGATAGATGAAAATTTAATCTTCTTATAATCTCATGTGAAGTTTGTTTAGGATTTTCTACACAATAATTTTAAATATTATATAAGATACCAGAACGAGGTTTATTCAAATTATTCAAATCAAAATCGCCAGAACAAAATTTATAATACCAAATTGGACATGTTCGTTTTATTACTATACTGATACTGAGTATGTCATAAATGCTTTTTTTGCACAAGTATTTGTGTTTTTTCTATTCGAGCATAAAACATATACTATTTGAATCCGTTATTTCACGTTATAGAAGATATATTAATATTGACTTCTTTGAATAAATTAAAGTGTTGTTCATGTATAATATTATTTCTTATTAAAGTGTAACTTAAAACTCTAATTCATAATGAAAGTAATTTGATAACGAAAAAACGTTATTTTCCTAAGCTATATATCTATACAGACATAAACACAATATACACACAACACGCACATACACTACACACACAATTCACGCATACATCCAACTCACACATCTATTCAACTCACACACTCACACACACATATAATATTCCTATCTGTTTTCACCTATGGAAATAAAATATGTGTCTCGAATACAAGAATAATTCAGCGACTCTGGAGAACATAAAAATGTATGTTGGGAATAACACGAGAATATTGAAAAAAATGAATGAATTAAAAAGAAAACAAAAGTTACGGATGTTATGGCATAAATGAAAAGTCTGAAATGAAAATGATCTGATCATATAGCAAGAAAAGAGGGTCATTGATGAAAAATTGAAGTATGTATGTATATATATTATGTTGTCAAGTATATATATATATATATATATATATATATATATTCAATGATGCAAATAAGTCATTACACACATCGGAGCATAGTTCAAATATTGCCGTTAATTCAATGAAGTCGTTAAATTTAAAAAAATAATTTGATGAAAATAAATATCTTGTAGATTTATTCATTATATAATATTCATTATATTTATTTTCAATTAAATATTTTTAATTTAACGACTTCATTGAATTATATCAATAAATTGCCACCAATGTATGCCACGACTTATGTACAGGTGGTAATCACTTGGCGCTATGTATGGCTATATGGTGTATATATATATATATATATATATATATAGCTTCTGAGGATCATCAAAATGTGTGGCCTAGATTTCTGTTTTGGTTAACACTACAACTTCCTCTTGGCCAATTCTTGACGCTTCTGGTCGATCGCCTGCTTCAAGCGGTACAGTTGTTCGCAGTATGATTTCTTTTAAGCGTCTGGCCATATGGGAGCAGCACATTTGAATGATTCCTTTGCAATCCCACCAAACGCACAGCAAAACCTTATTAGATCAATCCCGGCTTGGCCACTGTTTGGGACGATTCATCGGCCTTCGACCACGAACGTTTTCGCTTAATTAAAGCGTATGTGATCCATTTATCGTCGCCAGTAAGACCATCCGCTTAAAAATGGGTCGAGTTCGTTCCGTTTCAGCAGCATATCGCAGACGTTGATTTCCAGAAGGTTTTTGCGTCAAAATTGCGGCACCCAAACGTCAATGGAAAAATGTATCCAGCCTTCTGCAGATGATTTAAAATGGTTTGGTGACTAACTGCCATCTCCTGGGGGATGTCACGAGATGTCACATGCCGGTCTAACTCGATGATTGTAATGATTTGATCATTATTCGTCGTAAAGGTCTTCCGCCGGCTGGCTTATCCATGGTGTCGTTTTCACCGGCTCTGAATCGCAGAAACCAACCATTCTCCGCGGTTCGAAGTGATAGAGTACCATCCCCCAAAACACTATTAATCTCACGGAACGTTTCTCTTGCGGATTCGCCTTTAACGAAGGAAAACTTCAAAATAGCGCGAAGATCGGCGTTAGTGAACTCCATGTTTACACGTATATAACTTTTGAACGAAAGTATCCAAACTAATAATGCATAGCGTCGTTTTTAGGTTATGTAAAGACCTTTCAAATGATGTATAGTGTTGCCCGATACGATGAAAACATTTGTACAGAAGAAACCGAAATTCTAAAGACAATTATGCGGAAGGGAGATATTTGACAACCTATTATATATATATATATATATATATTTATATATATATATATATATTTATATATATGCCGAAACTATAGTATATCGATTGATGCAAATAAGTCATTTCACACATGGGGAGCATAAGCAATTTATTGATATAATTCAATGAAGTCGTTAAATTTAAAAAAAAATAATTTGATTGAAAATAAATATGATATTCATTAAATTTATTCATTATATAATATTCATTATATTTATTTTCAATTAAATATTTTTTTAATTTAACGACTTCATTGAATTATATCAATAAATTGCTTGTTACCCATGTATGCCACGACTTATGTACAACTGGGTGTATGTATGTATGTATGTGTATATATATATATATATATATATAGGATCATCCAAATGTGACGCCTAGATTTCTGTTTTATTAAAAGAAACATGTATATAGAGTGGTATATTGGTTAATACACATGTTTCTCTATACACTACCTGAAATACATGTTTCTTTTTAATAAAACACAAATCTAGGCATCACATTTGAATGACCCTATATAATTAGCATCATCCTAATTTTATCTACTGTTAGATTATTGAGCAGTTCAGGTGGAAAATTTTGGAAAATGGATGTAGGAACGATATTAATTTGTATGTTTAAAGCATTTATCACTTATTCGAATATGGTAAGATTTCAGTTTAAAAATTATTTATCCTCTTTTCTGATCAATCGCTAAAAATTAAATTGGAAAATTGCAAAATCCAGTTGGAAAAAATTCAATCCTTCACACTAGTGCTCTACTTTAGAATTTATACGTTTTTTAAATATTTTTTTAATTAAATTTTTTTACAAATCAAATTAAGAGATATAAAGTATATATACATACATACATATGTGTATATATATATACATACAGTAATACCTCGTATAGTCCGGCTTCGAATAATCCGGTTTGAAATTTACAAAAAAAAATTTTTTACTTGAAAAAAATCCCAAAAAATTAATACATAAACTATTTTTATACGCAAATTTTTAAGTTTTCCCCTTTATTATGAAAACATAATAAAAAAGGAAACCGAAATCGTATATGCACATTATGCGCATCGCATGCGCAGTTCTAATTTTGTGGTCTTCTTTCTTTTTCTATTAGTTTTCGATTCGCAACTCTAAAGTAAAGTCGATTTTTTAATAATTAAATTTTAATTGAAAATGTATTTAAAATCAATGTAATAACCCCTGATTTTGTTTTGTTGATACATACAAACATTTCAATATATTACCCTCGGTTTATTCACTGAAAAACCGTAAAAAAAATTGTTTAGAACCAATTAACGTTTTTTGTATTTAGTTAATATTTCGATTAGTCCGGTTTCAAACAGTCCGGCTAATCAATGGAACCGATTAGCCGGACTATGCGAGGTGTTTCTGTATATATATATATATATATATATATATATATATATATATATATATATATATATATATATATATGTATATGGGTAGTTTATTAAAAATTATTTAGCATCACCGCGTGTCTTGCGGGAGATTATTGTTATAATTCCCAGTCGAATACCCTATAAAAATTTTTTCAAGTCGATAATTTTGAGCATGTAAGGCCGACAACCTCATCTTGTAAAATGTTATATATACATAACATATATATCGAGAAGGAGTATAAACGAATAATAAATAATATTATTCACCAATCCGCCTGGTCAGCGTGGTGAATATGACAAATACCAATGAATGTTAGCATTCATTAATTTGTGTAGTGGAATAAATTAATGTCGATATACTTCCAATATTATATAATGATGATATGATGATTTATATATATATATATATATATATATATATATATATATATATATATATATATGTATATGTAAAGTTTATTTAAAAATTATAACTCCTACCATCGCACTTGTATCTTGTAAGCAAGAGTATTATTATTGTGTCACTCAATCTAATTTACTTAATTGAATTTTTAATGAATATTGTTTTTTTTATAAAAATTTACACCGTTCATAGTATTCCATAATTTAAATGTTAACATGTATACGAATACATATGTTATGAATTTTGAAACTAAAAAATGTTATAAATGAAATGAATGCATACATATACATATACATAACATATATATATATATATATATATATATATATATATATATATATATATATATATATATATACATCACCATGTTTTTATTGTTCTATCCACTTGATCTATAATATATTTTCTGCACATCAATATTGTCAAAAGAAATATCTGTATTATTGGATTTTCTCAATAAAAACTTTTCGGTTGTCTACAACAGATCGTTCAGGTTCGATAAATTAAGTTTTCGATATACTTCCAATATATATTTATATAGTTTATTCTTTTTATCATAACAGCTTGATATTTTTACATTGATTTATATAGAAAAATTCAAACGTGTCAATTTTTAAACACAATGATTATTTAAACTTACTCGTAAATATTTATATCAAATTAAAAAAATACGTATTAACGAAAATTTTAATTATGCGATTTTAGTGAAAATAAATAACAGTAATTACGAACGTAAACGATTTTTTTTTTCAAAAAAAGAACAGTATTTTAACATCCATTAATTATAAATGAGAAAAAATACGAAATACTTACATAAACAGTTACTACATTCTGTTACGATGCATTGATAAATGAGCCAGCTTTCAAGCTCGATACGAGCCGACATATTGACAGTCATGTGCAAGCTGGGGTTTATGTACACCTGAAAAAGAAAAGAAAATGTTAGTGTGTAGAAAACTCTTCACACATACACAATCACATACAAGCATGTATAGTGACTGATATAATTAATCACTTTGAGATAAATCCTAGATAACAATTTAATAAGAATTATTGTAAAATATACAATATAACGTTATTATTTTAATTTAACGTCATTAGCTGAAAAAACATTAAGTTATATAATAAACTATACATTTTTAAAACTGTAATTTTAAAAAATATAAGCTTTAATATGTTATAAGTGATGAAATTACTTAAACAATTAATATAACCTCAAAAATCAGTAGCGTGTATAAAGACAGTTGACAAAGTACTTATTAAGCGTTGCATTTTTTTAATTTGTGTTTAAAAAAAATGGTGCTGAAGCAATCAATATGATTTGCTTGAATTTTAGAATTCGTAACCCAAAAACCTAAAAAAAATTTTATCAACAATTTTGCGAAGGAATATTTTAGTTGAATAATCAGTTACGATTCAAACAGCCACAAAGTTTGAAGATAAAGAATTGCAACACATTCTGAATATGAATTAATCGGAAAATACAAAAAAAGCTCACTAAAGAAGCTGACGTGACCTATGAAACAATTTATTGGAATTTAAAGAAGTTAAGAAAAATACAGAACGAAGGAAAGTGAATTCTGCATGTTTTAAATGCCGATAATGAAGAAAGATATTGCGATATAGATATATCCTTATTTTCCAGAATGAAAAAAAAGATTTTTGTAACAAATAATTATAGGAAATAAAAAAGGATTCTCTAAATAATTCCCAATGACAGAAGTCTTGGATAGATCCAGGATAAGCACAACACTGAAATTTAACATTCATACTAAAAATGTTTTATTATGTATTTGGTAGGATATGAAGAGCTTTGTATAGAGTTTTCAATAAGAATGTCAGAACTTTGACATCTGATGGCAGCCATGTTTGATTTTTTAAGCTTATTTCGACATTTCAACTCAATATAGTTCGGTAAACTATCATGGAACGTTTAACACTTCCACAATGCTTAGAAATTGTAAAAACTTCAATAAACATATTGAAATAAGAGTCCAATGAGTCCATTATTTCATTAAATGATCTTGGTGGACACATCAATTGGCCACCGAGATCATGTGATCTACAATAACTCCATTGGATTATTTTCTGTGGGGTTATGTGAAATCATTGGTTTATGTTGATAAACCACAAACAATAGAAGCATTAAAAATTAACGTTAAACGTGTAATTCATGAAATTGGGCCACAATTATGTGAAAGAGCGACTAAAAATTGGATTAATTGATTATACACTGTTTTAAATGGAACTGTCAGGAGAAGTTGTGGTGGCTTCAAAGTAATCCCCCATATGAGTGAAAGATAAAACAATTACAAATCATTGTATTCCATCATTAATGTCTCCTAGAATATGCCTTAAAAAAGTCAAAATAAATAAGGCATAATTAAATACTGAGCAGGGCATTTAGTTTTAGTTACCATTTCAATTTCTACCCTATGGCAAGAAACGCTTACTGGATCCGGAAAACCTATATCATGAAGTTTGGGCGATGCTCATGCGACGGTCTTTTAGAACGAGATAAAACAATCATTACAAGAAGCAGTTAGGCATGGAACACACATGCTATGAAAAAAGCATGCTTGGTTCCTACTAGGTAGCATGCTCTCCATGTGTATACATTTGCTAGTCTTTCATGACCTCATTGGCACACCAAAATGCCAAATCATCAAATTTCTCTAATGGTATACGATTCCCCAACACTATTTTCTTCACTTCTTCAATCATCAGTTGTTGACGTGCTGGGGCGTCCAGAACGAGGTTCGTCGTTGGTGTCTTCTCGGCCTTCTTAGAAGAGTTTATACCACTTGTAAACATTTTTTCGGCTTAAATATCATATGCCACTTTCAACATTTCAAGTGTTTTATACAAAATTTAATGCAAACTCTTTGATCCATGATTTTCGACAGCGGAAAATCGTATACTTCTAACTTTTATGCCTCTCACCAACAAACTAAACATGCTACATATGAAATTTGGAACATATATTCGAGACGAGTGTACCAACATAACCAAATAAAAAAATCGAAGATCGAACGGATGTATATATATATTTCAAAATTACCTTACTTTTTATCATATATATATATATATATATATATATATATATATATATATATATATATATATATGTATATAAGTATGTATGTGTTCAAAGAGTAAATTTTTTAAAAAATAAATTTATTATTTCATTTTAAACTGTGCTCTTAACTGTATAAATACAATTATCATCTGTATTTTTAATAAAAAAAGTTTGTTTCATTTTTTTATCTTACACACTTTACTGTCCATTAAACACCGCTAAAAGCTTTTAAATATTTTCAAAAATACTAATATTGAAATCGTTAAATATATACGATACCAAGTTAGAGGTTTTACAATTTATTTGTCTTTTACTGTTGTTTTTATATTTTCATTTACTTTATGTATCAATATATACAATATATATATATATATATATATATATATATATATATATATATATATATATATATATAACAGTTAAATTCAATATGTATGTTTATACATACATATGTACACTTTCAACCAATACAATATGTGTGGGTGGATAAGTAAATGCATGTTTGTAAATAAAAGTAGACGAACATTAAAAACCAAATAATTGTGTATATTCAGCTGTACTTTCCCATGCCCGCATTTAATTTACAATAAACAATCTGATTAACAAAATAAAACAATTTAATTTACATATTAGTTAAGGAAATTAGAAAAACACATTATTGAACCTTACATGTAAATATTTTAGTCAAAAAGTACAATGTCAAAATGGTTTATAAACCAATGTTAAAAAATACTACCTGTACCCACATATATTTACTTAAGTTTGACCTAAAACCATGATTTGTGTCATATAAACGTGACTAATTATATTTGTACGTATATATATTTATATACATGTATATATATATATATATATATATATATATATATATATATATATATATATATATATATATATAACATCATTAGCCTAGTCTATCCAGTATTGGATAAGAACCAAAACTTTACACATCAAGCGATCCAATATCTTTATTTTTCACTTGATTCTTATGAATTTTCTTCACTTTGTCTCATTTATTAATGGGTCCCTTTAGACATTTTTTTATATTTGGGTTCTTAATCAACAATATTTCTTATTCATTAATGGTCTTCTCTTTTTGCTATATGTTAGGCATTATATATATATATATATATATATATATATATATATATATATATATATATTGAGAGAGAGAGAGAGAGAGGGAGGGAGGGAGGGAGGGAGAGAGAGAGAGAGAGAGAGAGAGAGAGAGAGTAGTGGCCATCGAAATGTGGACATTCTGGCAATACTGTTTTTTCAAGCAGTTTCAGACAATAAAACGGGGAAGTCCCTATTGTTTGCATTGTTTTTATATAAGCATACATAAATGACACTTTTTCTTTCATTGTGTAACAACTGAATTAAGGAGTTTAGCAGATTTTAAAAGTTAAAAATGCATTATACTACAATTCCATTAATAGTACATCACTTTATTTTAATGTATTTTTCGATTTTTTCAACCATCGTTGGGGTTTCGACCAAAGTTTTCTCTTCCCTTATGTCCTTTCAGATGCAGGATGAGTCTCCATTCAATTTCTTTGTATTACCAATTTTTTCATCTCTATTTTTTTCTATACATTAGTGCATTCTTTTTCATTTCCTGTCATAAAATACGTTTTAAAAATGATTCATTTACTTGACAAGAAAACAAGGTCGTGCAAGTCATATGCATATGTATCAAATTTCTTTCTGTTAGTTCATACAATTTTCGAACATCAAGTTTTAAATCATATTAAGTTTCTTTCAAGTGATCTAAAAAATCATATGATAAACTTTGAGTTTATCTATTAATTCTTATGATGTGTTGTTATGAATTTTAGGCTATTATATGTGATTGTTACAGATTATCATTATCAAACGCTGAAGATATTCCAAAACAAAGATAATCGCTGAAATTAAAAGGATTTTTTTAACCAAACTCAGAATATATATATATATATATGTTCAATAAATACATTATATACTAAAAATATCGCAGATTTTTCTCGAACAACTTTCCATGCTGACATCTTTTTTTAACTACTGCAGCTTTATTGACCGAAACACACTTTATCAGACGTCATGTCTTCACTCTACAGGGATGAAATTAATAAAATATCTCTTAAAGCAGAAAGTTATAAATATTCTACAAACGATGGAGCATTACAACATAATACTGCTTTTATGACTATAATTCAATAAGAGTTTTACCGATCATTTCAACTCATATGAGTAAAACAGAAGAATTTCTCACGATTTTAATATTTTTTTAATTTTCTATATTAATTTAAATTTGTTCAAATTTACGAGGTATTTAGATATACTGGATTAGACTATATTTTTGTAATATATAAATTCAAGTTAAATATGAAATCAAACAATGGCATTCCAAATATAGGGTAGCCCTAATGAAACTAAAAGGTTTCAACATATATTTACTTGTTTTATCTACTATTTTTCATTATCCTTTAGTCTCATTTAGACCACCATATATATATATATATATATATATATATATATATATATATATATATATATATATTCATAAAGGGTCTTTCTATAGCCATCCCTAAACTTTGATAGTGGATCGTGGTTATGTTTGAAATGACAGCGTTGTCATTCTATGACGTTAGTGTTCTGTCATAGCTGTCATTTAATTAAGGAAAACTACACGCTTCAACAACGCGTCGAAATTGTGAAAATTTATTATAAAAATTCGTGTTTTGTTCACCAAACATATCATGTGAAAAAATCAACTTCAGTGAAGAAGCGCATTTTTGGCTGAAAGGCTTCGTAAACAAGCAAAATTGTCGGATCTGGGACGATGACAAACCACAACAGTTCCAGTAGCTTACTTTATATTCAAAAAAACTGACTGTTTAGTGTGGATTTTAGTCGAACGGCGTCATCAGGCCATACATCTTCCGAAATGAAAAAGGCAAAGCAGTAACTGTTAACAGCGAAAGGTATTGAGAGATGATAATCGATTTTTTTTTTGGTCTGAATTGGATGATATGGACATAAACAACATGTGGTTCCAACAAGACGGTGCTACGTGCCACACAGCGGGTGACACAATGGGCCTTTCCACACTAGTCAGCATGCATACAGTATTCACAGCCCATTACCGCTCGTCTCACACGCTCTTCCCAATAAACTAAATTTTTTAGGTGGGGGATTTGATAATCAGACTGAGACGAGCCAAGATCATGCTGACTTGGAAACGAGTTATTGAGGAAAAAGTTTCCAGGTCGCGTTATTTCGAGAAGAGATGATGACAACTGACCGTTAAGATCGTGTGACTTAACGACCTTAGATTTTTTCTTTGGAGCTAATAAACCAGCAACAATTAACGACCTGGATAATAACGCCATTCAAACTATTGATGAAATCCAGCCCGATTTATGTGAAAGAGTCATCCAAAATTAGGTCTCTCGGATCGGCTCTTGCAAACGAAGCCGTGGAGGCCATTTGAACGATGTTATTTTTAAAAGATAATGGTATTGAATGTACTTTAATCCGCAATAAAGATTTCCGCCATACCTTATATACATTTTTTTTATTCGATTTTAAATATCGAGCGCCGTTATTGAACGGCCCTGTATATTTAAAATTAAAAAAGGTTATTATTTATTTTAAAATTGTGGCGAACTCACTTTCACATAAATGAATTATTACCAACACCATAAGATGTTAGAAAATGTTTAATAATTACTTATTGTTCATATTGTTTATTTATACCAACAATAAAAGCTAATGTGCATTTTTATGGCAAGCCATCATCGTCAAAGCGTCGTGTTATAAAATCTAGCTATCTCATTTTTTATTTATTCATTTACATCTTATAGTGTTGGAGGTGATAATTTATTTGTATGAAAATGATTAACTAAAACATTTAATATTTTTAAAAGTTGTGTATATAATAACATTTTAAATTAAATATTACTTTAGTTTTTTATCTGGATAGTAACAAATATAAGAGATTAAAAAATAAATTATAATACCAACAGGACGATGCACCAAACCACATTTAGCAAATTTTTATAAAAGTTTTAAGAATTTTGTTTCCAAATAATTGATTTTGTAATATGGTGATAATATTTGACCGTTATTATTCTCTGATTTGACAGCAACAGACTTCTTTTTACGAGATTATCTGAAGTCTTGATATATATACTAACAAGTTTTGTACGTTAGAAGAATTTGAAAAATATTAATGTAGAAAGAACAGCGAATTGATGAATTATGTAACAAACAGTAATACAATGTTATTCAACCTGTCTTAGAGAATGTATTAAAAAGCATAACGAACACTTATTTTTAAAAAAATACGATATAAAATATGAAATATGTTAAGATTTACACGATACCTGCATTTCACTTTATTTTAAAAGAAAAGAACCTTAATAAATCAAAAATCTCATAACTCATCACTATACTCTGAAAATTACACATGAACATTTAAAACGTTTTTAGATTTCTAATCGAAGTTTCGAACAAAAATATTTACAAAAATTGTTAGTAAATAGTATTTCATTGAAGTTTTAATATACATCTAATGGAAAATATTTCATTGTAAAGATAAAAGTATATCAAATGTCTGTGTAATAATTAATTTAAGGTGAACTTGTATGTTGAAAGACTTTATAATGCTGTTCATTCCAATGATTTCTTATTTACTTGACTCAAATATCGAACTGATTTCTGTTCGTTCGTACGCTTCTTAAAATAGACATACATTTACGTGCATATGCAATGAATTGCGTCAACGATATTTGATGCCAATGCATTTGATTAAGCTTTTTACATGCATTATAAATGTGTAATCTATCGGTGATCATGTTCGAGGACGACATTTTATACATAAAATTTTTAATGCGGTTACATACGTATACACATACGAGGGTCGTTTTATAAGTATGGTATATTTATTTATTGTTTAATTTAATTAATTAATTAATTTAATTAAATTTTTCAATTTAGTTGTTCTTACTTTTTTACCATACTGATTAAACGACCATCGTATATTAAAAAAAAAACGTCTAACTGTAAGCACTAATATATTTCAATCTCGATGTGTATATGTGTATATTATACAGTATGATCCAAATGTGACGTCTAAATTTGTGTTTTATTAAAAAGAAACATGTGTATAGAGTGGTGTATAGGGAAATATATATATAGTTTCTTTTTTTTTTTTAAAAAAAAACATAAATCTAGGCGTCACTTTTGGATGACCCTATTTATCTATCTACCTATCTATCTATCTATCTATCTATCTATCTATCTATCTATCTATCTATCTATCTATCTATCTATATATATATATATATATATATATATATATATATATGAGAGTGTGAGAGAGAGAGGGAAGAGAAGGAGAGAGATAGAGAGAGAACAGTGAAAGGTGAAATAAAAATATTAAATACACATTAGAAATGCGGAAAATAGACAATGTTTCTTTCATATTGGAAAAAATTACAAGAACTTTTTATTCATCAATGGATTATTAAAAATTAAATACCATAATGATGAAAATTAGATTGAATAAATATAGAATATAAATAAATAAATTTTCAATATTTTTCTTTTATACTTATTGTTAATAACATCAATAATGACATATTTACTATAAATTATATTTGACTAAAAATGTATTTTTAGAATGTAATATGAAAATATATGTTAAAACGCAATACGAAAATGTTTTTGTACTTATTTTTCATTTATATTTGTGAAGCTTGAGTTAACTTATTGAAGGTCACTACATTCCGCAACCGGCATGCCGTTGCATATAAATGCACAGAAATGGACTGAAATTAAATATTCGAGTGATGCTGATGTAATATGATAAAAAATTAAACCGAAACGAATAAAATTGCAAATATAATGTTCTGACAGTATTTTTACAACGTATGAGTTTATATTTTAGAGTTTTCTTTTTTTCACAAAATTCTAATATAAACAAAACTAACTAAAAATAACTAATATTAAATTAATGATTCGTTTATTGTTTTAACATTTGTCTGTCACTCGTTATCCAAGAAGTATAAATAAATATTTGTTTTATTAGTAAAAATGTTTGCTTGTCAAACTACTAAAAGCATTTTAAAAATAGTTTATTATATATAAAATGAATTTATAATAATTAAATCTCAACTTATCTTTCATGTTATATTTTATGTATATATATGTATATATGTATATATATATATATATATATATAGAGATAGAGAGAGATAGAGAGAGAGAGAGAGAGAGAGAATCAAATGAAAGTGAAGGATAATAAAAAAAATAGTAAATAATGGTGAGCAAGTAAATGTATGTTTAAATCCTTGAGTATCATTTTGGCTATTCTCTCTCTCTCTCTCTCTCTCTCTCTATATATATATATATCACTATCATCCTCAACCTCTCTTGTCTACTAATAAATTCAGACCTTTTCTAAAATTTTCCATTTTCAGTGATCCAATGTCTGCCTCTTGCATTCCACAATGATTTTTCTTTATCCCATCTCTATATAGGTTTCTTGTTTATCATCTCTATATAGGATTTTTTTTTATTCTTCTAGATTTACAATCAATAATTTTGTTATTAATTTATGGTCTTCCTTTTACTATATGACCCGTTCATTTTGATTTTAAACGTTTCGCTTTTGATATAACGTCCGTGATTTTGATTTTCTTTCAAATCCACTCATTTCTTTTCTTGTCATTATTTGTAATATGCATCTGTCTGTTTCTTTGTTACCTTAGGGCCGTTAGATTGTTCTGAAGTTTAAAGTTCATGTTTCACTACTATAAGTGAAAACGAGTAAGACGCATTGATTAAAAACTTGTATTCTTTGAACATAGAAATATGATATTTTTTTTCTTTTAAATATGGATTTTTGTTTTTTATTTGAATTTTTTTCGAATTGACTTCATCCTATTTTTACTATTCTATTCACTTATATATATATATATATATATATATATATTCTTTGTGTTAATGAACTATATTACATACATAAACTTTTTTAACTTTTATTTGTATTTCTTTTATTTATATTTTTCTCTGATTTACAAGTTCATTGTACATTTGTCTTGTTATATTTCTTCACAAGTCCAACTTTTCACTGGTTTTGTAAAATTCTTCCATTCATTTTTCAAAGTCATGTGGAATTGTTGAAAAAATAATAATGTTGGCATGAAATCTAAAATAACTGAATATCTCATTTTTTACCTTTATTTCTTAGTATTTTAACATTTCTTTCAATGCATACATACATACATATATTTATTTATATATATATATA
The DNA here is from genome assembly GCA_029203775.1 of Neoneuromus ignobilis. Taxonomy (NCBI): domain Eukaryota; kingdom Metazoa; phylum Arthropoda; class Insecta; order Megaloptera; family Corydalidae; genus Neoneuromus; species Neoneuromus ignobilis. The sequence continues at coordinate 13,903,168 of CP092089.1, read as the reverse complement.
TATATATATATATATATATATATTTGTAACAGAAAATAATTGCATTCTTTTTCCAATTCCAATTATTCCATTCTTTTCTCGAATTCATCTGAGGCTGTTGAAATAATAATAACTTCATCACTAAATTGGAGATGATCAAGTATCTCGCCCATTATTTTAATTCCTTTTTGTTTCAATTCCCAATTGTATATCTAAAACACTTTTTCTAACGTCGTAGCAAATAACATTGGTGATATCGCTAGACTCTGATTTTTTTCATAATTCAAAATATCTGTTTTCATATACATGCCTGTAATATTTTTATAAATATTTTTTAAAAAGTTAGCATAAGTTTCTTCAATTTTGTAATGCATTAAATTACGTTTATATACCAATTAAATCAAATCATATATACGTTATATATAAATTTATATATCTTATAGACTTTGTGTATTGGTCATTGTCTAGTTACTATTTTGCCATTTCTCTATTCCCTGTAATTATAAATACCGGTAGAAAGTCAAGAATTAATTTGAAATTTCACTATAATAATAATCAATAACATTGTTAATAAAACACCAAAATGTAATATAGATATAAAAATAATTCAAAGATTAAAAAAATCTTAATAATGGTGTTTGAAACCGACTAGAATAATAAAACAATATAAATACCTAAAAACGAATACATTAATAAAACATAAAAATGTATAAAGACATTAAATTGTATAAAGATCAATTCGTATTTAATAAATAATTATCGAAATTAAAAATAATATAAGTATAAACATTTGAAAGACCGTAAATAATGTCCAAAAAATGGGCAAATAAATAACAGTATTGCAGATAAGAAAATTATTTATTTATATATATATATATATATATATATATATATATATATATATATAATGTTTATTTATTTTTATTTTTCATTAGATGAACATTTTATTTAATTAATTATAAATGTGTTATATATATATATATATATATATATATATATATATATATATATATATATATACATACATATAAATATAAACACACTTATAATTAATTAATTAAAATGTTCATCTAATGAAAAACGAAAAATAAATAAACATCGAACATGTACACATGTTTCGTTTATTATGTGCCGAAATTACACCGCTAAACTATTGAAAAACGTATGAAAGAAAGTTTGAAAAACACTGTGTTACAGGTATATTATTTGATACTGGACTATGTTCAGAAGTTCGTTCAAAGTCCTAAAGACTAATTGATTCATGTCCCTTATTCAGTCAACGCTTTGTGTCCATGTTCCTTATATAAGAATAAGACCCTCAACTCTGAACCAAGTTACCAATCGATTGGTGGTTACTATGGTAGCATGATAGTGTGCTATGCGGCCTCCCCTATAAAACACCCTTACATTTAATCATGACTGCGCAGATAATACTTGTGATAAGAGTGACGGTAAAGCTAAATAAAAATCGATTTTTTTCTGTAAATTTATATTTAATAAGTATCGAAGTTGTAACAGTTCGAAAATGTTACGAACGTTCGCCTGTTCGTTAATTTCATGCATCGTTTGAAATGACACAGCAGTTTTTTAAATGACATTAGTCACTTACAGATTTTTTTATATTATATCTATTAAAAATAATTTACGAATGAGTTTTAATTAAAGTTTTAAAATACAATTATTTTATCAGTGATGATATAGTGTATGTATGTATTGCTTTTAGAGTTGAAAAAGCTTAAATATTTTTAAAAACAAATCAGCACCACATTTTATTAAAATACAATATTATATTAGCATGATTTTATATACAGTCAGTCAGAAAAGTCATCGCACATCCCCATATTTTAACGTTTTTATATGAAACAAAATTATAAATTTATTGAATACTACTTAGCTGAAGAATAATTTTAGTACAAAAATAAAAAATATTGTTGAAATAACAACAAAATTAACAAAAATTAAATTATCAACCTCACAAAAGTAATCGTACGCTTACAAAAACTAAATGTAACAATAAGTTTACAAAAAATTAGTACTTGGTTGGACCTCCCTGTGCTTTTAACACTGCCTCCAACCTTTTTAGCATCGATTGGACCAAATTTTCTGTAAAATTGTTACATCGTTAAAGTAAAAAATTCAATTCTTAAATTTCTTGAATTTTTTCTCCATGCCCTTTCAAATACTGCATTTGCTCTAAAAACTTTTAACAAATGTCTATATGCTTCAGCAGCATTTTTTTCTTGTTGATATTCGTAAAATATACAGTCCTGTAAATGAACCTTATCAACACACATCTTTTCTTCACTATTTTTTGATAAATATTAATGATAAAACAGTTATTTCAGTGTATATCGAAGGGTATCAATGATAAAATATAACGATAAAAGCAATGAACCATACATCTTTCATTAAATCACTTTTCTACGTGCTTAAAATGATTGTGTGCTAAGCGGATTGAACTTTTCGGTAGACCTGATATATTATACTCTGAGTTTTTGACAGTCTTGTTTTTCTTTTAACATAAGGGTGAGTGTTTTTATAAAAGATAACTTCTTCATTTTCAGTTTGTTACTTGATAACTGTCAATTTGTCACACTAAATGTTTCAATTATTATGAAAGTGTTATAATTTGATATACTCTAAACTGTTTCATTTGACAATGTTATTTAGTATTCAATATTTTTGATATATGAATGATAATTATATACATAAGTCCAATTCAAAATATTATTTAATTTATACCATTATATATATATATATATATATATATATATATATATATATATATATACATATACAGTAATACCTCGCAAAGTTCGACTTCGAGCAGTCTGGTTTGAAATTTCGCAAAAAAAAATTTTTTACTTAAAAAAATCTTACTAAAAAGTTTTTCTTGAAAAAAATCTCAAAAAATCAATATATAAAATTATTTTTATACGCAAATTTTCCCCTTTATTATGAAAACTGAAATCGTATATACACATTATGCGCAACGCATAGCAGTTCTAGTTTTGTGGTATATTTTCTTTTTCTATTAGTTCTCGATTCGCAATTCTAGAATAAAGTCGATTATTTGGTAATTAAATTTTAATAACCCATTTGAAAATGAATTTAAAATGAATGTATAAACTCCTGATTTTGTTTTGTTGATACATACAAACATTTGAATATATTACTCTCGTTTTATTTACAAAAAAACAGGAAAAAATTTGTTTGGAACCAATTAACGTTTTTGTATTTAGTTAATGTTTCGATTAGTCCGGTTTCAAATAGTCCGGCTAATCAGTAGAACCGATTAGCCGGACTATGCGAGGTATCCTGTGTGTGTATATATATATATATATATATATATATATATATACACGAGGGTTGTTTGATAAGTATGGTAAATTTATTTATTGTTTAATTTAATTAAATAATTAACCAGTTGCGCTGGCAATTAATTAACATGCGCGCGTGGCAAATCCGTCCAAAGTAAATCGCAGCGAGTTGGTAATCATTTTTTTATAGTTTTAGACACACACATACATTAACATTGTAGTAAAATTCCTAAATTTATTAACAAATTTATTAATGCTGATAATTTTTGAAAAGGAGTATTTCTTGGGTTTTGATACGCTTGTTAATTTACCGAATGGAATATAGGTATTAAAAAATACCATATCTATTAGATAAAAGAATAGTTTTCTGTAACTTTTTGCAAATTTTCTCATTAAAGAAAAAATTATAAGTAGCTATCTTGCAGGTCTACACCACCTATACCATCATTGTAATCTAAAACTATATTAGGTTTTGTAATGTTTCCATTTTGGTCTGTATAATTTCTACATTTTTTTTTTGTTGTAATCATTTCTGTTTTGGAATGTTTTGAAGAAAGCAAATATATATTTTTTATGTCCTTCCATTTTACAGCGAAGATACCATTGCAAGATCTTAACAATATCCAGATTTCGATTCACACAACTTATAATATTTTACACAGAAACGTGCCCGTTTTGACGGATTAAATTGTTTGCATTTATTGTGTTTTGTAGTTACTTGATTATTATTCAATGAAAATATGTCAAATTAATGAAGTTCTACAAAAAAACACTTGCATGTCTTCAAAACAGAATTGTGACACTTGCTAACTGAACTACGATGTTATTTTAACTTAGCAAAAATCACACGACGTGCTATGTACGTCATATCGATATTTAGTATAGATAGCAGTTGACGTCCATAGCACGTCATTCTAGCGCAAGTGGTTAATTAATTTAATTAAATTTTTCAATTTAGTTTTTGTTACTTTTTTATCATACTTATCAAACAATCCTTATATATACATATATATATATATATATATATATATATATATATATATATATATATATATAGAGAGAGAGAGAGAGAGAGAGAGAGAGATGTGTTTTTTGAGCGTGGTAGAACTTTAAATTAAATCCCTATCGAAAATGCTATTTACCCTTCAAACATCTTATGTTACATATGTGTGTGTGTATTTAAAGGTATGATAAAGGATATTGTTTAGGTTAGATATATCTTTGATAGGAGTTCAATTTAATGTTTTATCATGCTTAAAAAATACCTCTATATATAAATTTAAAATTTAATATAAGTATAAAAAAAATTAAATTCTATTAAATATTCTTATATTGTAAAATACTTCTATATTTGTGAGGTCAATAAAAGATAATTATCAATGAATAGGATTTAATTATCAATAAATGAATTAAAAAGTTTGTATTTAATATGGGAGTGAGTTAACATTTAATGAGGCCAGATATCAATATAAATATATTCCACATATTAATTAATTGCATATCACATCATTCTATGAATCATATTTATGAGATAAAATATGAAATATTTTTATTTTATTTGGACAATAAGCATAATAAAAATTTTATTAAAAAAAACTTAAGAAAAAGTCCGATAATTTTAAAATATGATTGATATCGATACAAGCAATTACTTTCCTCTTCTGCTTCGATTACTTCTTAATGAACGTTTCTATGTATATTTAATTACCATATCTCACACTGTAAAGTGGCTTTTATCAATAATTTGTTTACTTTCACTCGAAAGTTTCTATTGATAAATAATCTAACTAATAAGTTATTTTTCTGTTGTATTTATTCCATTGATTTTTTATTTATCTTTCTGTGAACGTTTTCTTTAAATTAAAATCTTGTACATATCTAACCGGAGATGAGGCATCACAAAAAAATAAAATTACAATCAAAAATTAAACAAAAATTTATATATATATATATATATATATATAAGATGTTTCAATAAGAATTTCAGAACTTTGACAGCTGATGGCAGCCATGTTTGAATTTTTTAACTCATTTTGACGACTTCAACCATACAGGAATACCTATCATAGAGCAGCTAATCGATTCCACTGATTTGCCGGACTATTTGAAACATTAACTAAATACAAAAAACGTTAATTGGTGCCAAACAATTTTTTTCCTGTTTTTCAGTAAATAAAACGAGGGTAATATATTTAAATGTTTGTATGTATCAACAAAACAAAATCAGGGGTTTATACATTCATTTTAAATACATTTTCAATTAAAATTTAATTATCAAAAAATCGACTTTACTCGAGTTACGAATCGAAAACTAATAGAAAAAGAAAAAAGACAACAAAACTAAAACTGCGCATACGATGCGTATAATGTGCGCATGCGCATATTTTTTTTTTTTTTTTTGAGAAATTTCAAACCGTACTATAGTGAAATCGTACTAATCGAAGACGCACTATGCGAGGTATTCCTGTACTTCGATCGATATAATCGAGTTATTGAAACAAAAATTCGGCAATAACGTTATCTCCAGAAACGGACTTGTGAATTGGTCTCCACGATCGTGTGATTTGACGCCTCTGGATTATTTTCTTTGGGGATATGTAAAGTCTCTGGAGTTTATGATGATAAACCAGCAACCATTAAGGCATTAGAAAATATAACTCGCGTTATTGTAGAATTAAGGCCCCAATTGTTTGAAAAAGTGACCCGAAATTGGACTGACAGAATGCAGAAAGTCTATGGTAACCATGGTGCACATATGCCCGAAATCATTTTAAAATATTAATGCCATAAAATAATCTTTTGAATAATACCAAATAAATGGTCATAAAGTTAATAAGTATGTATTTTGTTTTAATTTAAAGTTCTATCATGCTTAAAAAACATCTTTATATAGCGAAGAATTAAAACAACAAATTGTAGAAGTTAATAAAATGGAGTGATATAAAAAACTAGTAGTGAGAAATTTGACATGAACATGTCAGTTTTATCGGCAATCATTATTTGTTATCGTGCTAACGTCAGTGTAGTAATTACACAACGATATGGAAGACCTCGCAAAAACACTTAAAAGGAATATAATTGAATTATGCACACAATAAAAACTGGCCCTTTTTTACTTGGTACAGCATAAAAAATAAATTAAATTGAGATGCGAGTTTTTGCAATATTACAACGTTGGCTTGTGAAAAATGTCTGTACGGAAGATCTGTAAAGAAATATTTTGTCAATAGAAAGCAGAGGATAGAAAAATTGAAATTTATTTGTAAATATTCATCCAGTCGGACGTTAAAAGATGAAAATGTGTGTTATTCGCTGATAAATCAAAATTTAATTTGATTAAGTCAGGTAATATGTTATTTAAGAAGACCTCTGGACAAGAGATTTGATCCGTGATATTGACAAATAAACCTGAAACACGGTCATGGGAATGAATTGGTATCAAAATAGAGTAAAAATTATTCAGTTGGCTACTAATGACTAAAATTTTAGTCATGTAAAATTAATCGTTAATTATGATTAATTTATTAGTCGTTAGTTGTTTCAAGTGACTGATAAAATGATTGATTTTAAATTAGTCGTTTTTAAATCAATCAAAGAGTAACGAATAAAAAATTAACTATTGGTAAAGACTGATTTTTTTAGTCATCAGTCGTTTTAAAGAATTAATAAACCGATTGATTTGAATATTAAAAATTGTTCAATTTTTGTTAAATACAATATCACTATTAATGAATTTTTCACGAAAAATTATTTAAAACGTAAAAATCAAATTTATAAATAAAATTATTTTGTTTGAAGAAATTACAAATAATTTTTAATGGGCTTCATTTTGTAATTTTAATAAAATTGAATATTTAATGATTAATAATAAAATATTATACAGGTAACCCCGTACAACACGGCACTTCTATAACACGGTTTCGCTCTAACACGATTCGAGAATTGAGAAAAACCCTCATACAACACGGCGACCTAGAACACGGTTTGAGAATTAGATAAATCCCTGTACAACGCTTAAAGGTTTAAGAATAAAATTCAAAAGTAGGGAAATTCTCGTACAACACGGAACGAAATAAGAGCTTTTAAGTGCACAAGATATCTTATTGGACATTTTTCATTTGAGCGTGTATGTCGAATCAGATTTGCCTGTAGAATTTCGAAATTTATTAGAATCTGAAATCCATTTTGTTCGTGGAGTATTAAGTACATTTTAAAAATTTGTGTTTTTCTTTTTACGACATTATACATAGATTAAACATTTTCGGGTGCGTATTATTCAACCTTTTTTAGAAATGGTAATTATGTTTTTCATTTTTGTGAATTAATTTGTAGCCCTGAACTATGTCTGGCGGAAATAAAAAAATACCTTTACAAAGACATTTCATCTCGCTAGAACAAAAATTACAGATTTTACTCTTAGCTAAAAGCAAGCAATCTAAAATAACAGATTTTTGCGAAAAATAGAGCATAGAACTCAAGATAATGCTGAAGAAAATTCAGAGGATGAAGATATCACGTCAAAAATAAAACATCTTCGGTTAATGGTGCTTATTAGTGATGATAAAGAAACCATTATTTAACCCTTTCGCCACTAACGGGACCTATATGTCCCATAAAATTTTCTACTCACTAAAATATGTTTGTTGTTACTATTGGGATAAATTTGCCCAACTTAAACTACTGATGGGACATATGTGTCCGTAATTCAAATTTGAAATCTGAAAATAAAAATCAATTTTTTTGCCCAAAAATAGATTACTTAAGTAATTCAAACGAAACAGAAGTTTTAAAACTAAAAATATTTAATCCGTGGTGAAAGGGTTAATACATATAAATATGTAATACTTTTGATAAAAATTGCTTTAATAAATATATGTCTCTTAATTATAAAAATATAATAGTATGTTTTTCTAATTTTTGGAATCTAACTTCCTTTTTTGTATTAGTTTTTTATTTCGTATAACACGGCATTTTTTATGAATGTAACAACCGTGTTATACGGGGGTTACTGCAATTTTTAAACTATTTTCGTGGAAGTATGAAAAACAGTTACAATAAAAGATAAATGAGATTTTTGTTCGCATTTTTCATCATATCTTTTAGATGATAAAATAGGATAAATGAGGTTTAACAAAAAAATTCATTTCCGAAGAAAAAGTAAATACGTAAGGAAAGAAAAAACCTAACTTGAGATTTTAGTCGAATTTTTATATTTTTACCCAATTAAATTTCCATCCTACTAAATTTTTATCCAATTAAGTTTTTTATTTAAAAAAACGACCAAAATGCCATGATTAATTTTTTAGTCGGATGATTAATGGGATTAAAATTAAGTTATTAGATTTTTAATCATTTGTACGACTAAGAAATTATAACTAAACTTTTGATCATATTTTTAATCGGATAAAAAATTAGTCGAATAACCTCCTAAATCTGATAAGAAATTAGTTGTTTTTTCACACGTAGTACATGCCCATCATACCATATAAATGGTTTAATAAATAATTTATGTATGCAGATACTGTGTAAAATAATGTTACTTGTACAGAATAACAAATTTCATTTTACTCGATTTTTCAGTATAATCACGATCCAAAACATATCACAAAAATAATTAAAACTTAACTTTAAAAAACTAACATTAACAATACTCCCTTAGCCGTCACAATCCCAAGTTCTAACGTATTAATCTAATAGAGTACCTTTGGGAAATGGTTAATTGGAAAATACAAAGGAACTATTCATATTCAACTAAAGATATGTTATACCCGGTGCTCTCAATGCCGTGGCAACAAATACCTTTCAATGTAATTATTGAACATTTAGAATCTATGCCTCGACGGTATACTGTCACAACTAAATATTAATAACACTGAGATAATTGAATAAACTTCAGTTACTCAATTTATGTCCATTAGTATTATGGAATTTTTTTTAAATAATATCTGTTTATTTTCTTAAGAACATATTTTAAATAAAAAATGAAAGTTTTTCTTAAATACATTATAGTATTTTAATTTTATCCGTGTAACCGTTAACATTATTTCTATTATATATATATATATATATATATATATATATATATATATATATATATATATATATATATTAGTGTGCAAAATAATAAATACAAAATTTTAATTTTGTTGTAAGTAAAAATTTATGAATTTTTTTACCAAGGAAGTTTATGAAAATCACCTATCTATAAGCATCTAGATATTATTTTTCTAATTTTTAGATGTAACCTTATTTATTGACTTGTTATTAACCCATTTGCTTCCGCGATCCTCAAATGGGGATTTGAATATTTTATTTTTCACTTACAATAGGATTATATTAAATAAAATTTGTATTCGTTAAACACACATACCTTCTAGTTTTCAAAATTATAATGTTGCCAAACTTGTAAAAGTATTTGATATATAAAATATAAAAATAATGTATTGTTTTTTGAACTTTTTGTTCGTATTTTTTTGCTTTTTTTGGCAGATTCGTGTGACTACTAAACATCCTTTTAGTTGATAGCACAATAATTTATAAGTATATATAATACTTATTATAAAAAATATACTATAAAATATATTGATCCCAATTTGGGGCTCATGGAATGTGCTATGATATAAAATTGATAATATTTAAGTATTTTAGTAATTCATAGTTTTTCTTTCCTTTTGCGGTTTTCGGGGCAGTATTATACTGGTATGAAGATGAAGATTTGAATCTTACTTGCATTAGAAACTGTATACCAAAGCACAGGTTTTTAGAAATAAAAAGAAATTTCCATTTTAACAATAGTTCCATAATTGCCATGGAAAAGAAAGATAAGCTATTTAAAAATTCGAAATAAAAATAAAAAGTCGATGAGCAAATGATAAGATAACATCACTTTTTGAAACAATTTATAAGAGGAAAGCCAATCAGATTTGGTTTTAAACAATGGGCTATGTGCTGCTCTGAATCTGTGTATTGCTTTCATATGGATATTTATGAAGGTAAATGCGAAGAAGAACAAGTTGTGAGTAGTGTAGGAGCCTCTGTAATAATGAAGATGACTTATTTTCTGCAGTATACATTAGAATATGAAATATTTTTTGACAACTTTTTACCAGCTTTGAATTATTATTAAAATTGAAAAAACGTAATATAAAGGCGACTGGAGCAGCACAGTATAAAAGAATGAATAAGTATCCCTTGAAATCTGATAACATAATGAAAAAAGAAGAACGTGGAGCATACGATTATTGTTATGATGAAAGTAACAAAATTTTTGCATTGATTTGGAATGACAATAACTGCGTCAAAGTTCTGTCAAATTATTTAGGACTATAAAATGATAGGGCAATATAATAAATATATGGGTGGGGTTAACAAGCTGGACTGGAATGTCCAAAAGTATCGCATTAAATTTAGAGGTAAGAAATGATATTTTCCTCTTTTTACAAATGCCATTGATGTTGCCGTTGTTAACGCCCATACTCTTTATACTGCTTCGAATAAAAACATCTTGTTATCAGACTTCAGACGCAATATTGCAAGAACATTTATGAAAAAATAATCATTATCCAAACCTTAAGTCACTAGAAGACCCAGGTCAAGCATAACAAGGAAATGCCTTGTACCTGAAGGTGTTACATTTGATCCAATTGGACATGTATTGGAAAGGACCTGTGAGGGGAAAAAAAAGAAATGTGCCATATGTGGCACAAATGTGCACAAGCAGTGTAGAAAATGTAATATAAGACTACATGTCGAATACTTTCCTGCTTGGCATAGAATATGAGTTTTTCGTGTGTTTGTAATATTTTTTGGTTTTTCAAAATTGTTGTAACTGGAAATTCCATGAGCCCCAAATGGGTATCAATAAAAAATGTTAAAAAAATAACTATTTTTTTTTAAATATGCAAGTAAAGTAACCTAAATTCCATTATTTAATTCCATTTTCAACTCTAATACACCAAAAGTATCAAAAAAAAAAATTTAGAAGGTAATGGGTTAAGATAAATCCCCTATAATGTGTCAGATTAAGAGTGAATTGTTGTGAAATGTAATCGATATTTTTAGACTTTTAATTCATATCAGTTTAGTGTTGTGAATTAGATACGATTTGAAGGCGAAAAGTAATTTAGTAGATTCTTATTAAAAACAATAAAATATAAATCGTGTCCTTAAAGTCTAATATAATTAATAAAATGGGACGTAGAAAACATTACACAGGAGCTAAACAAAATTTGATATAAAAGTTAGGAAGCAAAGGTAAAACAATTGCTAGTATTGCAGAATTATTAAAATGTTCCAAAAATATGATAAAGAATTGATTAAAGTGTAGATAATTACTGAAACTAGAGGTAGACCGCAAAAAACAACAAGGAAAATGGATAAAAGGATAGTTAAAATTGTTGTATAATCCATTTTCAATTTCAATAAATATAAAAAGTGAACTTCATCTAAATATAAATGCTAGTATAATTAGAAGATGCCTAATAGAAAATAATTTACGAGCAATAAAGCCAAAGAAGGTGCCTTTATTATCACAGAAGAATATGAAGAACAGATTGGAGTTTACAAGAAAACATCTTGAATGGCTCGCAACGAAATGGCACAATATTTTATGGACCGACAAAACCGAAATATGGATTTCACAAATAGCATTCTTTACGAAAATTCATTTATTAAAATTAGTTTATACGTTACAATCACCGAAAGAAATCTTTGGTACAAATACGAATTAATAAAAATATATACAGTGAGTTAAAGTGAAACTCATACAGACTTGTTTCCAATAATTTTACGCATATATTTTAATATAATAACAATTTTCTTTATTTTTTTTTGCTTAATTTCTTTATTAAGGTTATTTTTATTAGATTTGAAAATTTCAATCGTAAATTAATACTTTTACTCCAGAAAAAGTAACAATTTCTGAAAAATTAACAAAACATACATCAAAATGAAACTCATACAACGAATTATTCTCGTCTGAAAACTACTGTGTTAAGAAAGTATACTCTTCAAATATGTGTTTAGTCACTTTGGTTATAAAAAAGAAACCTATTGTTAAGTCGTTTATAATCATTTTGTAAAAAATATATGTTGGATTTTCACTTTAAGTAGACAAAGGGGACAATCATCGACGGACGAGCGAAAGCTAATGATTTTTCATTACAAAAATGGAAAAACACTACGGAAAATTGGGAAAATAGTTAATAAAAACCACGCTATAATGCAATCTGTAATAAAAAGATTTAAAAATGGTCAAAGTGTTGACAATAAAGTCAGAAAGAGTCTCCGCAAGATTTTTAATGAATATGACGAGCATTGGATTCTACGAACAATTAAAGAAAATTCGAAAATTAGCGCGCCCAAATTGATTTTAGAAGTTAAAAAGTATCTACATAAAAAAGCAAGCCCCCAAACAATTCACAATATACTAAATAAAAATGGGTTTCATGCTCGTATTGCCAGGAAGAAAAATGTCATAAATCTAGCTAATCGCAACAAAAGGTTAAGCTTCGTTTGGGAACATGTTAATAAGAGTTTTGATTATTGAAAAGATGTTTTGTTTATGGACGAAAGCAAATATAATTTATTTGGATCCAATGGGAGAATTAATGTAAGGCAGAAACCAAATATAGAAATGTCTGTAAAACACTTACGTCCTACAGTCAAACATGAGAGCGGTCATGTTATGGTATGAGGGTGTATGTCTATGAGAGGAGATATAAATTTAATTTTATGGATGGCATTATGAATCAAAATGTTTATATTGATCTATTAAGAAAAAATTTGAAAGCCAGTGCTCAAAAACTTAGGATTTTACAAACATTTAATTTTTATTAGGACAACGACCCCAAGCATAAAGCATATAAAACACGTAGTTGGTTGTTATATAACTGCCCCAAAGTACTGGAAACACCACCATAATCACCTGATATAAATGTGATTGAAAATCTATGGAATCACTTAGATGTTGCCATTAGAACACACACTATTAGTAATAAAAATGATTTAAAAAAGCGTTATTAGAAGAATGGGGAAAAATTGATCTAGCTTATTGTGAAAAATTAGTTAAATCCATCCCGAATCGTTTAAAGGCTATAAAAATTAATAAAGGTTACTCTACTAAGTACTAAAATAATTCAATCCATTGTAAATTTTAATTTAATAAATAATTTATTCGTTGTATGAGTTTCATTTTGATGTATTTTTTGTTCATTTTTCAGAAATGGTTACTTTTTCTAGAGTAAAAGTATTAATTTACGATTGAAATTTTCAAATATAATAAAAATAACCTTAACCCCTTCACATACAAATAAAATGGAATTTGATGCGTTCGAAGAATACTATTTAACCTGGTTCAATTGAACAGTTATATGCAAGCTTAGAAACAGAACATTTTATTTCGAAATTTACATTGTTGTATAATATTTAATCGGGTTAATGTATAATGTTAATGGACAGTAATTAAGTAAGATTATAAAATAATAAATTAATAATTTTGTAGGGTATGATACATTTCAAAACATTTTGGAATATGGAGAGGAACTAGACATTTTTTACACTGTCAAGTTGTTTCGCTTCTTATATTATTTTTTGCTCACACATGGCATCTCTTTGCAGGATGTTCCTTTTTTTTAGTCGGAGGTATATGTTCAGGAAAATGTGCCCAATATTTTGCCTGTAGCCGAGTTGGGCATTCACTTTGCGACAGCCTACCGCGTGTAGTATAATTAGGAAGAGAAAATTTCTCGAAAATGTTTGAATAATGGACAATAAATAATAATGGACAATTATAAATAATAATGACAACAAATATATAATGGACAATTTCTTGAAAATGCTTGAAATGTTTGAAAGTTCTTGACTCTCGGAGACGTCAAAGTCTACAATGGCACATGAAATGGATGACGTCTCCCAGACGTCATTGTATGCCAAGGGGTTAATAAAGAAATTAAGCAAAAAAAAAAGAAAATTGTTATTATATTAAAATATATGTGTAAAATTATTGGAAACATAACTCTGTATGAGTTTCACTTTGACTCATTATATAAAATAATGTAATATAGAAATGTATTCTTGAAACGAACTGTTAATAAAAATAATCATGATATTTTTAACATACTAATAACTTAATGCAAATATATTTCTTAACCAATCAGACAGATAATTCTCATCTGATATTTAATTCAAGTATATTTCATCACATGCATAAAACGTTTACAATAAATAATAACTGAATTTTAATATAAATTACATAGCCAAAATTATCATTGCAGATTTAACTTACGAGTAGAAGTATGTATATTAAAACTAACAGTTCCAGGAATCAATTGTATACAATACATTCTCTATTCTCAACTGTATTTCTTTTGTTTAAAAAAAGTATTGATTATTATGACGTCTCCATGGAAACGACACAAACAAAGTATGTTTATTATTATGGTGAAGTGTGCGCGTTTTTTTTTTAATAATGAAACTTTATAATATATACAATGGAGTATAACTATTCACAACGCTGTTTTATACCAAATATATATATATATATATATATATATATATATATATGTATATATATATGTATGTATATAATTTTGAAGTTCCTTATGAAACTATTCCAAAATAAAGTTCTTTGTGTGTGCTTTATTAAAACGATAAAAACATGACTATATTTAGAAACATTATGAATGAAGAGAAAATACATATTTCTACACACTGGAGTTACAAGAAGCATGAAACACGGGAATGTGAAACGAAAGGCGTAAATTGACAGAAATATCAAATTGTATTCGAAATATTTTGAGGTATCAAAGAAAGATATGTCATATAAGCAAGAAAATAATTTCCATTTTTTAAACTATAAAAAGTGAAAAATCGGTCTCGTAAAAATCATGGAACAAAATTATTTTAGTCTATTGTTTTGGGACAAAGTAGGGCAAAAATTACTCGATTGAAGACTAACGACTAAAATTTATCGATAGTTACAATTAATTTATTAGTCATTATTTGTTTCAAGTGATTGATTTTAAGTTCGTTGTTTTGAAATCGATCGGTGATTAACGATTAATAAATTAAGCATTAGTCGTGAGTGACTTTTAGTCATCAAAAATTTTAAGTGATTAATAAATTAACTGATTTGAATATTTAAAATTGAGCAATGTAAGTTGAGAATGACTATTAATTAAATCGTCATGAAATATTATTGAAAACTTAAAAATCAAATTTTCAAATGATATTATTTTGTTTGAAGAAATTATAAATAATTAATGAAATTTAATTTGTAATTTTGTTAAAATTAAATTTTAAATGATTAATAGTGAAATATATTTTCTAAATTATTTTTACTGGTATATACAGTTACAATAAAATACAATAAAAGATAAATAAGGGTTTCGGTCACTTTTTTATCCTATCTTTTAGGCAATGAAATTGGTTAACAAAAAAAAAATCATTTTCGAAAAAAATCATAATTTGAGATTTTAGGCATTTTTTTATATTTTTTATTCGACTAAATTTTTATCTAACTAAATTTTCATGTGACAAAACTGTATCTAATTAAATTTTTATTTTATTAAAAAAACGACTAAAATGACATAATTATTTTTTAAGTCGAATAATTAATCGATCAAAATTTAGTAATTAGATTTTTAATCATTTTTTTAAGTAATTATGACCAAATTTTTAATTAAAAATTTGAAATTATGACCAAATTTTTAATCATATTTTTAATGGAATGAAAATTTATTCGAATAATGCCCTACTCTATTTCGAGATATTAAATCTTATTTCCACGGAAGCATGTTAATTTAAAAATAATAATAATAAAATGCAAATGTTACTTTCTCAACGCAAAACTCATATTTTATTCAATTATATAATCATCATCATTATAAATAGCAATTTACTGGCATATCTGTTATAAACTTTTTTTTGTAGGAAATAATTTTTTTGATGCAAAAATACTGACTTCTGATTTCATTAATGTTTTAAAATATTTTTTTCTCAAAACTATGTTTAACAATTTAAACAAAAAGAAATTTAAAGAAGTGAAGACTGAAAAATACGCTATTTACGGCAAATATAGAAAAAAAATGTTTTTTTGAGCAACTTTCATCACACGAGGTCTGGTACTGATAATAAATTGTTTTTTTTAAAAAAAAATATTAAACTGTTCTTTTTAATAATATCAGATTTAATCTAACTATTGACAGTAGAAATCAGCAATAACTATAGGGACATCCAAATGTGACGCCTAGATTTGTGTTTTATTAAAAAGAAACAATACATATGTTTCCCTATACACATGTTTCTTTTAAATAAAACACAAATCTAGGCGTTACATTTGGATGACCCTATACATGCAAGTTCAATAATTGTTTGTCAGAACGTGAATCAGTTTCGATATTTGACATTTCAGACACAAAAAATCTAACGAATCATTTCTGTATGTTCTGTCGGTCACAATACCTTCACCATCAAATACTTCAAATATGTTTTTATAGCCGTTGCTGTATATTGTTTCTTTTCTTAAATTCGTACAATGTTATATGGTGGCAATGCACTTTACTATTGTTTATTTTTAAATCTAAAAAACCTTTTATAGAAATCTGCCACAAAAAATATACGTGGTTACCTTCACTCTTAAACTGAGACAAATAACTATTTTATACAATATGTGTTAACAGTACACGAATATCGTCAAACGACACTAAACCGGCACGAACTTTTCGAATGACCTGATTATTACATTTTATTATTTACATTTGATCCGATATATAATAAAGTGGTATAAGTCCATTTATTCATATATTGAGATATCTGAAAGTTTGTGTTTGAATGAATTAAAAAATATTGGCAAACGTTAATAAATTCGGGTTATGTTTTTAAAACTATAAACTTGTTAAATTTTATTATGTACAAATAATTAACAAAACTGTTAAAGAAAATAATCGATTTTTTGGCAACAAATTGACATATATCACTTTCTTTAATAACAAATTGAAACGTTTTTTTTTTAAAGTGTTATAAGTCCATTTATTCATACATTGAGATATAATATTTAAAGGTTGCATTTGAATTAAAAGAAAAATCGACTTTGAAATAATTTTAGTTATACTATATAAAAATTTAGAAATAGACAACTATTGTCTATTTATAAATTTTCCAAAAAAAAAAATACAAAAAAATTTCAAAAAACTTTTTAAAGAAATTTTCCAAAAAATGTTAAAAAAAATATCATAATTCCAAAATGCAATTTTTTAAACCTTTTGATTTCATCTTTTTTATTTTAATAAATATATTTATTTTTAATTATATAAAAATTTATAAATAAACAATAATTATTTAACCATAAATTTTTATGTAATACAACTAAAACTATTTCAAAGTCGAATTTTCGTTTAATTCAAACGCAAACCTTTAAATATCTCAATATTGAATAAATGGACTTATTCTACTTTCAAATATATCATTCTTGCGATAAATTTATACAGTAAATTTCTTTTGATTAATTTATGACAATATTGTAGACCCGTGATTGTGCTATTATAAATATAAAAAGATGACATTTATGTCTCACTAAAAATGACATTAACTCATTTTTCCAAAAAATGGAGTTATTCCACTTTCAAATTTAACGGCTCATATAATGATAATGATTACATATATATATATATATATTGAATATATATATATATATATATATATATATATATATATATGATATATAGTATATGTAATCAGGTTACAATATATCAGCCACCGTAATAGCTAATGTGATAACTCTTGGTTGAAATTATATAGCGATCGAATCATGTTCAAATGTGACGCCTGTCGAGACTGAATTTGAACTCAAGATTATTAAAAAGAAACATACATATAGTTGGTTAATTTTCAATATGACCCCGAAACTAAACGACAAAGCCAGAAACATTGTCCCCAGAGCACGACTGGAAAATTATTATGGGCGAGATCTAGGAAGCAAGAAACATGAAGTTATCGTCACATTTATTCTACCGAAATATGCTCGAAACAATTACGAAAAAGGGTGCTCAGAGTGCATCCAGAGATCGCGAGACTTGGAGTGTCTGCATCACGACAATGCTCCCAAATATGTGCGTTCAGTGTTCATCACAGATTTATATATCCATACATATATATGCTATATATAAATGCAATATGTCAGTGTTTTTCCTATTCTTTTGTATAATAATTAAAAAATTCGTATATTAAGTGTTGACATTTTGATATATTGAAGATATCAGAATCTGTGACGGTACTGATCAGAAATACGTTTTATTATGTAACATCTGTAAAACTCGCGTTAAATATTGTATAGAAATGGGAGGGGACTACTTTCAAAGGATCATCGCAGCGATTTATACAGTAATTTTTTTAAATTTACTCGATTTTGAATTTTGTCGCATATAAATATAATTGACATTTATGTCTCACTAAATGACAGGATCATCCAAAATGGAGTTAACACCCAGATACGGCTATATAAAAAGATTACGTATATATATATATATATATATTATATATATATATATATATCTAGGCGTCACATTTGACGATGATACTTTATTATATATATATATATATATATATATATATATATATATATATATATATATATATATATATATATATATATATATATATATATATATATATATATATATATATATAATACTTATGTGATAAAATAATATTTTTAAACCGTTCAGATAATTGCAATCATTAAATGACATTTTTTTAATTTTCATAAAAATTCAAATAGATTATTTCATGTAGAAAAAAATTCATTTATTACACTTAGTATTTTTTTGTATTCTACAAATGTGTCATTATAAAGTGAAAAAATAAAGTGCTTTACAAAGATTCGAATTCGACATCTATGTCTCACTAAAAATGTCATTAACTCATTTTTTTCCAAAAAATGGACTTATACCATTTTCAAAAAAAGCCAGCTCATTTATTGATAACTACATTCCCATAAAATCAAATGGATTTTAGCACAATAAAATGCAAATTTATCACTTGCAGTGTTGAACTCAACAAGTAGAAATAAGAATAAAATAATTAATTTTTTATTCCTCTCAATACTTGTCAAGTGTCGCCTTGTTATTTTTGATGCGTCATGATCGGAGAATAGACAACAGTATACACTTGCGGTCTAGACAAATATGTATACATATACATATGTATGTATAGACAGAGATGATGTTTTTAATTACCGACCCACATATAACAATATATAACTAATTTAATTTAAAAAACATACACGACTGTATGTTCCGTGAGAAATTTCAGTTTAAAGTTACAGTACGATCTTACATTAGAATATATTTTTTCACATTGGGTTTTACAATTTGTTCCGATCTTTAAGTATTTACATTTTGTTCTTTTCACCATTGAAATGTTGCGATTAGTTGAGAGCAACAAGTGAATTTCACGTAACTCACTGACATTTAAAGATTACGAAATGAAGTGACACGGATACAGGTTTATAAATTGTTAAAGTTTATTTTATTCGCTGTATTTATTTATTTGCACGTACACATATACTATATGCATTGTATATATTGACACCACTCAATTTATTTTTGACTGGCAGTTGAAAATAGGTCAGTAGTATTTATTTGTGTAAATCATTCAATACCCTTCGAAATAGATATTTTCATCTTTTGTATACAATTGTTTTCAACTCTTTATTATGTCGAAAACATTTCATAAGATGCATCGTAAATATAATAGTTCAAAGTTTGTGCAATATGTGAAATAAAACTGTTTTGCTTTTCTTAATTGAATTATCAATCGTCTTTGTTTGAAAAATCGATATTTAATTTCTTAGGAGGGTTTATATTGCATACAAACATTTAAAATTATTATTAAGATGAAATATATAAGATTTTCCAATAAGAGCTTCAGAAGTTTAAATGAAAATAAAACAAAAAGTATTTAATTAATTAGTTTTTATTTTTTAGCATATTCTATGTTATTAATAATGAAACACAATTTCACTCATATGACCACAACGAGGCTTTATGTAACATTTTTAGCGTTTCAGCACAAGAAATGTCATTCGAAACACAAAAATTAAGCCAAACTCTTTGTTCAACAACTTTATCCATTATAAAAAATGATATAAACAGCTGACACAAACAAACTAAATAATAAATCGCACTCAAACTTGACATAAAATTCAATTGCAGTGTTGTCAATTTACCCACAACAAAATTTAAGATT
>CP092089.1:13875125-13880125 GCA_029203775.1 Neoneuromus ignobilis | reverse complement strand
ACCATGAATTTTTATTGTCAGGACATTCACCCTTGCCAAACGATTGCGATTGTGGAGTTGTAGAAATGGCGATTTGAAAAAATAATTTGCTTTATATTCCCCAGGATTATTACAAATTAATACAAAAATGTCACAAACATAACGAATTTTTATTACATGAAATGAAAAGTGAAGATTTCTATTCAACTAAACCTTTGGAGGAGGCAATTTTGAAAAAAACAAAAAATACTGATAGAGAAAATGTCAATTGGTTAAGATTATTTATTATTTATTTATTGGTGACTTTTTTCTGGATAAGATTTTGAGGAAATTTGCCGTATAAATTGTTTTATAAAACATCGATGGAAAAAGATTCGCAATTTAAAGCTCTTGATTTATCACCAAAACGGGGTAGGCCAAGTAGTTTCGGAAAAATAGTATTATCATCTTTAAATGCGAAAACTAGGCCTATTACTAAAGAAAAATATAAAGATATGATGGATTTATTACCCTATGTACACCCATTCATCATTAATTCTTTAAAAATCTGCACCATCTAAACTAAGAAATATATTTATATGTATGCAACTTATTACTGAATATTTTTTCTTATTTTATCCACTTTTTCCTATAAAATTAAATTTATTTTTTGTTTTATCTTTTAGAAAGAAGTATGAAATGTTGAAATAAAATAAATAAGTAAATAAATAAAATATTCAATTTTTTGTTATTATAATTATATTCCATTCAAAGAAAACCAACGTTTTCAACAAATCATTGCTTTTGAAAGTGAGGTAAGTCCATTTTCGCATATCAAAACCATGGTTTTTTCATCTAACACAGATAATCATTATTGCATATTAAATTTACATGAAATAAGACCACAAAAAATATAAAATAAGTCTGTTACTGCTTACAAATATTTTTAAACCCATTCAAATGCCAACCATTAAATATCTAGCAATAACATAAAATGGACTTGCCTCACTTTCAAAATCAACGGCTCATATATATATATATATATATATATATATATATATATATATATATATATATATATATATATATATATATATATATGGTCATCCAAATGCGATGCTTAGATGTCAACGCTGTATAATGTTTACACGTCATGCTTTTTCAAATGACATAATAAGCCTTATTGTTTTAGTAGAAGGTTACAATTTTAACCATGGGTAGGTAATTTCGCTAGTTGGATTATTGAACTACAAAAAACAGATCCATTGTTTTCGAGCAAAATTTTGTTTAGTGATGAAGCTCATTGTACAATGGATGGATTTGTTAACAAGCAAAATTGTCGTGTCTGGGATGATGAAAATCCTCGTATTATTCATGAAAAATCTTTATATCCACAAAAAGTCACTGTTTGGTGTGCAATTTGGGCAAATGAAATCATTGGACCATTTTTCTTCGAATATAATGCTAGAAATTCTGTTACTGTGAATGTTAAGCGATACCAATCAATGTTGAGTGGCTTTTTATGACCAGAATTGAATGATATGATGTGTCTGATATCGATTTCCAGCAAGACGGTGCTAAATATCACACAACTCGAGGAAACATTCAGTTTTTGAGATCAAAATTTCATCAACGTGTAATTTCACAAAATACAGATTTCAATTGGCCTCCAAGATCATACGATTCAACACCATTAGATTTTTTTTGAAAAGTCGAGTCTATGCTAACAAGTCATTACATCATTCGAGACAATTAATGAACATCATTCGAGTTGCAATTCGTGAAATAAATCCAGCAACATGTCGAAGTCGATGAAAATTTCGATATTCGAATTGATGCCTGCAGACACAGTCTTGGTGGATATTTGTATGATATTCTGTTCCACGTATAAATGTAATGAATCATACTTTCAATTAAAAAAAACAGCTTGAAAAAATTACAAATAATTTGTGTTTTATTAAAAAGAAATATGTATGCGTCGCATTTGGATGACCTTTATATCCAAGATAATGCGTTTATACATAAACAGTGATATTTTCATTTAGTTGTCTATAAACGACAATATTATAATTCGTATACACGACTGTTCAAATTATCGAAATAATTATCATAATAAATCATTTTTGAAAATTTCAACCTTGTTTTTAATTGAAATAAGTAACTCATCATGTATAAATGATATGAAAAACAAGATCGGTTTGTTTATGTTGTACATATTTTACTTTGAGTTAAACGACAATCTAAAATATAATTTTGTTGAAATTAAGTCAGTACATTTGTAAAATTAAACATTATCTAAGTTGAATGGTTTATTTATATTTTAAAACACTACATTCGTTATATTCGTAACATTTCATCTGCGATGTGCTTTATACACATTACAAACACGTGAAAGTGTAAATGCTAAATTTAATTTAAATAAATGTTTCATTTAATAAAAATATATACGTTGTCTTAAGTTTGTTTGAATCGATCGTCGAAGGATTTTCAGAGTCTATACAAAATTAAGTGATGAAAATAAACTTCAGTTTTCAATTTATTTATATAGATCGTCAGTCTAAAAATATCTTTTTTAAGTAATGCGTATTTATCATGATCATTTAATCAGGAGAAGTAACTTTTATTTCTCTAATTCATCATTTTCATACAATTTACTTTACACCAATGTCATCACAGATTAAATATTTTTGGTTTTAAAACTTCTTTTTCGTTTGATGATCTTTTGAGTTACTTAAGTAATCTATTTTTGGGCAAAAAACTTGATTTTTATTTTCAGACTTCAAATTTGAATTACGGACACATACGAGGGTAGTCCCATAAGTACCCGGCCTGACCTAGAGATGGCGGTAGTTGTTTGAAAAATATCACTGTACTAGAAAGTACACAATCTATAAAGCTTATGTTTCAAGTTTGAGGACGCCACGTTGTTTAGTATTTGTTTGGCAGCCATCAATAGTGAACGTTTTCAGTGAATTTGTGAAAATGGAGAAAATTGGTCATCGTTACATGATACAATACTTTTATTTGAAAGACCTCAGTCCAACCAATATAAAAGCTATAACTGGATTCTACTCTAGGTGAGTCTGCTCCTTCGTTTACAACAGTGAAATATTGGGTAGCAGAGTTTAAACGAGGCCGTACGAGCTGCCAAGACGAGCATCGCAGTGGTCGACCAAATGAAGTGACGACTCCAGAAATGGTGATGAAAATCCACAAAGCGGTACTGGATGATCGTCGACTAAAAGTGTGCGAGCTAACAGACATAGAGGCATTTCAAAAAGTGCGGTACATCGCATATTATCTGAAAATTTGGACATGAGAAAGCTGTGTGCAAGACGGGTGTCGCGTTTGCTCGCACTCGAGCAAAAACAGTGTCGTGAAGATGTTTCAATTGAGTGTTTAGCAAAGTTTCACAGCAACAAAGCAGAATTTTTGCGGCATTTCATAACAATGGATCCATTACTTCACACCCGAGACAAAAGAACAATCACAATAATGAACTGAAAATGGAGAACCGGCTCCAAAGAAGGCGAAGACCGTTTTATCTGCAGGCAAGGTCATGGCGTCGTTTTTTTGGGATGCGCGTGGGATAATTTTCATTGACTATCTTGAAAAAGGAAAAACTATCAACGGCGAGTATTATGCGAACTTATTGCAACGTTTGAGCGAATAAATCAAGCAAAAACGACCGCATTTGGCTAAGAAGAAAGTGTTGTTTCATCAAGACAATGCACCAGTTCACAAATCCGTTATTGCAATGGCTAAAAGTAATGAATTAAAGTTTGAATTGCTACCTCATGCACCCTATTCACAAGATTTAGCCCCCTTGGATTATTTTCTGTTCCCAAACTTGAAAAAATGGCCCAGTGGTCAAAGATTTTCCAACGATGAAGAAGTGATGTCGGCAGTTAATGAGTATTTTGAGGAGCAAGACAGTTCTTATTATAAAAAGGGTATCGAACTTATTGAACATCGCTGGGAAAAGTGTATAGAGCTGAAAGGAGATTATGTTGAAAAATAAATATATTTTTTCCAAAATTTTTATGTTTTCTTTGTTGGGTCGGGTACTTCTGGGACCACCTTCGTATGTCTTAAATATGAACAATGAATAAATAATAATAGAATTTAAGACATAAACGATATTTAACAGAGCAAGATTATTTAAACTAGAATTTAATATAAAATAATAACAAGTACCCTATTAAGATCATCCTGAACGAAAAAGGAAATACAATGCAGGCGTCGTAGTTCCAGTGCAGAAAATACAAATGAGAACGAGTCGTAATTGATTACTGCATGACTTAAGACACACAAATATGGCACCACCCACCTACGTTGTCCAGACAACGAATGTCTCCGCAGTTTTTCGACTTCATCGACCTGTCAAGGTTACTTTACCTACCACCAACTCTTTTATTGAATTAATCGTCCGTCTCAGTTTACGTATACTAATTGACGCTTTGCACGTGAGGATTTTTTTGAATAAATTTACGATATTTTGACACCACGGCGCTGTTTTGCATACTTTTATACTGCAGGTATTCGGAATGCATTTATTTTTTTAAAAAAAATAATGTTGAACATTTAAAATAATATTTCATTTACATGTGTGTGTATATAAAATGCACAAAAATAAAAATAGAATAATAAAAAAAAAACATTGGTTTTAAAGAAAAGTCTAATAAACATATTAGCTGTTGAATTGATTTTTCGCTTATATCTTCAACAAGTGACCTAAAAATGTGTCATGGTAAGTTTAACTTTTAATCAAAACTTCAAGCGATATGAACTTCTACTGAAAGTTTATTTTTATTTTTACTTCAATGTTCTGTGACTTAAAATTAATCCTTGGAATTTTAAACACTGATGTCTTTTTATGATACATTTTATTATTATTATTACATACATATGTATATACATACATATAAATACACACACATACATATATGTATATATATATATATATATATATATCTATATATATATAAATAATATAGTGTTTTTTTAGATTAGATAGACTTTCGATAGGGATTCCATTTAAA
>CP092089.1:13835125-13870125 GCA_029203775.1 Neoneuromus ignobilis | reverse complement strand
TAAAATACATCTTATTATTTACTAAAAGACTGTTTTAATACGAAAATATCTCTGACCCAAACGTCTCTTTAATACTCACATTTTGGTTGATTTTGACCCGCGGCCAAAAAAGGTTACCGACCGCTGCTTTGGACCATACTTTTTTGAGAACGAAGATGGAAATACGATAACAGTCACTGGGGAGTGTTATAAAGACATGATTCGAAATTTCTTGGTAGCATAACTAGAAGAATTAAATTGAACAAAATATGGTTTCAACAAGATGATGCTACTTACAACCCACAGATCTCTGTCCCCAGAATTAGAGATATACCGTGGCCTATGAGTTCGCCTGACCTTACAGCACCAAATTATTATTTATAAAGTTATCTACAAGAATAAGTTTATGTTTATAAGATCACTTTGAGTTAAAATACATTTCTAAAGAAATAAACAATCTATCACCTGAAATTTTGACTGAAGTAATAAGAAATGTTGTAAAAAGAACTCAAATTTATGAATAATTGGAGGGTGGTCATTTAATGGATATGATTTTTAATAGGTAATTAGAAAAAAACTATTTGAACCAATTAATAAGTTCTTAATTAAAGTTAGTGTTTCTATTTATTTTTACAAAATATACATTAAAAAGAAAGCAACATGACTTTTAATTCATCGTATATACTATATATATATATATATATATATATATATATATATATATATATATATATATATAAAGTACTTTTAATTTTCCTAGTATATATACTTTAATTTATTCTTGTTATGTACAATCTCAAATGAATAGAAGCATCTTAATAACAGTTTCTTGGATATTGCAAGGTATTTGAAAGGACAATAAGATAAGTATCAGTAATTTGTCATTTGAAACTTTCGATTGATATGTATGTACGTCTTTATTAAATAATAGTTTTGTCTGCATAACAATTTGACCATCCGTGATTACCACCATATACAATACATGCAGGCATTTATTTTAAGCATTCGTTGAATAAAAATCAGTACTTTTGATGATAGGTTTCTGTTCCTAGAAACATACATATGTACACATATGAGTTAATAATTACTAATTTATATAATATTTAAGGTCTGTTTAAAAAATGCTTGATTTGATAAGGCTACGAGTGAACTAAATTTTTTTATAGATGATTTTTAACAATTCTGGTTTAGTTTTCTCTGAAATGCATGTTTTTAGGTTTTTGTATTATAATTCTGTTCAGTATCCTCAATTATCAAAATTATACTTATTTTTTCAATTACTAATGTTTGGATTTTGTATTCTATAACAGACAAATATCTTGACACATTACGGTCCGGGCTGTTTGCGCGAAAATTGATGCGTGTAGCCGGCATATTTTAAAGCGATTTAAAGAAATCTTTGGAAATTGAAGGGTTGAAGGTTGAAATTTACTGTTATCTTTTATTTTGAATTTTATCAAAGCACGCAGTATTAGTCTAGTCGATAAGGAATATTATTTTTAACTCGTTCGCTACCAGCGTCACACATGTGTGACGACTCGATTTTCTTACCTCAGCCCAGCGTCACAAATGTGTATCGGATCTGTGACGGATTGTGAAACGTCTGGGCTGTGGTGGCGGTTTTTCTCCTGAAGCACTGGTAGCGAACGAGTTAACATATATATTGCAACACAAATTTATATCTCGCAGCCATTTAATGCACAGTACACAAAACCCTATTTATGTCTCCGGCATTTCACGAGCAGTCAACAAAAAACATATTTTTATGTCTCTGGACGGTAATGTGTTAATAAATCATTTTTTTTTTTAGAAATGAAAAAATATTTTTTCCTCTAATTTATAAAATTAATATATTCTAAAAAAAAATTAAAATTACATTCCCTCAATTTATATCGGGTCATCCAAATGTGACGCCTAGATTTGTGTTTTATTAAAAAACAAAATAATCTATACACATGTTCCTTTTTAATAAAACACAAATTCAGGCGTCACATTTGAATGGCCCTATATAAAAATTATTAAAATAATTATCTTTAAACAAAAATTAACTACTCACACCAATATCAAACATTTAATAAAACAGATCACTGATAACTGTGGCATGGCCACTGAAATGCGTATTAGCGAATAAAACGAACAAAAAGTAATTAATTAAAACTTATATAAAATTTCATAATATTGGGACAAATGATCCATTTGTGTAAATAATAAACAGTTATTGATAAATAGTAATAATTATATAATTAAAATTTCTATATAGTCGAGATATATTTGGTTATTATAATCTTTTAATATTTATAAATTGATTTTTTATATAAAAACTGAACGTTTGTAAAGTTGATCAAGAAAATTTGTATAAGATAATAATTAATATACGATAGCCTTATCTAAATAAAAATCAGATAAGTAGTGATTATTAATTATTACATTTAAATCATCAAAATACTTTTAAATTTAAGATACTTATTTCATGTTTCTATATAATATATACTAGGTAAAGATATAAAATAAATTGAAAATAATTCTCCAGATATAAAATTATTACAATAAAATACAATAATCACTTGAATGTAAATCAATCACTCACGATACCATTGTCATAACAATTTAATAATTACTTATCAGCTACTTTATTCGCTGATATGTATTTCGATAACTATGTTGTCACCTTCACTACTTGACTCTTATAATCAGAAAATACATCATTTTTTTAATATCTGACAACTACTTCTAATTTACTTTTTTAAAAAACGGATAAGCTTATATTTTTATAACAAAACATTATATTTCGAATATATCAATTAACTAAGTCCGACATTTTGATTATTTTCAGTAAAAGAAAATTGAATTATTGTAATCATACAAATATCCTTAAACTGATTTTATATTAACACTTAAGCGACGGGGGATAAATTATTGCGCAATACATAAACGGCGGGCATATTTTCAAAATATCGTATGGAAATGTGAGAAATTATTTAAACTTGTGTAACTTGGACAATAGTTGACATTTTGCAGTGAAATTTGAAATGAATAGCCAAATGATATGGATTTGGTGAAGCAATACTTATTTTTAAATTTGATCCTTATTTATAGGGGTTAATAATGTAGAAACTTATAAAAAGTATGTAATTCAATATAACATTTATTGAAAAAAATAAAAATTTAAAAATAATTCAATTAAAAACAAAAATGAGAACAATTCAAGTAATAAATATTGCAAAAATCAATATTTCTTCAGCGAATGGAACTTTTCAAAACACGATCCTTTATGAAGTGGCACACCACAAAATTTGCAAAGAAAACTTGTCAAACTTTTATGTTTAGATGCTGCACACACTTTACATTGTCCTTGGGGAATTTTCTTTTTCCTTTCGTAAAAATTCTTATCATGCAATGTTTTTTTAAATCCCCAGATAATCGTTGAGGAGGGTCCTGTTTTGGTGTTCTTTTAGCAGGAAGAGTGAATGAGGTTGTATTTCGATTATAGGGTGTCTTATTTTCAGTAACAGTGTAGGTTATCCAATCCATTGCAACTGAATGTAAAAAAAATTGTATGTAATTTTTCTCAATTCAAAGTTATATAAATGTGGAGAGTTAAAAAGATCACAATTAATAAAGTACATAACTACTCTCTTAGTCCATTTTTTTTTCGTTTTCCAAAAAATTTTATAATATGACAAGTAGTGATCTGCCTATCAACACCTTTCATAAATTTATTGTATTCCAATACACATTCAAATTTTAAAATAAATTCTCCCCTTTTTTGTTAACCTTTTCGGTATTCTCCACCTACCCGACTTACAGAAATCTCAATTATGATTTAGAGTACAAAAAGGTATTAACCCTTATCGGTCGTATGTCACCTCTGAGGTGACATTACAATTTTGCTCTATCAGTCGTATGTCACGTGCGAGGTGACAAGACTAAACAAGTAACAACGTCCTCATTACTAAATGTACACACTGTATGTTTTTACAATTTAATTCTTACTCGATAGCAGACACCATATTCTGTCATATTTCAACAATTATTTTACTTATATTATAATATTTTATTCTTTCAAAAATGAATAAAGAAAACTATAGCAATATAGAAAGTAGCAGTGACAGTTGTAGTGAAATATGTGAAAATTATGAATATTCGGCAAGTGATTTTTTAATTCTTGTGATGAAGGAGACAGTGATACAAGTGTTATATTTCAGTCAAGGAAAAAAATTGATCTCTATTCAATATTCAAGTGAAGAGGAAAGCGACCTGATGCAACTGAAAATATATCATTTTTTGAAAGTATCTGAAAATATTTCCTTGGTTTACATCAAAACACAAATTGAAATCTTCATTTTTATACTGAAAACATATTTAATAGATAATTAAGTATTCGACTTTTATCAAATTTAGGACGTAAAATTATATATTGATATATATATAATACTATATATTTTAATCAAGTAATTTTATTTTAATTTCTTAAGATGCTTACACATAAATTACTGAAAACATAAACGGCGACGCATATTAGCAAAAAGTTGGAAATGTGAGAAATTAAATAGACTGTAACGCGTCGATAAGTGGTTAAAATGAAAGCCAAGTGTATGGATTTAATGTAATACACCACGATTTTTAAATTTGATCCTTAATTTATAGGGGTTAATTTCATATTAAACTTATAAAAGTATGTAATTCACATACATTTATTGAAAAAATAAAAATTTAAAAATTTTAAAAACAAAAATGAGAAAATTCAATTAATAAATATTGCAAATATCAATATTTCTTCAGCGAATGGATACTTTTCAAAACACGATCCTTTATTAAGTGCAAACCATAAGTAATTTGCAAATTTGTCAAACTATTTATTTGAGATGCTGCAAATGAATTATATGATGGTATTTGAAGATATTTTATTTCCTTTTGTAAAAAATTCATCATGCATTAGACATTTTTGCTATTCTCAGATCATTTTGCTGAGATTGGTTATATTTATGTGGTCTGGTTACGAATGAATATCGAATTTCTATGTATAGCGATCGATTAAAAAGTCTTATTTATTGCAGTAACAGCGTTATACAAACAGATTAAATTTGATTTGTAAAAAAATTGTATGTAAATTATCGAGAATAGCAAAAGTTATATAATAGTAAGTTAAAAAAATCACATTTATAAAGTACATTTTAAGATAGTAAATTTTTATTCGTTTTCCAAAAATTTTATAATATGAAAGTAATTATATGTTTATACAAACCTTCATAAATTTCGTATCAAGCAATGGAAAGCATCTGACGTCAAGCAAACAAATAACATTTTCGGTATTTCATATTTTGGGAAAAGTTTTAATTATGAAGGTTTATTGAGGAAAAAGGTATTAACCATTGTATGCGGACAATGTCTCTTACGTGACATTACTAAAGTGCGAAAGATCAAACGTAGTCACGTTGCGAGGTGATAAGATCGAAAATGGAAGTAATACCTGTCCTCATTACGATGTTAAAACATTGATCATTTAATACTAAATTTTTACCCGGTATTTATCGCTTCTCTACTGTCACATTTCTGCAATTTTACAATAATGAAGAATTTGAAATCGAAATAGGCATAAGCTTGGCATGTATATTTGATAACAGTG
The DNA here is from genome assembly GCA_029203775.1 of Neoneuromus ignobilis. Lineage (NCBI taxonomy): Eukaryota > Metazoa > Arthropoda > Insecta > Megaloptera > Corydalidae > Neoneuromus > Neoneuromus ignobilis. The sequence goes on along the minus strand of CP092089.1, from coordinate 13,864,520 downwards.
ATATTGATAAGAAGTTTATTATCTGAAAATATGAAATTCGACACATATTCTTTTTTTTTAATTCTTGTGATAAAGGAAACAGTGATATAAGTGTTATATTTCAATCAAGGAAAAAAATTGATCCCTATTCAATATGTAAGTGAAGAGGAAAGCGACGTGGAAAGAGAAATTGTTCCTGATTGAGATGAAGATTGGATTCAAATCGACAATGGTGATGAAGACAATTTAACTTCAAGTATTCCTTTTACAAATATAGGACGCCAAATCATATATTTTTATGCACAAAACTATCTTTTTATATCAAGTAACTTAGTTACTCTTCTCTTACAATAAGCACTCAAATATATCTCCGACCTAGCAGAAAGTTAAGTAAAAAATGCTAACGTCCGATAAGGGTTAATACCCGTCCCGCCATTAACGATTGGTTTTATAAACCGGTGTTAATACCCGTTCCGTAGTTTAAATGGGCTTTTTCACACTAGTCAACATGCATACAGTATTCACGGCCCATTACCACTCGTCTCACACTCTCTTACCTAAAAACTAATTTTTTTTAGGTGGGAGATTTCTGTGATAAGAGGGTGTGAGACGAGCGGTAATGGGTGTGAATACTATATGCATGCTGACTAGTGTGAAAAGGCCCAATGTTAATATTAAATCTCTACTCAAACTATTAATTACGTAAATGTCATTGAACGAAAACATTGAATAATTTTCAAAGAATCAAAACAATGTTTAATTCGTAGAAACTACCGTCAGAAAACATTATAAATGATATAGATTGTCAACACAAATCGATTTGTTAAATTTTATATGGGAAATATTAAACTTGACAGAGTAATTACGACTTTTCAATGGGTATTAATTTAAAAATTCTGTAAACATGCGTTTCATTTACACAAGAACAATTCGGAAAAAAAACAAATTTCGAATACATAAACAAGCATACACGTTGATCAAACATGTGATGTCAGTTATTGCAGATGTGTTGTATTTTTGTACAGACAGATCGTTTGATAACGACATATGTATGTACAAACATAACATTGGAATCATCATCGAAACATGCAGCTGTCTATCTTGTTTCAACACAAAAGTACCTGTACCTCTAGCTCAATTGTACTTTTATATTTAATGTATTGATTATATGCAAGAGCGACTGTTCGTTACATAGTAATTCAGCAGTACTAAACAATTTAAATATCAGTATAATCCGAATCTGGATTAAAGAAAAACAACACGATGCATAGTCTTAAATAAATATTGTAAGAATTATTAAGAATTTATTCGTACTTTTTTAAAAAAAATCGTTTAAATGCATTAGTCTAGATAGTTTATAAACAATTTCTCTACTTTGCACTTATGTTTTATTTATTTCTTTTAGAAATGTATTTCCGTTTTAGTTGCGTTGTTTCCGCGACTTGAGTCATTTGATTTATTGCTGTAATAAAAAGAACGTTACTGGCATATAACTTACACTCTCTTTTAATGAAACTATACCAATAATTTATAATTTTTGTGAAACTATTTTTAAGGTAACAGATAACTCATTTATTTTTAATGAGAATTTACGTTCGCACACACACTTTATATATATATATAAAGTAAGGTAACGCAATCAGTTACATTTAAACACTATTAGTGTATAAAGGTATTTTTTTAAGTGCGATAGAACTTTAAATAGAAGTAAAACACATACTAATTGACCAGATGACCATTTATTTGGTATTATTCGAAAGATCATTTTATAGTATTAATATTTTAAAATAATTTCGGGCAAGTGCGCACCATGGCCATCTCTGCCATACCGCATTTTATCAATCCAATTTCGGGTAACTTTTCCAAGCAATTGGGACCGTATGTCCGCAATAACGCGAGTTATATTGGCTTCCAAAGTCTCAATCGTTGCTGGTTTATTAGCATAAACCAAAGACTTCACATATCTTACAAGAAAATAATCCAAAGGCGTCAAATCACATGATCTTGGAGGGCAATTCACAGGTCCATTTTTTGAGATAACGTTATCGACGACATATTTTGTTCACATGATCTTGGAGGGCAATTCACAGGTCCATTTTTTGAGATAACGTTATCGACGAATTTTTGTTTCAATTACTCGATTGTTTCGGTCGAAGTACGGCACTTGGCACCATCTTGCTAAAACCACATCTCTTCCAGATCGATGTCATGCAAATTTGAAAACAAATAATCATTGATGATCGTTCTGTAACGTACACCGTTGACGGTAACGCGCTCTTCGACTTCATTTCGAAAAAAATAAGGTCCAATAATGCCACCAACGTACAATCCGCACCGTATGGTGCATTTATTTGAATGTAACGGACTCTCGTGATCTCGTGAATCACAGGATTGGTCTCACTCTAAATACGACAATTTTTCTTATTAACGCATCCGTTAAGACAAAAATGAGCCTCATCACTGACCAAAATTTTGTGCTCTATAACTTTGGCAAACAGAACACTGATTTTTGAAATAAATTTCCGCAATTTGGAAACCTTGCTCAAGTGTAAAACATTCAACAATGATTTGCCAAAGTATACTGAATCCAAATGTCACTTATAGTACGCAAACTGACAATTGACTTGACAGTTATTTCTATCAAAAGTTTTATCTAACCTAAAAACACGCACTTTATGTTCAACTTTACTTAATAAACATTCTGAGAGTTAGGTATTGACATTTATTCAGTTAACTAAGTATTGTTAATATTTAATTGTGAGGATTTGTCTTTAAATAATTATGGTAACACACCGTTTTGGCGTAGATTCCACAAGTTTATTATTTACACTGAGAAGTATTCGTTGCTAGAGAGCGAAAAACATAACTTATCTTTAGTTTAACCTCGTTAAACTAAAGATAAGTTAAATTTTTCGTTTAGTTAACTCGTATTTACCGAATATTTACTTTCCACATGTTCTCTGTTGGATTAAGAACTGAAGACCATGTCGGTTAAAAAAATACTAAAATGTTTTACAAATATACACTAATATATGTTCCCTGTTTTGTGGTTAATTGAAAATATTAAGAATCACTTTTTTACCTGGAGGATTGTGTTATATAGCAAATATATGACTTTACAGAATTAAATTTTGATTTATTATTGAATTACACACTCTTTTATCTTTGATCGTATCAAAGCATTTATATATATATATATATATATATATATATATATATATATATATATATATATATATATATATTTTTACACGTAAATTTGTTTTCTACTGATACAGTTTCTTTACATTAGAATGATGCATATGAAATGGCTGATTTTCTAACAAAATTTCAAATATCTGTAACTTTTTTAAACATATTTATATTAAATAAACACTGTCGTCTGACGCAATACACTTCTTTCAATAAGATATATGAACATTCATACTAATTTTGTATAGGGTTATCCAAATACGACGCCTAGCTTTGTTTTATATAAAAAAAAAACAACAAAAGAAACTATACACGTTTCCTCATACACCACCTTATACATATCTTTCTTTTTAATAAAACACATATCTAGGCGTTACATTTGGATGTAATATAATTTTTATACAAATACAAATTTTTATACTTAAGAAATTCTTAAAATGTGCTTTTAATTAATATTTCATTGCTAATTTTTTTTCTCAACTAAAAAATGTTGAAAAAAGTGGTAATCCATTGACGAAAGATTTGGTGAATATAAATAAATAAGAAAGCCATTGTGTATATTAGCGATGATTGTCGTATGAAATCCATTTTTTAGAAACAATACTTTATAAACACAAGATGATAACTTTGTATCTGTACTATAAGAAAATTGAAATTTCATTTTAACGGTTAAATTAATTACTAGTAAAGTATTGTAGCATGTGAAGTATTGTTCCTTATGTATTTTTTATAACAAATCGATTAGTATAGATTTCAAGTCAGTAAAATAACTAATAATTTAAAAAATTAAACATGTAAAGAAAAAAAACAAAAAACAATATTAAATATGAGTAAATTAGTTTTTAATAATACAAATTAAAAAAATGCATATGTGACAAATTCCTCAATTTCAATTATTCATATTGAAAGTACACCTATTCCTCGATTTACACGGTACTTTTTTACACAGTTTTTAAAATGACGGATTTTTAAAAAACTGATAAGAAACGAAAATTTTGGCTGCATACATTTTTCTAGTCATTTTTTAATTCCGTTTGCTTAGTAATACTGGCGTACATATTTGAATTAGAGTGAAAATTAGATAATCACTTTCTACAAAATGTCACAAATGTTGAACTCCGATTCCAGCGAGAAATTAATAAATGCTTAACTCAATATGAGAAGGTCTATATAGATTTAACCAAAAACCAAACACAATTGTTAATTACGGATTTCATTACCAAGTCTCGTAGAAAAAATTAATAGTCTATGAAAGTGATAACAGTAATTAAACTTTTAATTAAATTTTTTAAGGATCTTATATTTCTTGTTTCCATAAAATGAATTACATACTTTATATATTTGTCATTTTATAAATGGACTGTTATATTTATGTTTTTCAAGGTATTTACTAGTATTTTATGTTGAAATAAATGACTAAATATTACATATTTTAGTTTGATTTCGATTTACATGGTTTTACGTATAAAAATCCACGATTTCGATTTACACGGTTTTCTGAGAAACCGATCTTCAGTGTAAATCGGGGGATAGGTGTATGTGCAAAACTCTAATTCGAAAATAAATCAGTATACTGTCCAATATTAATTATTACTAATAAATAATGACATCTCCAATCACAACTCTCGACTATTTTTTAGCACAGACTATTGATAAGTTTCTCCATATTGTTTGCAATTCTATATTATATTATAATTTTCCTTTTTCAAACATTAATGATTGTATTGACTTAAAACCTGTACCAATCGAAAGTTCTACCTAACCTAAAAACACCTTTATATGTATGTATGTATGTATGTATATGTGTGTGTGTGTGTGTGTCTATATATATATATATATATATATATATATATATATATATAATATAAAGAATGCTTTTTAGGTTAGATAGAACTTTCGATAGGGATTCAATTTAAAGTTCTATCACGGTTAAAAAACAGCCTATATAAGAAACAATATTTTACAGTTTCCAATATTTTACTAGCAACTAGTTCGAACATTAAAACGAAATTTCAATGAATTTTTGCTATGGTTCAGATACAAAATTATCACCTCTCTCTCTCTCTCTCTCTCTCTCTCTCTCTATATATATATATATATATACACATATATATATATATATACACCTGAGTCTGTTTTTATGCGGTAGATATGTTCCGCAGAAAACCACATTAAAAAAAATCGCACAAAAAAAGACTTAACTTACATTGAAAAATTAGTGATACGTTCCGTAATTTTAAAAAACCGCATAAAACCAAAGCTACAAAGTGAAATTACTCTAAAATTCGCATAAAAAATCAAGAAATAAAGAATGCTTAAAATTTTTTTTAAATATCTGCAGAAAATTGATACAAAACAAAGCTTTTTTACTTGATTTTTTAATCAGTTATTTAATTTTATTCAAAGTAATATGTATATATGTGTAATTTATTTTAGAATTTTTCATACAAATTTTAATTATCATCGCAATAATATTTGCACTATTTAGAATAAAAATAAGAAAATAAAAAAGAAAGTGAATAGCTGCACTGTTTTCAAGACATGTAGACCAAGCCTTTTTCAAACAGGCATTTAAAGTGTGTTGTTTTATTTGAGTAATAGCAAATGCAACATGATTTATACAGTCAAAGATACAATTATTTTTCCAAGCGTCAGTTACTGTTAATGACTCATTTTCTAATTTATCCAATATAAATTGAAAAGTGCGTTTAACGTATTATTGTTTAAAAAAATTTGGCAGCTTCTTCATCTGCTGATACAATCGCGCCCGTAATCTTCACGTTATGCAGTGCATTCTTTTTTAAAAACCCGGTTAACCATCCTTTGCTAGCCGAAAATTCCTTATCAGTTTGAGAAGCGGAAGTAAATGGCTCTGATTCCTTCATTTGTTCATAAAACTGAAGAGCTTTTCGTTGAATTAAATAACCGCTTAAAGGAATTCTTTAAAAAAATCATATAAAAAGATACTAAGAAGAAATATGAATCGCATAAAAAGATATTAAGAAAAAATATAAATCACATAACTTCAAAATCACATTAAAATAATCCGCACAAAAACAGACCCAGCTGTATATATAAAATACATTCAATTAATCCTTTGTACTTGAGGATTTTTTCTCTTTGGGAAAATAGTAATTTCAAGTTTTTTTTTTGCCAAAAAGTTGATACATTTTTTTACAACATTAAAATGAACCATATGAATATAAATCAACGGACAGAACTATTTTATTTTAATATTTTATGTATTTTTACATTATCCGAGACCTAATATTGAGTATAAACTTTTGTAGTTTATAAAAAAGTTATTGCTTCTTCTCAGTCGCCATTTTAGTTACTGTATCAAAACAAAATAGCGACTAAGGGTTACCTCTGGAATATAAAGGATTAAAATTATTTCAATTTGACATACATGGCTTATAGAAATAAATGAGTCAATTAAAAGTAAATAATTGTTAAAATTTTAATCCAAAATTTAGGATAATTACGTAAATGATTACTTTTAGTCAAGTTTAAATAATAATCTATAAATAATTACACGCATATGAAAATATATATATATATATATATATATATATATATATATATATATATATATATACACGAGGATCGTTTGATAAGTCCGTGTAAATTCCGAAAGATGGCACCACTGGTGCATATCGAGGTTATTTTTAATTAGTAGCACCTCTTGGAAGAACACACATCAAGTTTCAGCCATATCGGTCTATTCCTTTGTGTTTGACAATCGTTGGAATCAAGAAAATCGAGTGATTGTCAAATAATGAACGAAAAAGAATTTCGCGTGTTGATTAAACACTACTTCATTAAAGGCAAAACGCCTCAGGAGACTAAACAGAAGCTTGATAAACATTATGGTGATTCTGCACCTTCGATTAGTGCGGTTTATAAATGGTTTCAAAGTTTTCGGAGTGGCCATATGAGCACAAGAGACGCTGAACGTTCTGGACGCCCTGTTGAGGTCACCACTCCAGAAATCATTGATAAAATCCATGATATGGTGATGGATGACAGAAGAGTGAAAGTGCGTGAGATTACTAGTGCTGTAGGCATCTCGTGTGAACGGGTACATAATATTTTGCACCAACATTTGGACATGAAAAAGCTATCCGCCAGGTGGGTGCCGCGATTGCTCACGATCGACCAAAAACGAGGTCGTGTGAAGTGTTGCAAGAACGGTTTGCAGCTGTTTCAGCGAAATCCGTAGGACTTTAAGCGTCGTTTCATCACTGTAGATGAAACATGGATACATCACTACACTCCTGAGACCAAAGAGCAGTCTAAACAATGGGTTATCAAGGAGGAATCTGCTCCGAAAAAGGCGAAGACAATTCCTTCGGCCGGGAAGGTTATGGCGACTGTCTTTTGGGATTCGCAAGGAATAATCTTTATCGACTATTTGGAAAAGGGTAAAACCATTACAGGTGCATATTATTCATTGTTATTGGATCGTTTGAAAACAGAGTTGCAAGAAAAATGTCCCCGATTAGCCCACAAAAAGTCCTCTTTCATCACGACAACGCACCAGTTCAGATCTCAGCAGTTGTGGCCGCAAAACTAATGGAAATAGGGTTCCAAATCGTTTCACATCCCCCCTATTTTCCAGACTTGGCTCCATCGGACTATTATTTGTTCCCTAATATGAAGAAATGGCTCGCGGGAAAAAGATTTTATTCGAACGAGGAGGTGATTGCAGGAACGAATGACTATTTTACAGACTTGGACAAATCCTATTATTCGGAAGGGATCAACAAACTAGAGCAGCATTGGATGAAGTGTATAAGCCTAAAAGGAGACTATGTTGAAAAATAAAAACGATTTATTCAAAAAAATGAAGCAGTTTTTATTTTTACACGGACTTATCAAACAACTCGTGTGTATATATATATATATATATATATATATATATATATATATATATATATATATATATATCTAAATATATAACGCAACATAATACGTCGTAATTTACTAGAATCTTATTAGACAAGAAAAATCAATTTAGAAAATAATATAAACTATAAGACGTAAGTGTATTGAGCAAGGTTTATCTCTCCAAATGTGTTATTTATTTGATTTCTAAATTATTTTTGAACATATTTTTAAACATTTGTAACAGTCATTCTATATACTAACTTTGAAGTTAAAAAATAAACTAAAGTCACGCGTACATTAACTAAAAGGAATCGTGAAAGAAATAAATAGAAAATAAACACGTGTATAATTTAATGCATAGTTTATTCGGAACGGTTTTTTTTTCTTTTCAATTAACGGAATGATCTATATGTAATTGTTAATTTCAACGTCTCGAACTACCGTCTGTATCCTTGTGTATGAGGCCAATGCCAATATGCCAGGTGTGCGACCTCAAAGGTAGTAATGTGTGTGTGTGTAACGGTCATACATGCCCCTCCCTGCTTTTTAAACATCTTACCACTATTCTAAATCAGCTGTCTTCTCTGCCTGTATGTCAAGTATCGTTGAAATAACACCACACTTTATATACATTTTTTTTTTTGCTATTATGAAATATAATGTTATAAAATCGACATAGAAACGAACGGTTTTAGTAGTTCGAATGATTATTATAAACTAATCGTAGTTATTTTTAAAACATAAATTCGATCTTTATAACATATTTTTTTATATTGTTATCCATAATTTAATAAATATGAAGTATCGTTCAACCATTTATAAATAATTCATTTTTTTGTAATTAGGGGTGTTTAAATAAATATCGTTGATTAAATACATTACAAAAAATTCATAATCCTTTCCATAAATTTTATCAAAAATAATTATAAATAATTTCTTTGGGTTGTAATTACAAAATGATCAAATGGATTCGAGTACACTTACAAAATGGAAATTAAAGGCTAAAAATTAATATATATATATATATATATATATATATATATATATATATATATATATATCTGTGATACTCAACCTTTTTTTCGTCACGGTACACTTTTAACACTAGAACTACCAAGAGCGTCATTTTGACGATTTTCAAATTTCGTGCTTAAAAATTTCGATATGATTTATGTATTGTTCTAGAATTTTATGATGACTTTTAATGAAATATAAGAACAATTAAATATTCCTATTCAATTTCCACTTAGCTACTTTAACTTCCATAATTAGTATGACCTATACCTATTTATACCAAGACCCGTCAAATTGATGACATTAGCAATCTCAAAATTTATAATAATTTATATTCAAGTGAATGTAAATACGTATGATATCCATCCTTGCATACACATATATTGCTTTCAGACATTTCCTGGAAAAATTTTAGGTGCATTTTTCCGATGAAAAATGTATTATTGAATGATCCAAAGTGTTCGGCAGCCGTTATAACGGGATCTATTTTGTTCGGATTATGATTCGGTTTAGTACTAAACGCTCTAACTGGTGAATGTAATCAGGTTGCAATCATTATCAGTTGTATTTCTAATGTGATAAACTTCTTGGTTAAAATTCCCCAAAATAGCCACAAACGCAGTAAGCGATTGCGAATATGTTCAGATACTGAATCGGATAGCCGAACAGAAACCGAACCAAGACAGCAAAAAGACATCGCTGTCGACGGTACTGAATGGGAAGAATTAGGGAATGGTTGTGTTGGTAGATTGCCATTACGTACTATATTCAAGGATACTTCGGGCCCAACTGGTTATGCGAAGCGACACATTATGCTCGGTAATGTTAGTAGTGTATTTCAGCTTATAATTGATAATAGAATTATGAGCCACATAAAAGCTTGCACTGAGCTACAGGCCAGAAACATTTTACAGAACGACTGGAAAATTACTATGGACGAATTATGAAACTGTATCGTTTTACAATGAGACTAAGTTTGGAGTAGATATAGTTGACCAAATGGCCCGCAAATACAGTGTAAAAGCAGGGTCACGTAGATGGCCTTTACAGGTATTTTATAATATTTTAGACTTGGCAGCAATCAATGCGTGGATTTTATATAAAGAGACTTGCGATAAAAATATAACAAGAAAACAATTTTTGTTTCAATTATCCGAAGAACTCTCCAGTGCATATAGTTGCTGCAGAAAAGAAGCCTCCTCCCAAAAACAAGAACGGAAAGCAATGGATTGTACTCCAGAAAATTCAAAAAAACATCCTTATGACCGCAAATCTTGCCAAATTCGATTGTGCAATAGAAACAGAGCGGTTTATACCTGTAATGCATGCAACAAATATGTTTGTGGCAAGTGTTCATCACAGATAACATATATTTGTAAAATATGTGATTCATAGTTATTCCATACATATCAAATGTGCTATAATATAAATGCAAATAGAAAGTGTTTTTGTTTGTTCTTTTTGTATTAATAATTAATGAATTATTATATTAAGTGTTGTTTTTGTTAAATTATATTCTTTTATTTACATAAACTAAGTGAAAAGTTAAAATGAAAGCCATGATCAAAAATACGTCAATTTGACGAGTGCGGTAAAACTAGGTATATATTTAACATCGGTAATTCTAGTGTTAATAATTTAAAAATTTGGCGACACATTAACAATAAGATAAATTTAAAAGAATTTTGTTTGGTTAATTGATTGATGTACCTATAATATATTTTGTAAAAATATCATACGATAAAAATTTTCAATGAAATATAAAATGAAATTGCATTACTAAGTAAACAAAATGTTTATTTAATGATAAAATACAAATTACATTTAATGCGAAATTTTAGCTTGGTGTTTTTTGATAACTTCATTTATATTTGGGCGTAAAAATGATAACGCTACTCTCATTTCGTGATACAGATTTAAAAGTCTGGATCTTTTTTTCGTTTTTATGTCGGTCAAAGCTGAAAAACCGAATTCGCACAAATAAGATGTGGAAAATTGTAATAACACACTTAAAGCTTTTTGTGATATTATCGGATAATCATATTTAAGATTAATCTAGAACGAATTAATTGATTCTTCTGAATGTTTTGAAATTAAATCTCGGTTATTACACACCGAAATTAGTTCTTTTTCTTTCAAAGTATGGGTATTCGCAGTGGCGGTACACTTCAAGAATCTCGCGGCACTGGTGGTTGAGAATCGCTGATATAAATATATATATATATATATATATATATATATATATATATATATATATATATATTAAATAACACGTTGGTGCGTTTTCAAATAACCACAAAATAGTGTAATTGAATATATTATATTCTCTTTTATAAATTATTTCACAAATCAAATTAAATGAAAAAATCGTCTATGCGCAAATAACTTATTTAGAGAAGTTGTGGTGGTCATATGTGAAATTGTGTTCCATTATTAATGCCATAGAATAAGCTTAAAAATTGAAAAAAATAAAAAAATAATTAATTAAAAATATTTTTTGTTTTATTTCCATTTAAACTTCTAATGCACTTATTGGAAAATCCTACACCTTTCTCATATTTTTTAATAAACGTTTTTTAATATATATATATATATATATATATATATATATATATGTATATACAAGGGTCGTTTGATAAGTATGGTAAAAAAGTAAAAAAAACTAGATTGAAAAATTTATTTTATTTAATTAATTAAATTAACTCGTTCGCTACCAGTGCTTCAGGAGAAAAACCGCCACCACAGCTCAGACGTTTCACAATCCGTCATAGATCCGACACACAGTTGTGACGCTGAGCTGAGGTAAGAAAATTGAGTCGTCATACATGTGTGACGCTGGTAGCGAACGAGTTAAACAATAAATAAATGTACCATATTTATCAAACGACCCTCGTACATGTCACTTATTCAATTTTGTTTGCTTTGTGTATCTTTGTAACAAGAAAATCAAAATATATAAATGTAATTTTCATCATTATCTGTCAATCTATTATTGGATAAAAACTTTTTCCACTTTTTTCAATTTAAAAGAAATCATTATATTAGGTTGGCAAGTATCTCCCTTCCGCTTTTTTTTTTTTTTTTTTTTGTACATAGCTGCGAAATTCAAAAGACCAGAATCTGTATATTTTTATAATTACTACAAATTTCTAATTTTTTATCTGTATTTTTATATTACCATTTCATTTTTTTAGTTTTATTTTTCCTAATCAGAGAAAGGCGTTATTCGATTAAATTTTCATCCGATTAAAAAAATTAATAAAAATTCAGTTATAATCTCTAAGTCATAAAAATGATTAAAAATCTAATAACTAAATTTTCATCCAATCAACCGAATGCCTAAAAAAATCAAGTCATTTTAGTCGATTTTTTTTAAATAAAAACTTAATTGGATAAAAGATACAACAAACTGACTAAAATTCAAGGTTAAATTTTTCCAATGCGTATTTTCTTCTTCGGACATGAATTTCTTTATTAAACAGAATTTATCTCATTTCACCGCCTAAAAGATGGGATAAAAAAAATTAACGAAGTCCTAATAGGTCTTACACTTTAACTGTTTTATATACTTTCGTGAAAATAATTTTGAAATTATTATATTACTAATAACAATTTCGAATTAAATTTTATTTTTAAATTATACATAATTTTTGCGATGATTTAACAGTCATATTCAACTAGTATTACCTTGAATTAAAACTGCACAATTTAGAATATTCAAAACAATCAGTTTATTAGTTACTTCAAACGATTGATGATAAATAAAACACAACTAATGATTCATTTATTAGTCACTAGTCCCAAATTAATTTAAAAATAACTAGTTCATATCAAATGTTTTATCAGTCACTTGAAATGACTAACGACTCTAATAAAGCAATTGTAACTAGCGATTAATTTAAAACGACTAAAATTTTGGCCGTTAGTCGTCAATAATTTGCCCTACACTGTTTTTAGTTTCCAATCAATAATTTTTGCTATTCACAGATTTCTTTTTTTCTCATAAAGTATTTTCTCATAAACATGTGTATAGTTTCTTTTTAATAAAACACAAATCTATGCGTCACATTTGAATGACCCTATATATCTTACTCATTTCCACTTCAAACACTTTTTTTGCTTATATTTTTTACTTGTATTTTTTCAAAACCATTCTCTAATTTTTTTCGCCTTGAAATTGTTGAACTTATTTTCTGTTTTTCGTTGAGTTGTTTGAAGTTTTAAAATTATTTTAGCCTTAAAACACGATACTCTATTGGAATAGTACTAATAAAATTGATCAAACACTTTTTCAAGCATAGTGTAATTTGATTAAATGTTAACAGATTTTATTTAAACGTATTTCATCCATTACCATGTTTATTTTTTTAATCACTTTTATGTTTATTTTATTAATGAAATATGTATACATCTTTGATAATTATCTTGATCAAATATAAATACTTAGAATTTGGGTTTATTACTTAAATAAATGGATTCAAAGTATATTTTTATATGATTATATTTAAACAAATTCAAGCATATATATAAATATATATATATATATATATATATATATATACACACACGCACACACACATGTGCAAAAGTGAACATACAGGGAATATTTTTTACAAAACGATTATTTTTTCCGCTAAAGTATTTTGATCAATAATTTTTTCCAATAAATTCTTTCATTATTGCAAGATTGTTTCTTTATATTTTTTTTAGTTATTGTTAAGAATTGTGAAATCACCCATTAATAATATTTCAAGTGTGCAAAAGTCTACATACAGTTGTATTTTAGTTCGTTTTTGGAATATTTTTGAGGAAAATTGTGAAATGTGTGTATCTTATAAGAATATTTTTTAATTTTATAATACAGAGGGTTTTTTTTAAAAAAAATGTAAATAAATATAATTAAAGCCAATGACGTCCCGTACAAAGGAAACATCCGACAATTTACGAAAATTAATAGAAGATTTAAGGTAACAAGGAAATAATTTGGGTGAAATAGCAAAAATATATAAAGAAGGACTACAATTCAAACAATAATAAAAAATTACAATAGAACTGGTAGTATAGTTTCAAAATCACGATCTGGAAGGCCCAAAATATTTACAGAAAAATAAAAACGTAAGGAAGGTAAAGGAAAATGAAAAAATATCTTCAGTCCGAATTGTCGCTGATATATTAAAAAAATATAATAAAGTGTCATCGAACGACTATATCTAGAATATTGAATACTGAAAGGTACTATAGTAGAGTACCTAGGAAAAAACTTTATATAAATAAAATTAATCGTAAAAACTATATTGAGATCGCTAAACAATATTTTAATAAAGATAAAAAGTTCTGGTAGATCAAAATTTTTAGTGATGAGTGTAAATTAAATATTTTTGATAACGATGGAAGGATTAAAGTGTATCGAAAAAAATTCAGAATATGTAACTAAGAATTTAGTTTGTACGGTGAAGTATGGAGGTGTAAACTTAATGATCTGGGCATGTTTTGCGGCTTCTGGGGTGAAAAATATGACTTTCATTGAAACAACAATGAATTGCTTGAGGTATTTGAACATTTTACAACAAAATTTGAAAAAGAGTGGTAAAAAATAAAACTTGGAAAGTACATACATTTTTCAACATGACAACGATTCCAAGCACACATCACACATAAGTGCGTGAGTGGCTTTTGTATAACTGCCCCAAACTGCTTAAACCCCCACCCCAATCCCCAGAAATAAATTCCATAGAACAGTTATGAGACGAAATCAAACGACAAATGCAAAAAAGAGGTGTATAAAACAAATAAAACTTAATGGTTTGTTTTGTAAAACTTAATGGTAAAAGAAGTCCTTCGATATGAATGGGAAAATATTAAACTCGAAATAATAAGAAAATTCGTCCATTCTATGACCAAAAGATTAAAAGAAGTTATTAAAAATAAAAGTGGTTCAACTTCATGTTAAATGTTAAAAGAAATAATTTTTTTTAATAAATTTTCGAAGTGTGTGATGTTAACTTTTGCACCGTTAAAAATGTATAACTTTATAGTTAAAATGAATTATTGACTTTTTCATTTTATTTTTGTTATTGGTTTTGAGTTCAAAATAAAACGCGTTACATTTAAGATTAAATTTGAAAAAACATTTTTTTTATTACTTAAAATTGTTCAGAAAAGTTTATTAAATAAAAGAATTTTGCTTGTATGTTCAATTTTGCACATGAGTATATACACTGTTGCACATAACATAAGCAATTTATTGATATAATTCAATGAAGTCGTTAAATTAAAAAAAATATTTAATTGAAAATAAATATAATATTTATTATATTTATTTTCAATTAAATATATTTTTTAATTTAACGACTTCATTGAATTATATCAATAAATTGCTTATGATACCCATGTGTGCCATGACTTATGTGCGTCAGTGTATGTGAAGAGAATACAAATTTAATCCACAATATTCCGTGTTATACATAAATGTATAAGGTTTGAGTGAAGAAGGATTATATATGTCTACACGTCCTTTCACTCACATCCTGTGAATTCTTTATACATATCTTATCTAGAATAATACTGATTAACTTCCGTGTTGTTGTTATATACGTTTCCCGCGTGAACGTTAACCGCACTAATAACAAACGTATGCAAGATGCTTTGCAAAAAAAAGTAAAAATAAATACCAACCTAAATTTAGATGATCATAAATCTAAATTAATAATATTAGTTATATTATCAATTCAGGAATGGACTAGTTTATTTTCGTTTCTTTACATAATCATAAATTAATCTGTATAATCTGTCAGCATTTTAACATAATTTTAATACTGGACAATTTAAAATACGCATATTTATTTTATAAACATTAACAGAATTAAAAATTGTAAGATTTTAACATGAAAAAATGTACACTTCACATATCTGTTTATATAATAAATTATGTTTTTCTTGTTTATCTTATCAAGTTTAAAGTAAAAAATTTTATACTATTATGTTTATATACATATTATACATACATAAACATATACATAAATACATATATATATATATATAAACATATACATAAATACATATATATATATATATATATATATATACACATATGTGCATACATAATACACTCCCTTTAAAAGTTTGCAACCAAGTACAAATTGTTGAATAGTAATAAAAGAAATACACTGACGCAAAAAAAGTATTCGCCATATGGGGGGTAACAAGAAATTTATTGATATAATTCAATAGTCGTTAAATTAAAAAAAAAAATTATTTATTTAATAATAAATATAATATTCATTAGAAAAAATACAAAAAACAATAATTAATTCTATATATAATAGAAATTGTTAAAATAAATACAGTAGGTTACATTTTTCTCAACAGAAGTATTCGCCACTTTTAATATTATACAGAAGAAATATTAACATTTTTTAAAAAAAAGAGAGTATAATATCTCGTTTGTTTCCCTTTTCTTTTTACTACTTTATTTAAACGATTTGGCATTGAATAAATTAAGTTTTTTGTTGCTTCCGATGTTATATTTGCCCACTCTTTTTGAAGTAAGAATTTAAGTTGTTTCTTGGAGGTAATATGGTGCTATCGAATTTTTCTCTCTAATAAATCCCAAAAATGTTCTATAAGATTTAGATTGGGAGATTATAGTAGTGTTTTTAGTGTATGGGGAGTATTTTTGAGAGCCCAAAGCTTCACTATATGAACAGTATACTTTGGGTTGTTATCATGTTGGAAGTAATATTCATTATTCAAACACAATTTTCTAGCATTTTCTTTAAAAATATTCAAATATTGGAACTTATTAATGGTTTAGTCGATAAAAACTAGGTTGCCAACTTCATAAACGGCCATACAACCCCACCACTATCATGTTTAACAATTTTATGTATATGATTTTCTTGCAGCTCTGTATTTTTCTTTCATGCCAAAATTTGGGCATCAAAACGATAAATACAGAATTTACTTTCAACCTTGGTCCAAAATTCCTCATTAAATTTATTTTTATAATCATTTGCAAATTGAAACCTTTTGGTTTGGTTCACTTATAGCTGTTTTTTTTCTGCAGACGCGGGCGTTGTAACCAGCATTTTTAAGAATTTTCCGTACTGTATAAGAATGTAGTTTTTTGCAATATATTTTTCTAACTGTGCTGCGACAGAGGACGAGTTTGTCTTAGGCTCTTTCTTAATAATAGTAATTATATTACGTTGTTCATGTACTGTAAGTTTGGATGGCCGACCAGTTCTTTGGCAATTTTCTAAGCTTCTTGTATCATTAAAGTGTTTTATTATATCACGGATAGTAGTACGACTCTTGGATACTATTTCCGAAATGTCCTTGTATGATTTATTTTTTTTGGTGTAAATTTATAAATATTTCTCTCTAGGATATACAAGATTCTTTTTGTTTGCGTGCCATTTTTGAAATATCTTCGTAAAACTCACTAAATGATGAAAACTGACAACATAAACTGAATTGGGAACCCTCGGAAAATATAAATATTTGGTTATACTGCAGTGCTGCCACATTTATTTAACAAAAACGTTGATATTGTATGTCATTATTAATAATTGATAAATACTTTTGCTTAGCTTAAATTTAACTTACTGTTTTTATTTTAGTAATTTCTACTATATAATAGAATTAATTACTGTTTTTTGTATTTTTTTCTAATGAATATTATATTTTATATCAATTAAATAAAAAAACATTTTTTTAATTTAACAACTTTATTGAATTATATCAATAAATTGCTTGTTTCCCATATGGCGAATTCTTTTTCACGTCAGTGTATATAAACAAATATCGTAATTTTCAGTTTCTTCTTTAAATATATCAATATTTCCTAAATATCATATAAAACTTGATATTTAACAGTTTTTGATCGATACAAATTTATGTGCACATATAAACAGTTAAATTATATTTCTACATATTTAAAATAAGTTCAAATTATTTATATTCTGGCAATATCCTCTTTTTGCATGCATTTTAAATGATTCATAAATATTCAAGAAATGTTTCAATATAAATATTTGAACTACTGTAAAATAATGTTGAAAATAAACACATAATAAGATGATATTTATTTAAATTGAAATATTTTTGATTGTATATTAGTTGAGTTTTATTTTTTTGTAGAATTTTGTAAATTATAAATATACGATTAGTAATCGCCAAATAATGTTACTATAAACTTTATTAGATATATCTTTTTTTGTAAAAGTAAACCAACAATATTATTTGAATTACTAAAATGATATTGTCATTAGTCTTTTTCTAACACTCTAAAATAAAATCCTAGTTCAACACGTTAAGCGCCAAGCCTATTTTGTCTTGCTTTCCGTTTAGGCCGTTATATCAGATTTCACCGAAATACTGGTGGCCGGAGATCTGTTTAGGTTTCGATAAGACTGAATGTTTATATTAGCCTACAATAATCCGTTACGAAAATCCATGAAATGGTATAAAAAGCTAGCCTTTGAGCTGTTACTAAATACTGCTGTTCTCAATGCTCATATTTTATATAAAAATATTACCAAGAAGAATATGTGTATCACTGAATTTCGGAAGAAATTAGCTGTACATCTTACAAATTGTCGGGATGAAGAAATTCCATGTAGCTGTACTGCAAATATAATACATCTCAAAAACCCTCATCACAAACTCAAAAAAAAAGTGTCTAAAGTACGAAGATATTGCAAACAATGCTGCAAAGACAATGCGGCACTATTTGGAAGAGAAATTGCCAGAAAGTTGATTAAACAAGTTGTAACATTTTGTGAAACCTGCAAAGGACAACAATTTTTATGTTTACCGTGTTTCAATAAAACTCATTAAAATTTTTTTTGGTAAGTAATATTTAGGTACATTCGTGATATCTCGAAATTATTTAAAATTTATTAATAGAATGCAATTTTTTTAATTTTATATCATCAGTCACCGATGACTGTCGCGGTCCGAATGGAAAGTTCGGTGTCAGTCACAGGTGACTGACATAGCGCTTAACGTGTTAACAATAGAAAAATTAGCCAAGTAGCTCCAATCAACTCATTCAACAATTCACTAGCATCTAAAAACGATTGATCAAGTTTCTAAGGTAAATCAATAGGTTTCTTACGAATCATCAGAGTTTAATTTGGAGCAATGAATAGAAATCCTAAATCGATTTGTTACTGGTGATAAAATATGAATTATTTATACAATAGTAAACGTCGAAGACAATGTGAATTGACTACAATGAGACACCATCTCCACAACCCAAAAAGGGGACTCCATCCAAGAAAGATTACGCTGTCAGTTTGGAGAAATATAGATGGAATTAAATTATGAGCTGCTATCATTACTATTTTAATTTCTCTGTCCTATATAACTTTATATATCTAGGTTCTCAATCATTAATTTCTCTTAACCAACAGTGGTTTCCTATACTACTACGTGATATTTCTATTTTAAACTCTTCACTTTTACTATAATATCATTAACTTTTATTTTCTTTCTAATCCACTCAGTTCTCTTTCTAACTCTACGTTATTACTATGCATATTTCATGCTTTTTTATATTGTTTAGAGCCACTTCTTTCAGAACAAGTAAGATGCATTGATCAAAAACTTCTCTTCAAACATGGAGCAATAATTGACTACCAAGAAGAAATATTTAACTTCATGTACTTACTTAAACTTGGTTCAAATGAGATTGAAAAGATTAATTTTTTTTAACATTTACTTTCTTAGTATCATTTACTATAATTCAGTCTCATTTGACTATTCTTTACATATATATATATATATATATATATATATATATATATATATATATATATATATATATATATATATACTTTTAAAATGTTTGATAGATTGATTGATATAATTGAA
Source organism: Neoneuromus ignobilis (assembly GCA_029203775.1). NCBI lineage: Eukaryota > Metazoa > Arthropoda > Insecta > Megaloptera > Corydalidae > Neoneuromus > Neoneuromus ignobilis. The sequence continues at coordinate 13,844,567 of CP092089.1, read as the reverse complement.
ATTTATAAAATAAAATCGTTTTTTGTATATTTAAGAAATACTTGAAAAAAAATTTAAGTCGTAAAATATTTACTCGTATATAAAAATATTAAATGACTAATTATATATAAAAAACACTTACAGATCTTGTAAATTCGTGTCTTTTGTGGTGTATACAAATGTATGTTTATGAAAAAAATATATAAAAACCACGAACAATAAGCGATAACTCGATAATAATATGTCAAACAAAACGTTATACAACAGCCGTACCAAACATTGAAATGTACAAAATGACTTCATTAATAGGACAAAGAACTTGCTTCTTGTTCAATAAAAGAACATACGACGATATTCACTATGAATATAAATATATCAATAATGAAATTGAAAACTCGTGCAAAAAATAAAAAATTATACCATACAACAAATATCGAAATTGTTACTTTTTCGTTTTCAACAAATAAATTCGAAAAATGTTACCAATTGCGCAAAAAACGATGCCGGTTTCTCTGTACGTGCAATTGACCAGAACACGGATCGTAAAAGAATGTACTAAAAACAGCAAAAAACAAACAAACTCGAACACACACGCGAGACGTACAAAATATAAATTAAAAATATATTACCATAAATGCAAACTATCTGACCTTCATTACGCTCTCCTCTCAGGTTTCATTCAACAAGTGTCGTTCGTAATTGAAAAAGGTCAATTTTTTTAAACAGGAATTATTCGTCTGCTCCGATTCTATTTTCAAACTTTTGTTTCTATCAGAGATGCGCATTAGGTCATTCAACTGATTTAAAATTCAAATTTTTTCACTTTTAATTTGTAATTCAACGTAGATATAAAATTCATGGTATTCATTAAAATTAATGACTAAAAATATAAAAATACCACGTGAAATGAAAAATTCATAACAGTTTATATATATATGACTTCGAGCATATATATATATATATATATATATATATATATATATATATATATATATATATATATGCATACACACACACAAACCAAAAATTCGTAAGTAAATATAAAAAAATATGTACAATTAAAATTTAGATAAAATATATACATAATTATTCTGACATAAAAAATAATCTTTTATAAGAACAATTAATTTCTTAGAATTTATAATCACTTCTTATCATCAAATATTTTAAAATTAGTTATTAATTTCATTTTTTTTAGCTATAGCTATTAAACAGAGTTTTTTCATTAAAGTTATTTTAAAACATTCTTCATTATAATTAAGAACTAAATTTAAGTAAATTGATGTTTTATCGTTGTCCGATGATAAATTTAACTTGCGGCTAACGACTCATGATTTTTATCATTATTGAAATTATGCTGATATCACGAGAAATTAAACCATTTACTAAATATAACTTAAGTAATTTTTTATTATAATTTTACTGTATAAAGCATGCTAAGTGAATATTAATAAAAAAATTAAAATAAAAACAATTTCACAATAACAGTGCTATGTACATTTTAACAATATTGAATTTTATTGTTTTATATTGATAAAATTTTAACAGTATCCATTATTCATGTAATACTGACTAATTCATTTTTACATACACTGACGCATTAAGTCATCGCTATATGAATAAAATAAGCAATTTATTGATAAAATTCAATAAAGTCGTTAAATTAAAAAAAATATTTAATTGAAAATAAAATATAAAGAATATTATATTTCTTATCAATTAAATATATATATATTTTAATTTAACGACTTTAGTGAATTATATCAATAAATTGCTTATGTTACCCATATGGCGATGACTTATGAACGTCAGTATATGTAGATGAATCGATTTCTTTAACAATAAGAAAAAATATTTAAAAAATATTCAATAATCAGTTATTATTCGATGATATGCAATTATTATCAGAGCGCTTGATTATGAAATCATTTTTATAACGAGGTAAATAATTATTTTTTTATTATATAAATAAGACAAGTGCATTTAAAAAATACATCTATTTTTATAATTCGGAAATAAACAAATTTTTTTTAAAAAAAAATAAACGAAATCTAAAAATGAAATTTGGAATATTAGATCTTCATATAAATAATACGGTTTATAAAAGAAAGTTTCGAAATGAAACAAAAAAATAACATTTTAATTTTAACCCAAAATGTATTTTTATTTACAACTTATTTTCATCTCAATCTTAAATTTTCAAAAACAGGTGATAGAAAACTATTTGGTTTTACATTAACAGTTATGTTACTACCCGAAATTTTCTACATTGATTACTATTCGGGTACACGTGTACTCCAATACAAAATGCCATTATTATTGCCCTAAATTCGTATATCTGGCGGCGTCTATTATATAAATATGGTGAATTTGTGATGCGGAAAACTTCTATCCTCTCACTGGTCAAATTTATATTGGACAATCAATATCGAGTAGAGAAAAAAAATTAGGAGAGCGAGTTGTAAATGAGTTGGTGGGTCCGTTCAAAAGATCAGGCCGAAATATTACTATGGATAATTTTTTTATAACAAAACCAAATCTGGTGTAGACATTATGAACAAATTAGTAAGACATTATAATGTGAGAAGGCGAACGAACAGGTGGCCACTTGGATTTTTCTTCAATATCATTGATACTGCAGCTCTTGCAGCATATATTATTTATTTCGAAAATAACTGTATGCTTAAGAAAAAGACAAATCAGCGCCGAATATTTTTGAGATAATTAGGACAAGAGCTTTATCTTCCAATCATTCCCTCCAAGACCGTTCCCTCAATGTACAAATTACAAGAAACTTGTCTACAAAGCGATAGAGAGCATGATAATAAAGTCAATCTCCTGCATACAAACTGCATCTACTTCTGCGTCGATTGCTTCTACATCTACTACTATTCCAGCTCAACGTGATATCAAATCGTCGTTGCTTCTTGCTGCATTTGTCATGCAGCACCGCATAAACGAAGAAGAAAGACTCGCAAATCATGTGTACAATGCGAGAAACCTATTTGTGATGAACATTCTTCGACGTATTCAGTTTGTAAAAATTGTCCATCACCTTCCGAAAAATGACATATTTCGGCTTATTATTTTTTTTTGAAGATACAATAAAGTCCTATAATTAAAACGTAGTATTTACTTATTTTTTTAATTTATTTCATTTATTCCTGCCTTTTACAAAATACCTACGGGTACACGTGTACCCGGGTAGTAATTAGAGAGGTATATCAGTTAAATGTCATTTGAATTAATATTTCTTTTAATAAAAAAAATTATAAATACCTAAATCTTCACGAAATTTCCTAAATAATGGGGATCTGACTGGGCAAAACGATCCTTTACATAGAAATATATTGGCTTCAATGCAAAGTCGAAAATGAGTACATGTGTACCCGAGTAGTAACATAACGGTTAAAAAATAACTCGAACTCCCTTCGGACATCACTCTTTGTATTAAACTGTTTTCTACTAATGTGGTTTTGGATACTTCCGAATAGATAATAATCTAAAAGTACTAGATGAAAATAATATGACGAATATGTAATAATTTATCATTCAAATTGTCTCAGTTTTTGGGGAGCCTTTCTCGTGCCGTGTAAAGAAGGGCGTTGTCTTGATGAAAAAGTAAGTCTGTCCTGTTGGTTAGTGTTGATCTTTTTTCATCGATAGATTGCTTCAACTGATTTACTTTTCAAAATACAATGTTTTCGTAGTGGATTGATTATCTGGAAGAAGTTCATACTTGATAATTCCATTCAAATTCTGCCAAACCGACAGCATAATTTTCTTGGATGGAGTTTGTTTTTCGTTTATGAAGATGGTGTCTCATTGCGGTTAATCCATTGTCTTTGACATTTAACACTAAACCTACGGACACTTAACTCTTTTACTGCTGACTAAAATTTCTGTTTATTCTAAAAACGCGGCGCTATTTTCAGCGACAATGCAGGTCTTTTGTAAAAAAATATAGTGATTTTAATTGAAGCTTTCTAATAGTATTTTTTTGTATATCGGTTTAATATATTTATAGATATAAAATAAAAACAAAATTGGGTTGTTTTCGCTTTTTGTTATTCCTTTTTCTTTTGCCTCTCAAAACAAAAAACACGGCCGATAAATCAGCCCTTCGCAGTAAGAGGGTTAATATATACCTATTTGTGCCGAAACCGGTTAAATGACCGGTTTTAAATAAAAACTTTATTACATATTTCTCACATTTACAACAGAGTTTTGTGGCTTTATTGTCTCACAATACTCAACACATTTTATGTTTATAAGAAATTGTAATAGAATTAGTCAATGTTTCTTCCATATGTGTTCTTCCCAATGTTTTCAATATTCAGTGGCAAGTTCTTCTGCTAACTGAAGTAAAAAAAATTGTCTCTATATATTTTCTCCAGTTGTTTTTTTTATATATAAAACCCAGGTATTTATTGCAGCTAAATCAAAGATCTTGAAAAATACTTGGACAGACCATCTGCTAGATTTAGATTTTACGCTATACTTCTTCGCCATTTGATCTGCAATCTCTACACTGAATTTAGTTTTATTGTAAAATGAAACGGTCTCAGGTATATACATTTATATGGAAATTCATTTATGATGTATTTACTATCAAGGTCCGATGCTAACCAGGATTTGATTTCAAATTTATCAGGGTTGGTTAGCATGTATTGTGTGAATCTACATCTGACTTTAGTTAGAAATAACTGTACATCTATAGCAGGAGTGGCCAAGACGTAGACCACGGTCGACCGGAAGGCCTCTAGAAGTCGCCCGCGAAGCTGACGTGAACATTGACAATTATAGTGTTAAATTCATATTTCAATGCATTTTTTGGTTCAACATATTTGTACGAATCAGCATTTTCCTGTATGAATGCGATAAAAACTAAACATAGGTCACAATTATCGGATCTACATTTGGAATCGTGTTTAAGAATTAGTTTAAGTTCATATAAGCCAAATTTTGACAAACTTGCCGAAACTATGCAATGCCAAGTGTCATCAAAATAAAAAAAAATATTTTTTGTTCGATTTTTTTTATTTTGTATTTTTTTTTTTTTTTTGTAAAATTTGCATCTAATTTATTTTAATACAATTCTACAACAATAATTTTCTTTTTTTCTTTATACTTTCTTGAATTTTTTTTTTAAATTCAGGACCAATTCTAGAAAATAATTATTTATAGGTAATTTAATAGTAGTCATAGTAAAATGTTTTCGTCAGTTCGTGTCTTATAGAAAAAGTCACCAATTCGTAAGTACAATCTAAAAAAACGTAATCGCTCTCAGGTACACTTTCACCAAAGAAGTCGCCCTCAACGTCTAAAAGATTGGCCAGTCCTGATCTAAAGTAACATTTGCACCTGGTTTGTAGCACTTTTGGTTATTTTCAATGAATGTATTCCATATCTCTGATATCAAGGCAAATTTATCAATTTTCAAACGTTTGCTTCGTTCAGTTCACTTTTTTATCAAAACGGGTAAATCTGAGAAATTCTGTAAAACAATTTCTGCTTATGGTTTCTGAGAAAACCCCCATTTTTAATTCCATAAATAAAAAAACTTTCAAATTTTTTGCTTTATATGCACCTCGTGCATATAAAATTGCAATAAATGCATCTAATTTCGTTTGAGGTAGACTTCCAACTTGCAATTTTATGCACTTTATCGATATTTTAACACACAATTATTTTAAATCGAACTTACTAGGTAACAGTCCGTGCAGAAATGATCAGGGAACTGATACAATATGTGCAATGTGCATGTACATCACGTTTTCTAATCCGATAACCTTATAAAGAAATAAATGTTCTCTCCGTCAAATGGCCGGTCGTTGTAGATAACTGTAGACTATATATCTTTATCAGAAGAAAAAAAAACAGAAAGAAAAAGAAAAAAAAACAAAAAGAAAAATTCATTATCTATATTTAATAGAAAAAGTCATGAAGTCAGATGAGAAAAAGTAATAAATTATATACAAATTTTTAAATCAAAAGTTTACAACCAATCATTTGACCGGTCATGGTACGTTAGGTGTTAATATTGTTATCAACAATCAATGTTTCTTCATTAGTAACAATTCGCTTCAAGAATGGCTCATTTTTCAGTATACAGAGATGAGAAGTGCTGATATCCATTCGTTACTCTAAATTAAATTTCGATAATTTTGTAATAACGAACCCACTAATGCATCTTAGAAATTTTACCAATCATTGTAGATGCCCATAAACCATTGAATATGTCAATTAGAGCTGCTCAACCAATTTTTCCATATTAAAACACATTACGGTCCGCTGTATTTCGAGCTAGACTTCATCTAGAGTACGGCGAATTTCACAAAAAAATGCACGAAAATCACTTCATAAAATCGATGTAATTCTTAAACAGTTAAATTGATATATGCGTGGCCCAGATGAAACTGAAGGGTTTAAACATACATTTACTAGCCCTTATTAGTTTTCAGTCTTATTTGGGCTACCCTATAATAGGAGTAAACACTAAAAAAATATTTTTTTTAAAATATTCATTTCAATCAAATTTGAAAAACATTCCAATGAAAATATTTGGTTTCGTTTTTTAAAACTTTTTGGTAAAAAGTGATTTCTATGTCGAAAGAAAGACTCGTGTTTTGAAATGATCTATCCATTTTTATACCTTGAAATTCCGGAAGTGTATATATTCTAAACCGTGTTACATCGATCTGAACAGATGGTAGTCGGAAGGTGCTACGCCTGAACAGTACAAAGGGTGGGGAAGAACTTCTCATTCTAATATTAACAACGTAGCTATTGTCGTCTTAACAACATGAAACCTGGCATTGACACAAAACGTTGTTTATTGACGACTAACGGCCGTTTTTCATCAAATGATTATTAGAATTTGTAAATCGATGACTGTATCGTATTTATTAGCTGACTCTTTTATGCGGTGGTAACAGTACATAATAGCGAACTCCTTCTACATAAATGAATTATCATCCCCAATGACATAAGATATTAGAAAGTGTTCAATTATCACTTATTATTTACTTTGTTTATAACAACAATAGGCTAATGCACATGTCGTTAGAGTATTTTGTTGTAATTCTTACAATCAGATATAGTGTAAAAAATTTCAAACCGTGAATTTTTCATATTAACACATTACCGTCCGGCCACGCCTAAACGTATGTTTCGTGCTGGACTATTGTAAGTCCGTTCACGCGTTAACGCGTGTTGCACTGTATGAACTTTTGACGCCAAATATACATATATATATATATATATATATATATATATATATATATATATATATATATATATATATATATATATATATATATATATATATATATATATATATATATATATATATATATATATATATATATATATATATATATATATATATATATATATATATATATATATATATATATATATATATATATATATATATATATATATATATATATATATATATATATATATATATATATATATATATATATATATATATATATATATATATATATATATATATATATATATATATATATATATATATATATATATATATATATATATATATATATATATATATATATATATATATATATATATATACATATATATATATATATATATATATATATATATATATATATATATATACATATATATATATATATACATATATATATATATACAAGCTATATTTTTTTCTAATTCCATCAAAAGATGGTGGTGTATATATTCAAAAGATTAGTAAATTATAAAAAATATTTCAGATATTTTAAATAAAGTAATCTCTATCCCTAGTAAAGGTCGTTTTTTTGGAATAATATCGAAATTGGTTCTCTTATTTTTTTTAACAACTTCTATATAAGAATATATGCTTTACGTAATTTATCATATTTTTATTCCTTCTAGATGTTTATTAACGCTAAAAAGTGTTTTTTTATAATAAACTATGTTTATTATAAAATATCTCTTTTTTGTACTTTATCATGCTGGTACACTTATTACAGATTGAAAACCACTATTATAGTTACATATATCTATGCATCGAACCCTTTCATAAGCAGATATGAAATTTCATTGCAAAATGTTCATTGGTTTAAGAATTACATCGATTTTATGAAGAAGTGATTTTTGTGCATTTTATGTGAAATTCGCCGGACTAGATAAAGTCTAGCGCGAAATATTGCGGACCGTAATATGTTAATGTTGATATACATGATTTTTAAGGGTTTAGCCGATTTTTTTTATACTTTCAATTATTAAAATAAATCCACTTTTCGTCGCTAACTAAAATTTATTAAAAAATAATGAAATGCAAGCAATGGAATAACTCAATATTCTCTCTTCTGCTAATTTGTGTGAAATGAATATCATTCTCGTGGCTTATAAACATAATAAAACAACAAACCTATTATCTCTCAGTGTTTTTAAAATATTAGTAACCGACCAAACTAATTTTTTATCCAATAATGCTTATAATTAATTTTTATAGAATTTTTTTCTTGTTCAGAACATTTCTTATCTCTCACATCAAAATAGCTATTTTAAAATCTTCTATACCAAAATTCACAAATATTTTGATTATAAATCTTACAAATTATTTTATGCACTTCTGGAGCATTTTTCTTTTGATTAGACATAAAAAATAAAATGTGTCGAATATGTTCGTTACTATGATTCATTTTTCATTGCACTAAAATAACTCGATGTAAGTAAAAATGATATGAAATTTTGGATTTCTTATAGTAAATATAGATAATATAAAATGGACTACATACTGAATGATAGTAAGGGATAATAAGCAAATAAATAAATGTGTAAATCTTTCAATCTTATTTGCACCAAGCTTTCTCTCTCTCTCTCTCTCTCTCTCTCTCTCTCTCTCTCTATATATATATATATATATATATATATATATATATATATATATATATATATATATATATATATATAAATTCGGGAACTAACGGAATTTTCTTATTTGAACTGCGCGCGCTTGTGGAATGTCATGTAATTTTTTTTATAGTTGGTACATTTATTAATGACATCTGTGTCTAATTTCATGACGCTACACTAATTAGTAGATAATTTACAGTGATTTTTGTTAGATGACGATTTTGTGCACGGCGATTTTTACGATGTCGTAATCAGTTGATCAAAAAATGTGCATTATATTTTGTATTGCAAGCCAAATAAACTTCACGCAAATGTTGGAAATGTCAAGACAGGCATACCCTGAGGATTGTCTATCGAGAACGAGAGATTTTGAGTGGCATAAGGTATACAAACAGAGCCGTGAAACCGTCGATGGTGAATCACGATCTTGGATGCCCATCGACATCAACTGACGACGAAAACGTCACCCAAGTAAAGGCATTGGCGCTCAAAAATCATATGTCCATCAGAGAGTTAGTAGCTGAAGTGAGAATCTCGAAAACACAATACCATGTCATTTTAGCTA
>CP092089.1:13810125-13832625 GCA_029203775.1 Neoneuromus ignobilis | reverse complement strand
GCATGATTAATATTTTTTCATATAGTCAATAGAAACATTTTTATTACAGAACTGTTTTGTACTTTTATTATTTTACCCATTTACTGTGTATGTATGTGTATATCTTTATTATATATATATATATATATATATATATATATGTATACACTCATGTGCAAAAGTGAATATACAGGGAATATTTTTTACAAAATGATAATTCTTTTTTCCGCTAAAGTATTATTATCAATATTAAGTTGAAAGAATCTCCCGATTCGTTTCAAAATTTTCTGAAAATTAATTGTTAAATTTTTACAAGAGCTCGCCTGTATAATAAAAAAAAGATGAATATAGTAATGAAAATAATTATCAATTTTATTTGGAGCAAAAACACTTCAAACATGTTTCTTAATGCCTCTTTCTAACTGCGAATGTTTAAAAATAATAAAAAATATATTGAAATAGTTTTTTTACTGTTTTCTTTTGTTGTGGAATGTAAATTTGTTTCATTCGAATTTTACATACCTACAATGAAACCGTACAGTTAAACGTGCAGTTAATCTTCTTAATTGTAGCCAATATTTCATTAATTTAAATTTGAACAATAGTACACACTTAACTTTGGATTACACTCATACATATGTTTATGAAGAGTGAAGTGTTTCTTAGAATAAATTAATATAACAGTAGAGACAAACAAATGTCTAGAGATGAAGTGTTACAGTTGTTAAATTATAATTTCTTTAAATACTCTTACACTAATGATTTATAGATGAACAAAAAAATATATCCCGACATATTTATTACATACGAGCACATTCACAAAATATATGAATATATTATACATATATTTACATAGAATGACAGTCAAAATAATGCAATCGTCCAAAAAGTTTTCATTCATAAAAATTTAAGATTAACAAAATACTAATATAAATACAATACAACATATTTTTTTTGTACAAGTTTATAATTTATTACATAAATGAAGTATATTCATTCCATTTAACAAAAACTATGATAAAAAGCATTGCCAGAAGATTAAAACTTTATATCACAGTGAAAATGGTGTACGTATAACAAACAAAAATAATATATTATTATATACCAGTGGTTCTTAACGGGGTCGGTACCACCCACTGGTAGGCGTTGAAGAGATTTAAAGGGTCTTTTTGGTCCAAGGCAAATTTAGGGGACGGTGAAGACCAACCACCGCTCCCCTGGGCAATACTCACAAGAATGTCCTGAAAAGTTTGATTAATACTAGAAATCATCGAACGTATGTTTCAACAAACAGTTCTAAATGTCTTTTAAGCAAGATCAGTCCGTATTAAAAGTAGGTATTGGTACATTAAAGCTTTGTTCCTAATACTTTTTTGACTAGTAGTAATTCACAGACAACATTTGGTTGTAAGAAACTTCAGTGATCGTCTTCATTGCTCACTACAGTATGTAATTACAGTAGTTAACAAGGTCAGAAGCAATGCTCTCAATAATAGATTGTTTCGAAAACTTTGTGATGAAAACGACGAAGATTTCAACCGTTTATTATTGGACACAGAAGTTTGTTGGCTATCAAAGGATACTTGTCTACAAAGATTTTATGATCTCTTTGACACAGTTATAACGTTTTTTGAAAACGAAGATGATTTGTTAAAAGAGAATTTATTGAAATTTAAGAATGATATAGCTTATTTAACTGATTTATATAGTAAATTTAATGAAACGAATCTACAGCTGCAAAGAAATGATTTGAATTTGATCAAAGCAAAGGCAATTATTTCTACATTCGTGTCAAAACTTACCTTGTACAAACAAAATTTGGGTCGAAGACAACTATCAGTTTCCGAATCTTTCCTCTGTGGAAACAAATGATGATGACATTCTGGTATTTTGCCAGCATTTGGAAGTACTTAAAGAAGATTTTACAAATAGATTTCAGGATGTCCTTAACGTGATCATTCCAAATTGGGTACTAGAACCTTTCTCAAAACCACAAATAGCAGAATTATCACTGCAGGAAGAATTGATTCATTGTTCCCTTCAATGAAATGAAGATTATTTACCTCAATCGTCAAAATACAGCACCAGATCATTACATAACCGTTTCTATGTTTCATAGTTGGTTTCAAATGCTTAGGAGCTACCTTTTTATTGTGATTATGTCATACCTTAATCCTTTCATCTGATCCAAAGTATTAAATTTACTTTCATTTGAGAATAAAACTATCTTGCGTCATTAGACTGCCACATGTTTCGGTCTTTGCAAAACTCCTTGCGTGGTAAATCGTTCAATTTCGATGAGGCTATAAAACAGTACCTTGTCCAGTTTTTCACTAATAAAGACAGGTCTCTTTACGAACGTGGAATTATGAAGCTCGCCGAAAGATTGATAAAGATCATCGAAAAAAATGGCAAATATATTATCGATTAAACTTTGTAATTTATATAAATAAATGACATTTGAAAAACAGTCAAAATGGATCATGACTTTTCGACAGCCCAATAATTTGTATTAATATACATAATTTATGTTTTACAATAAGAATTAATTAAGGGTTGAAATGATATCACTATTAAAATATGAACTACCAAATAAACGCTGAGATACATTTCAGTAAATGAAGAATTACCATCAATCAAATCAGGTCGATATATTATGGTGCATCATTTTCATTATGATGTAAAATCATCATTTTTGGAAAATGTTTATATTGTAGTTCTTGTTATTTTACACAAACTTAATTCTTATATTAACCCTTATCACTTCAACCGACAGTAATGCTGCCAAGCTTAAGCCAGCGTTCTACTCCAACCGGCAGTGTCACTGCCAGAATTTTGGAATTTTATTATTATTGCGTTTAGTACAATACAAGCCAGTGTATTTTATACATCGTGCCTCTGAAAATATCTGCTATCATTTACGAGCAATTAATTCCATTTTATTTTATTTATTTCTAACGGTTTGTCCTAAAATATAAAGTTAATATAAAAGTCGTGCAAAAATGAATGAAGAAATAGACAGTAGTGATGATGATATTGAAGAATTCCAAAGTGATATTAGCGATTCTGATGATAGCAGTAGTGTAGTTTATACGAGAAAACGAAAAATGGTATCCCTAAATTATTCAGATGAAGACAGTGATGAGGATAATTATTCAATGGACTGGGAAAATGTGTCAGACGGTGAAGAAATACCGCGAAGATTTCCTTTTCAATTGGCAACAAGACTACAAATTAGAGCGAATATTATGGGACTTTTGATATTTTCAAATTATTTTTTACTGATGAACTGATAGAAAATATAGTTCAACAAACAAACGCATACGCAAATTTTAAAATAAGTAAACAAAATTTATCTAAATATTCTACCTGAAATGATTGAGGAAATGTTTCTACTGATGAAATGAAAGCCTTTCTTGGTGTTATTCTAAACATTGGCTTTATTCCTCTTGGAAATATAGAAGAATACTGGTGTCAAGAATTTTATGCAAAAATACCATGGTTTGGCAAGATATTCAAAAAGAAAAGATTTCTTCAAATATTTTGGATGCTTCACTTAATGAAAATGTGGTACAAATTTTTTTGTAATCATATTTTTCGTTTACCCAACATTTATAAATATTCTTACAAATAAAAAGCTACCTTATAAAACTTATGCAGCGTCTTATCTTAGCACTTTGAAATTAACAAAGTTTGTTTGGAGTTGGCTGAAAATCATTTCATAAAATTCTTGGATTGATAAGAGTTAAAATGAACTATAAGCTTATACAAAAAATATTGTATTTTATTTGTATCAGAAATTTGTGTCACCTTCAATTTTTATCAGCAAATATATTTTATTGTAAGTAACTATCATTTTCATTGTGATCCACTGTGTGTGTGTATATGTATGTATGAATATGAATATATATATATATATATATATATATATATATATATATATATATATATATGAATGTGTGAATTTGCATACATCTGTAAATATAAAATATCTTCAATTTCTAGTTATCTGTGAGCTTTGTCCCACATATTCGCGGATTTCAAAACCATACGATACAACCGTAATAACTTATGTTTTCCTACTAAAAAATGTCGTTTTATGGTACGATTTTCGTATTTTATATTGGACGAAAACTGACTCGAACATAACATCAAATTTTGATAAATGTAACAAATATTTTACTATGCGACGCAGTTATAGGTTTTATCTGAAGAGAATAAATTGATAGTCTAAATTTTTGATACGAAAAAAGGATATGTTTTTGAAAAAGATACATAATAATTAAATAATATGTTCATATATTTTTTCTACTATAAATAAGAGTGACAAAAATAATAATGTTTTATTTATTTAATTTATTTTTCAAAATATATAATCAAATTGTGAAAACAGTATATTGTACAAAGTTATTCAGATTAGGGCAAAAATTATCCGATTTACAACGAACTACTAAAATTTCAGTTGTCTAAAATTAATCGTTAATTGTTTCAAGTGAGCAATAAAATGATTGATTTGAAATTAGTAATTTTTAATTGAATCTATGACTAACGATCGTGATTGATTTTTTAGTCATATTTTTTTCAGTGATTAATAAACTGATTAATTTGAATATTCAAAACTGTGGAATATAAGTTAAAAACTATATTAATTAAAAACGACTATAGAAAAAAAAATCGTAACGAAAAAATATTTAAAATTTAAGAATCAAGTTTTAAAAAAATATTTTGTTTGAAGAATTTACAAATATTTTTTAATGAAATTGGTTATTAAATGATTTTTAATGAAATATAGGATTATTATATGTTTTTTTAAGCGTGATAGAACTTAACATTGAATCCCTATCGAAAGTTCTATCTAACCTAAAAATCATCTTTGTTTGTGTGTGTGTGTGTGTGCGTGTGTGTACGTATCTATTGTATAAAGGTATGATAAAGTTGTTTTTTAGGTTAGATAGAACTTTCAATAGGGATTCAATTTCAAGTTCTATCACGCTTAAAAAACATCTATATAATAATTTCTATTATAAATTATTTTAACGGAAATATTAATATATAAAACAGTTAAGATACAAAATAAAGAGTTTCGTTCATACGAGGTCAGACAATTAAGTAATGCGACAAAATTCAAAAATCGAGTATATTTAAAAATTAAGGTACATCGCTGCGATCCCCTTCAAAGTAGTCCCCTACCGCATCAATACACTTATTCCAGCGAGTTTTCCAGTTTTCGTAACAATTCTGGAACACTTCTTGTGGGACCTCTCCGAGTACCCTCGTCACAGATTCTTGGATATCTTCAACGGAGTCAAAATGTCGACCTTTGACGAATTTTTTCGTATGGGGGATTAGGAAAAAGTCGCAGGGTGACATGTCCGGTGAATAGGGCGGTTGTGGTAACGTTGCGATGCCTTTAGACGCCAAAAACTGAGAGACACTGAACGCACTGTGACAGGGAGCATTGTCGTGATGCAGAATCCAAGTCTTCGCGATCTCTGGACGCACTCTGAGCACCCTTTTTCGTAATTTTTCGAGCACATTGCGGTAGAATACTTGATTTACGGTTTGTCCAGGTGGTACGAACTCTTTGTGAACCACCCCTTTGCTGTCGAAGAAGCAAATCAACATGGTTTTCACTTTGGACTTGCTCATTCTCGCCTTCTTTGGCCTTGGTGCTCCAGAGGACAGCCACTGTTGACTTTGTCGTTTAGTTTCGGGGTCATATTGAAAGAACCAACTTTCATCACCAGTAATAACTTTTTTTTTTTTTAGTAATAACTTTCATCACCAGTAATAACCAGTAATAAATTTCTCTGTTCCATTTTCGTGACATGCACTACTCCCGCGTTGTTACAAAACACTAAACAGCTGGCGAAGAAATGATCGTACGAGGGTGGTCAAGGTCTCAATCGAGAGAGTAGGGATCTGCTATTACGGTGGCGGAGTTACAGGTTCGCAGTGTTACCACAGGCCGAGAAAAAAAATCGGTCGCATTACTTAATTGTCTGACCTCGTATTTGTCATCCCATCTTTTAGGTGGTGAAATGGGATGAATTGTATTTAACAAAGAAATTTATTTACAAAAAAGAAGCAAATACATAAAAGAAAAAACCTTAACTTGAGAGTTTAGTAGTTTTTTTTTAATATTTTTTGTCTGACTAAATTTTCTATTTAAAAAAAACGACGAAAATGACATGATTAATTTTTAAATTCGATGATTAATCGGATAAAAAATTAGTCATTCAATTTTTGATGATTTTTATGACTAAGAAAATGATGACTAAATTTTTAATCACATGAAGATTTAATCGATTAACACCCTACTTTGGCGTTACCAAAAAAAAAAATAATAATAATAATTCTAATAAACATACTTTATTAGATGTCTATGATGTTTTTTTATTCTACTATAAAAAACTGATAAATATTAATTTCATATAATTGATTTCAATTAATTTTTTGGACATTTTATTGATTCTTTCAGAAAATAAAATATAATCAGTAAGAGTTCGGATTAGATTTTTTTTCGCTGCTATTACAAAAATTATAACAAAGATATAAATAAACCAGGTCGGTCTAAAATGGAATCTACCTTTTAAAATAGGTCACCTACGAGTCAACTCAACTGACTCGAGATAATAGCAATGTATAGAGGAAACTTGAAGCTTTACTCTCACGACAACTAATTACGTCAAGTTATTCCTTCCTCGAGTTATACGTAATTAAGTGAATCAGTCTTCCATGCAATTGATGATCTTTTTAAACTTAAAACATGAGAAGTCTTAAAGAATATTGTATTTGCGAAAAAAATATTTCAAACAGGAGAAATTTTTTTCTGAGATCTAAGAAAAAGGAGTGCAGCATAGAGAAAAAAAGATCTAGATTCTGCATCTCAATATTGTTTCTACTCATAAGTCTCTTTATCGGTAGATTTTTAGTATAGCATAAAATGTCTCTTGTTTCTTCCAGTCATCTACTTGTTCATAATTGACTATAGCGGACTTTTTTTATCTTCAAAATAGAAATCTATCGTGAAAGGTCGTTGATTTAAGATTATATAGATCCAAAAAAAAGCGCTAATGGGCTTGTACGCTACTTCACAGAGTACATTCCAAAGCTAGAAAAACATTTAGAGCGATATATAAACAACGTGGAAGATTATTGTGAAGAAGAAAAGACTGAATAAGTTTTAAGTATTGTAAATAAATGTTACTATGAAAAGTTTGATCTCTTTTTGAATATACTACATAGATATTCTATATATTAATTCTTTAATGCCCACAAATTACTTAAAAACATTAAAATTAAATTTCTAACACATTAATTTTTTTGTATGTGTGTTTCGGAGATTTTTCGCTACCTAGAATTTTCTTTACGTTCTAACTGATAATTTCTAGGAATCAATTCGATAAACAATTCGCAAAAATATATACACAGGCAAAATTGATTACTTTTTGAAAATAATGAAATATATAACAATTTTAAAATTCAAAAATCACAATTATAATCAATTTATGAAAATGATAAAATGAAGTTTAAAGTTTTTTTTAATTACATATTTGTGAAATAATACATTATTATTAAATAAGGGTTTGAAAACAGATTGATGAATAAATACAAAAATAAATTTATATTAAAATATATATACACTTATGTGCAAAAGTAAACATACAAGTAAAATTATTTTATTCAGTCAACTTTTCTAGAAAAATTCAAAAATAAAATAAAAAGCCAATAATTCATTTTAACTATATAAAATAACACATTTTTAACAGTGCAAAAGTTAACATACACTTTGAAAATTTATTAAATAAATATATATTTTTCAACATTCAATATGCAATTGGACCAGTTTTATTTTTAATAACTTCTTTTAATCTTTTGGTCATAGGATTTGAATGGACGAATTTTCTTGTTATTTCGGGTCCAATATTTTCCCATTTATATCGAAAGATTTATCTCAAGGTGTATTTGTTTTGTACACCTCTTTTCTGTATTTGTCGTTTGATTTCGTCCCATAAATGTTCTATGGGATTTAGGTCTGAAGACTAGGGCGGGGTTTTAAACTGTTTGGGGAAGTTTCACAAAAACCACTCATGCACTATGTGTGATGTGTGCTTGGATTCGTTGTCTTGTTGATAAATGTACATACTTTCCAGGTTTAATTTTTAGCACTCTTTTTCAAATTTTGTTGTAAAATGTTCAAATAGCCCAAGCTATTCATTGTTGTTTCAATAAAAGTCATATTTCCCACCTCAGAAGCCGCAAAACATACCCAGACCATTACATTTACACCTTAAATTCTTGGTTTTATATTCTGAATTTTTTTCGATACACTTCAATTCTTCCATCGTTAACAACAACATTAAATTACACTCATCACTGAAAATTACATTCTCCCAGAATTTTTTATCTTTATTAACATATTATTTAACGAATTCAATACTAAAAATTCAATACTATTTATTAAAAAAAATAATAAAGATAGAGATGTATGTAAAAAAAGGTATTGAATTTTATCTAATTTTCAATTCCCAAGAACGAATTATTTTTTATTCGGAGAAGAATTCAAAAGCTTTCATCAAAATAAAAAGAAGTTGTTAATATTGATAGAAATTACATTATTGATTAACACGTTAAAGACGGCGTGTATCACCGGTGGCTCACACGCGAATGGTTTATCTGGCGGGGTGTACCACCAGTGGTTCACATCAGCTATAGTAAAAGGAAAGCTATAGTATAGTAAAAGGAAACTGCACTTTTTGAGTATGAAGTTTTGCTAAACACATTTTGTGCAAGGCGCCGCCAGATAAAGCAAAGTACGATTTTTATTGCCGCCCGATGAAGCGACATAGAAAAAACTGCGCCTTCCTCAATGTGTTAAATATTAATATGCAGTACATAAATTTATTTTCTTTTTTTTTAAAAAAAAACAAACTTTTCGGTAGACCAATACATTATTGATTATATGTTATATATATATATATATATATATATATATATATATATATATATATATATAGAAATACCTCGCATAGTACTGCATCGATTACAACTGTTTTTCAAGCAATTGGGGCCTTAATTCTATAATAACGCGAGTTATGTTTTCTAATGCCTTAATCGTTGCTGGTTTATCAGCATAAACTCCAGAGACTTTACATATCCCCAAAGAAAAGAATCCAGAGGCGTCAAATCACACGATCGTGGAGACCAAGTCCGTCACAAGTCCGTTTCTGGAGATAACGTTATCGCCGAATTTTTGTTTCAATAACTCGATTATTTCGATCGAAGTACAGGAATACCTCGCATAGTGCGTCTTCGATTAGTACGATTTCACTATAGTACGGTTTGAAATTTCCAAAAAAATAATTATGCACATGCGCGCATTATACTCATCGCATGCGCAGTTCTAGTATTATGGACTTTTTTCTTTTTCTACTAGTTTTCGATTCGTAACTCTAGAATAAAGTCGATTTTTTGATAATTAAATTTTAATTGAAAATGTATTTAAAATGAATGTATAAACTCCTGATTTTGTTTTGTTGATACATACAAACATTTGAATATATTACCCTCATTTTATTTACTGAAAAAGAGGGAAAAAATTTTCTTTGGAACCAATTAGAGTTTTTTGTATTTAGTTAATGTTTCGATTAGTCCGATTTCAAATAGTCCGGCAAATCAGTGGAACCGATAAACTTTTCTATACGAGGTATTCCTGTATATAGAGAATTTTCAAATAAAATGTCAGAACTCTGACAGCTGGTGGCAGTCATGTTTGAATTTTTTTAAACTCATTTTGGCATTTCAACTCAGTATAGTTTGGCAAATTATCATGGAGCGTTTAACACTTCAATAACGTTTAGAAATTCCAAAAACTTCAATAGACTTATTAAAACCTATCAATTGACTACTAAGATAATGTGATCTAACTCCATTGAATTATTTTCGGTGAGGTTATGTGAAATCACTGGTTTATGCTGATAAACCACAAACAATATAAGCATTAAAAATAAACATTGGACGTGTAAATTATGAAATTGAACCACAAAATTATGTGAAAGAATGACTAAAATTGGACTCAAAGAAATTACTATGTTTAGCGAAGTCGTGGTGGTCATATGAGTGAAATTGTGTTCCATCATTAATGCCATAGAGTACGCTTAAAAAAATAAACAACTAATTTATTAAATACTTTTTGTTTTATTTCCATTTAAATTTTTGAAGCGCTTATTGGAAAACCCCTATATATATATATATATATATATATATATATATATATATATATATATATATATATATATATAAACACACGCAACCTGTACATGTCACTATTTTCTATATTATTTCGTTCGTTTTGATTATATTTTAATTTCGGTACGAAACGGATCGATATAAAATGTATAAATTATTTATGAAATACGGCAAGACAAGTGGCCGTGTTCCATTATCGTTTTTTCATGCATGACAAACATTTCGCCACTTAACGTTTCGTATTATCGATTTAATAATTATTAGCATGAAAACGTTAATTCAACACAAGTATAATGTTACACAAAAAAGTTAATACAACTGTGTTTTATAACAGAATTGGATCTGACTATCAAAAAACAAAATATAAAGAGAAAATAATATTTGTTTCTATTTTAATGGTACTGTAGATTAACAGAAAATATATTTGTTTTCGAAAACATTTTCATTGGGTTGGTGGAAAAATCTTTTCATGTTGACACTGACAATGAAATATATATTAGCGAATAAGTAAATAATGTAATGATTATTTAATAATTTAATCAAATCTCCTGGTGTTAGGGTGAGTAGCTCGTTTGTGTAAAAGTAAATTAACCACAAAGCCACTAATAATGATAAAATTTCATGTACAAAGGATATATATCTATATATATAAATAACAATATTAATGTTGTAATATCGGAAATAAAATTTCATTAAAAACGTCAAATTAACAGTACTGAAAATAAAATATTACGATTATAAAAGCAAAATATATATATATATATATATATATATATATATATATATACTACGTGTAAGAGAGAGAAAGAGAGAAATAATTAGCGAGGCGATTGAAATTACCAATTTTCAAATAATCTCATATTTCTAGAAACAATAACAATAGTCCTGAATTTTAAATTGCTTTTCGTATCAAATCGTACGATACTGTAAATAAATATGAATTTTCTGATAAAGAATTTAAAATATTGAATTGTTCGAAATGTTCTTAGAGATTTCCAAAAGATGGTATTGAAACTCGTACAGCTATTTCACAATTAACATAAAATTTTAATGCTATATGTATTCTGTAAGGTAACTTTTCAATGCATTACTTAAAAATAACGTTTGAGTATATTCATTGACGTGTATTTTTTAAAAAATGACGGAAGATAAAGTACTTTTCGGTATATTTTTATTACCGAAAAGCATAAAAACTATTCAAGCAAAATGAAAGATATATGAGTTATTTACGAAGAAAGTACTGTCTAAAAGAGGTTTGCTCACTTTAAACGTGACGATTTTAATCTGAAAAACTGGATATATTTAGAGCAAATCTTCAACTGTTAACGATAATCAAATCAAAACGTTAATTAAAACTAATCAGCACTGTAAAACGCGATAGATAGTAAACATCAAAAAAGAGAATGGTATCATATTGTATAGGGTTTATCAATATATCAATTGGTGGAAAAACCATCTTCAGTGACAAAGAGCATTTTAGGCTGAATGGTTTTGTAAACAAACAAAATTATCGTATCTAGGACGATGCCAATCCACACAATTCCAGGAGATTCCTTTGCATCCAGAAAAACTGATTGTTTGGAGTGAATTTTGGTCAGGCAGCGTCATCGGGCCATACATCATTCGAAGTGAAAAAGGTGAGGCGGTAACTGTCAACGGCGAAAGGTATCGAGAGATGATAATCGATTTTTTTGGCCCGAATTGGATGATATGGACATAGACAACATGTGGTTCCAGCAAGATCATGTTACGTGCTACACAGTGGGAGATACAATGACGTTATTGAGGGAAAAGTTTCCAGGTCGCGTTATTTCGAGAAGAGGTAATGTCAATTGGAAGCCAAGATCATGTAACTTAATGCCTTGAGACTTGGGGGAGGGGCTACGACAAGTCTCTGGTCTATGCCAATAAACCAGCAACAATTGACGATCTGGAGAACAACGTCATTCAAGCTATTGCTGAAATCCAACCCGATTTATGTGGAACAGTCATCCAAAATTATGTCTTTTGGATCAACTCCTGCAAACGAAGCCGTGAAGGCCATTTGAACGATGTTATTTTTAAAACATAATTGCATTGAATGTACTTTAATCCGCAATAAAGATTTCCGCCATAACTTACATACAACTCTTTTTATTCAATTTTAAAGATGGAGCGTCCTTATTGAAAGACCTTGTATTATCTTCAGAAATTTGAGTATGTAAGTCGGCATGATATTTAAGTACCGGATAATCTTAGTGAAGTAAATATTGGATAACATTTCAATATTCAATTTGCTGCTCAAACGGAATGAAAACGATCTGTTCTTAAAACAGATTATAAAGGATGAGAAAAATGGATCGAATACAAAAATATTGAATAGAAAAATTGTAGAAAATATGAGATAAATCACGATTAACTATTTGAAAAGCTGAATTACACCCAAAAAGGTAATATTGAAGTGAAACTTCTTTAGCGGCGTTGGGATAACATTTTTACATATAACGGAAATTACGTACCGAATCTACACAGCGGAAATCTAGTATACATGGAGCATATGATAGAGGGGTAGTGAGACCCATCACGCATACGCGTCGGTTTAATATGATTGAGCAATAGGCAGCACGTTGTATTTGCTATATTTTTTCACTGTTCTATTAGTAATTATTATTTACAATTAGTATGTGAATTGTGCTTAAATAAGAGTGTTATTCAGTGTGATAACATTGATATTTTTGGTAAGTATATTAATTTATATAATCTCATATTATAATATTAAGCTAAATAATCATACAAATAAGACTGCATTACATCCACGTGGTATTTAAAAAATTATCAAATCAACGTGAAATTGAGGTTATGGACATGTATACCAATATATAGATCTAGTATTTTATAACATTATGTATATATTATACATTTAATCTATTTATCAAATAAAAGAAATACTATTAAAAACACGTGGTATTTAAAAATTATCGAAACCTATACAGTTTTGAGGTTATCTGTTGTTTTATTTGTAACAATTTCTTACAATAATTTTATTTACAATTATGATCAAATTATTCTACATTTAATTAAAAAAATGTTATATTAAAATTATTATGAATTCTTTGTTCTCAGGTGTCATTTTGAAGATTTATTGAATTTTACGTGGTATTATAAAATTATGTCTTTATCTATAAACTCCTGCAAATCTAAATAGAACGCTATTTATTGCAATTATATATTATTTGTGAGTATTGTACTTTAATTGTTTTATTTTCAAAACATTGACTTAATACAATTATATATTATACAATATAAATATAATAGTAACTGCAATTGAAATTGTTTTTTACATGCTTCAGAAAGATGGTAAACCTATTGCGCAAAAAATTTTACTTATCTAAATAATCTTAGACTACGTTCAATTTTGCTATACGGACATAGTAAATATTGATAACGTTTATATTCAATTTGCAGTCACCACCGGAATGAAAACAATGGAAAATGGAACAAATTATAAACGAAAACGAATAAATTTTCATAATTCATAAATTTTGAATAGTTTTAATTTGAAGAAAATATTAGATAAATTAATATTAATAATTGAAAAGCTTAATTTATTTAAACATTGATTATTTTGTACTTAAATTTCTTATTCCGCGTTGGGATAATATTTCTACATACTATAAATTTCGTTCATTCTTTTACAGCGGAAATCTAGTACGAATTTGTTCATTTATAGAATTTTAGTGCATGCGCTTGTCCGTTTGCGCGTCGGTTTAATACTGATTGAGCAATAGGTAGCACGTTGTGGCATGCGTATATTTTTTTTTTTTTATTAATTAGTAATTATTATTTAGATTTAGTATGTGAATTGTGCTTACAATAAGAATGTTATTAAGTGTGACAAATTGATATTATTGGTAATTAGACCAACTGTAGGCAAAAATGAACAAAAAAGTCTATAACTGTCCGACTGGAAATAATCACTTAATTTTGCATCTTTGAATTAACATTTATTTCACTCCCCACAGAATTCTCTTAACGTCAAAGAATTGAAATTGAGGGAATGGGCATGTATAGCAATATCACATCTAGTATTTTATGACATTAGAATACATTTCACCATTTATCAATGCCAATTCTCATGTTTCTTTACAGTGGTATTTAAAAATTGATGCGAAACTTTATACAGTTTTTTTATCCCTGTTAACTATAATCACCTAATTTTGCACCCTCAGATTAACATTTATTTACAATTATGATCCTATTATTCTACAATATCTCTTAATGGTTAGAATTAAAATTATTATGTAATATCGTAAAAATCAGATTGTCAAAGTTTGAAGAAAATTAATATTTCACGTGGTAACGCCAAATTCATGTTATCTATAAATAATATCTAAAAGATTGCTATTAATTGCAATTATATTTTACCACATTAACTTCCTTTAATTACCCAATTTTCAAACTCGGATTGATCTAATTGTATATTATATATTATACAATATTAATATAATAGTAATCGCAAGAATTGTTTTTTACATGCTTTAATATCATAAAAATTACATGCAAAAAAGTTTTTACTTATCAAAAACCAATTAGATCGATAGAATTACTCAGTCACAGGAAAGAAGACAAAAATGGAAAATGGAATATATTATAAACGAAAACGAGATATCAATATTAAAGAATTCATTGGTTTATAAAAGTTTTACAATTTGAAAACAATAAAAAATATAACAAGTGTCTTTAAATATAAAAATTTCAAGAAAAAAATTAATTATTATTAATTATGATAATTGTATATCATATTAAATTTCTATCTCGTGTATTTACCACTTCTCTCCCTAGTACATTTCTTCATTTTGTTACTTGCTTTATCCTGATGAATTTGTTTATTTACGAGTTTTAGGCATGCGCTTGTCCGTTTACCTTTTTATTACTTTATAAATAAAAAAAGTTTTAAGCCATTTCTGGCATTCGTATATGAGTACAGGCTGATAATTTTTTTTATTAATTCATCTCTGTTTGGTAAGATTACGTGAAAAGAAAAATCCATTATAAATTCATACAACAAAATGATAAATGCAGACAAATATGATTCCCAATTAGACCAACTGTAGGCAAAAATGAACAAAAAAGTCTATAACTGTTCGACAGGAAATAATCACTTAATTTTGCATCTTTGGATTAACATTTATTTCACTCCCCACAGAATTCTCTTAACGTCAAGAATTTAATTTTTTGGAATAAAGTAAAAATCACATTAAAAAATTTTTGAAAGAAAAAAAATATTTCACCATTACAATGCCAATTCTCATGTTTCTTTACAGCCAAGACAAAAATTGATGCAACTTTGTTGGGATTTTTTATTCCATTAACTATAATCACCTAATTTTGCACCCTCAGATCAACATTTATTTCACTCCCTATAGAATTCTCTTAATGGCAAGAATTATTTTTTTTGTAATATCGTAAAAATCAGATTAAAAAGTTTTTAGAAGAAAAATAATATTTCACCGTCACAATGCCAAATCTCATGTTTCTTTACAGCCAAGACAAACATTTTTGCAACTTATTTGGAATTTTTTACCACATTAACTATAATTACCCAATTTTGTACCCTCGGATCGACATTTATTTCACTCCCCGTAGAATTCTCTTAATGGCAAGAATTTTTTTGTAATATCATAAAAATTACATTAAAAAGTTTTTAAAAGTAAAAAATAGGAATTTTTAGATGGATAGAATTATAAAGCCATAGGAAAGATAACAAAGTTATCGAAAAATGGACAATATATTATATTAAATAAAGGTAGATATCAATATTAAAGAATTGCGTTCCGATTTGGTTTTAAAATCTCGACAAACTTTTCGATAAAAATATAACAAGTGTCTTTAAATATAAACTGTTCCTGTAATTTCAATTTATTATTATATATTATCTAATTATACTAATTGTATATCATATTTAAGTTTTCAATAAAAAAATATAGATAACACAAAAATTAACAAGTAATTATTTTCAAAAATAAGTGTAATATTAAAAATAATTTATTAACTCACATCTTAATTAAAACATGTTAAACTGAAGTATTCATTAAACACGAGCACATGTTAATTAAATAAATCATTTATTAGACAAGGGTATGTGTGTGTGGAGAAAAAGTTAAAAGATACACATACAAGTGAGTCACATTTTAGAGATGAACAGTTCCGTTCCAGACATTTTCCAGATGATTGTCTTTCTCTGTTAATTTTATTTCTTGATTCGTTATCGACAGTTATTTATTGTCCTAGAAAAATATAATTGAATTTATTGGCCCAATATCGATTTTTACAAAAAATGATGATAGCATTCAGTTTTTTTTATCATAATTTTATTTGATAGAGATAGATTTGAATCACATAGATTCAATCAAATTATAATATTATCTTAAATAAAATAATTACAAAAGATAACTTCAATTGGATCGTACATACACATGCGGATGTACAATGAGAATCACTTAAGTACCATTTAGTTATTCAAAAAATATGAACTGACATGTGTTTCTCATAAATTCAGTAGTGGCCACTGAAATCCGGAAACTCTGGTAACAGTTTTTTCAAGTAGTTTCAGCCAATAAAATGGGGAAGTCACTGTTGTTTGCATTATTTTTATACAAGCATACATAGATGACATTTTTCTTTTTATTCTGTAACAAGTGGTTGGTAAAATAACATTGTAAGTGAAGTTAGAGAATGTGAAATGTAAAAATGGTAAATATGAATAACTGGCCGAAGAAGTAAACTTAATATTTTGGCTTTGTCGAAAAAGAATTTAAGTGTTCGTAAAATAGCTGATCAAGTCAGATTCAGAAAATCGACCGTAGCTGAAATTTTTAAAAAAATTCGCGAAACATGTTCTATTAATGGAAAAAGGGATCCGGAACCAAGAGGAACACAACGACCCGCCAAGATCACAACCTAGTCAAGCTGTCTTTGAGAAATCGTTTCAAAATTGCTGCAGATATAAGAAGAGAGTTTGTGGATGGAGGTGGACCGGAAATAAGTACATAAACTGTTAGAAAAAGGTTTCAGGAAGCTCAATTGTGCACTAGAAAACCTGCTAAAAACTACTACTAACAAAAAAAAGACTTCAAAAACGACTTCAGTGGGCCAAATATCATAAGAATTGAAATGCAATAGATCGGAGAAATGTGATCTTTTCAGACAAGTCCAAATTCAATATGTACAGATTCGACGGAAGGCTGTATGTCTAAAGAAGAAAGGATGAACGTTTCAGCGATCACTGCATCATAAAAACTGTTAAACATAGTATCAGCCAAATGGTCTGGAGACTCTTTTGACGAGGATGGTCAACTGGCTTTAATTGATGGTACTGAAAATGAGAATCGATACAAAAAAAAATTAATAAAGTTTTATACCATCGATGGACGAGCACTTTTCACTGGCAGAAGTCGTTATCTTCCAACACGACTCTGCGCCATAAATTGTGCTCAAGTGGTTGGTATTGACGCTTACGTTTTCGTGCATATTTCAATAACTGGACAGAACACTCTTTTTTTAATTCAATGTTTCTTTTCTCTTAAAGAGAAAAAATATCTTAACGAACTACGGGTTTCAAAATTGTCATGGCCCAGGAATAGCCCCGATTTAAATTCCATAAAAACATTTGCAGGCTTATTAGAGTTAGTTGCTAAAAAAGACCAAAAACATTACGAATTGGATTGCTTCATCCAAAAAGTGTGGTACGAAGAAATCACACAGGAAACTTTAAAAAAAATTAGTTGATTCTATGTCGAAACGCATTAAATGTGTTATTCAAAAAAGGGGAGGTCTAAGAAAATATTAATTATAAGTCTTTTTATGTGAATGCGTCTACAGTTGGAAACAATTTAATTTGTAAATTTCATGTCCCCTTTACATAATTTGTTAGAGCTTTTCTTATTGAATAAATACCTCAATAAAACAACATTCCTTCGCTTTGTCCATTTTGAACAAAAATCGTCCAATAAAATAAATACTTCTATTTATTTTAGAAACAGCATAGGCATACAAAAAACTTCTAAAAGGCACATTTCACCTCTCTACTTACACGAAGGAAAAATACCAAAAAAAGCGTTTTATTTGCGTGTCCGGATTTGAATGGCCGCAACTGTATTTAGAATATCTTTGCTAACTAAAAAACAAATATTAACTAATTAGAGAAGTTTTGTCATTTTTGGGCCTTTCCACATTAGTTAGCATGCATACAGTATTCACGCCCATTATCGCTCGTCTCACACCCTCTTACCACAAACTCCCCTACCTAAAAAAATTAGTTTTCGGGTAAGCGTGTGTGAGGCGAGTGGTAATGAGCCGTGAATACTGTATGCCTGTTGACTAGTGTGAAAAGGCCCTCTGAGTGTTTCATAAATCTAAAAATTGTTTATGTATCGTATGACTCATTAAGCCAGGCACATTAACTAAGTGACAATGTATATATTTTGTTTCATTCGTTTATTGTATCTCGATGTGTTTACTTTAATTAAAAATATTTCAACCTTTCAAAATGTCTATGCAAAATAAATATGTGCATGTTTACAAATTTAAACTTTAATATAACGTTGCTAAAGTTGTAATAAAAATTTATACCGCATTTGATAAAAGGGCAGTTACATCAAGAATGGCCCAGAGGTGGTTTTAAAAAATGCAAGGGATAAATCATTAGAAAACGAAGAATTGAGTCAATGAAAATTAAATGTGAACAAGTAATGTCAAGAACATTATTTCCAACTAAGTATTAGCTAAACAAGAAAGTTTTGTTGTTTTACAGATTAAAATAAGAATGATTGTATATTTACTTCAAATTATCTTATTCGTCAAAATATTCACCCTCACATTAAACTACCCTCTTCCAACAAAAAATAATAATTACACAAGTTTCATTTCTATAAAATTCAGAATTTTTATTTTCAACAAAAATTAAGAAAATTCGACTTTTAATGCTGTGACTATTAACCCTTATCGGTCGTATGTCACCTCTGACGTGACATTACAACTTTGCTCTATCAGTCGTAAGTCACGTGCGAGGTGACAAGACTGAACAAGTAACAATGTCTTCATTGCTGAATGTGCACACTGTATGTTTTACAGTTTAATTCTTACTCGATAGCAGACAACACGTTCTGTCATATTTCAACAATTATTTTACTTATAATATTTTATTCCTCCAAAAATGAATAAAGAAAATTATAGCAATATGGAAAGTAACAGTGATATTTGAAGGGAAATATGTGAAAATTTTGAATATTCGGCAAGTGATTTTAATTCTTGTGATGAAGGAGACAGTGATACAAGTGTTATATTTTAATCAAGGAAAAAAATTGATTCCTGTTCAATATTCAAGTGAAGAGGAAAGCGAAGTGGAAATGGAAATTGTTCCTGATTGTGATGAAAATTGGATTGAAATCAACAGTGATGAAGACAATTGAAGTATTCTTTTTACAAATATACTTGAAGTTAATTGTCTTTTTACAAATGATCGGAAATGTTCAGGAGCCTATAAATTATTTTAAAAAATATTGTACGGACGAATTTATAACAGAAATTTTAACGCAAACTAACTTATATGCCAATGAGGAAATTAAAAAAAAAACTTAACAACTAGGTCAATTTGGCACAATTGAAAAGATATTTCATATGATGAAATAAGTACTTTTTTCGGAGTTGTTTTGTGAAGGACTAATGAAAGACGATTATATACTTCTGTGAAACTTGTAACAAAAAACCATTCCTTCATGTAGGAAAATGTTTCAAAAAATACCACACATTGAAAAAACATAAATAACATTTAAGCTTGAAGATCACACGTTTAATAAAATGTAAACATTTAAAGTGTAAATATAAATCTTTTTATGCACAAAACTATCTTTTTATATCAAATAACCTTAGTTACTCTTCTCTTACAATAAGCACTCAAATATATCTCCGACCTAGCGGAAAGTTAAGTACAAAATGCTAACGTCCGATAAGGGTTAAATTATTTATCGCGCATATAAAAGAGATAAAAATGAGAGGAAATCCGATGGTAGTATATCTGGTAAATACGAGGGATAAGAGAGATATTCACATCTTAAATTCATTATCTTTTCTCTTGTCATTACCGCAACATGTGGCCGAGTTTTATTTTGTAAAAATAAAACTCTGACGATTTACTAGCGCTGGTTGTTTTTGTTGTAATGCATTATACACTACTCTCTGTAGCTGTTCACTATAAATGTTTGCTGCGAAGGTTTGATCAGCTTGTAGATTCTTATAATGAATAATTCCTTTTGAAATCCACCAAACATAGAGAATTTTTCTTGGAGTTCATTTTGTGAAGAATCATTTGATGACAACCACTAGTAACTACGTTTATAGTTCAAATAAAAAATCTATTTTTCGTCACAGATCTAAATTAAAGTCAAAAAGTTTTATGATTTTAAATGTCAAATAAGAGATCTACAAATACCGAGATGCTATAAATTCTTATCAGGAGTTAAAGGGTGCAATATCAATTTATTTAATTTTAACCTCTTCGTTATTAAATGCAAATGATTTTGTATTATTTTCTCACTTACACTGAACTTTTCAGTATGTTATTGGCACATTAAATTCGAATTAGCTTAAATTATCGTTGATATTTATATTCGATGGTTTGTCTAATTTTGGTTCATCTTTTAATGATTCGTCTCTTGAAGCAAATTTTTTAAACCACATTTGACCCATTCTTGATATAACTGCTCTTTTTTCAAATGCGGTGCAAATTGTTTTTCCAACTTTAAAAATATTAGAAACAAATTTAAATTTGTAAAGTAAACATACACGTATTACAATATTTTATAAATACATTTTAAAAGGTTGAAATTATATTTTAACTCATTAACGCCCTCTGTACTCAAACACATACACTTGTTCAAGTGCTGATATCTAATGATCTATCTGATTTATATTGCAATTGTTACCTCAAATACCTAGAGATGATGTGGTAGAAGTAAAGTGTGATAAGCCAATGTTCATATATTTTGAAAATTTCATTGATAAAAAGTTATTTATTATTTTTTTGTGTGTTAAATTTCGATAAATTCCATATTTTTATAATCAGTGGTGTCCATAATATGAATCTGTATTATTTTTATATAATCTTTTGCACAGAATCCGTAAAAATTTAATCATATTCAATATTGTACTTAAGCAGGTGCAATGGGTGAATGTGTATAAAATTTTGCTCCTTTTTAGGCATTGTTGAAATTATAAAAATAGCGCAAAAGTGATTATTGAGATGCGGATATAAGTACGGTAGACTTAAGGGAGGTTATAAATTCTATTATGGAAGATGAAAACGATAACAATGAGTACGACTTCGTCATAGTACCATTTAAACCAGATGCTGTAACCGATAAGGAGGGAATCGAAGATGATTTGTTATTCTCAGTGTTTCCGGAGGATATTCTATTAATCGATGATAAAATACTCTGGTCACCGCCCCGCTAAACAGTTTATACTGAGTAAATCTGTACATTTGGGATATCGAAATTGAGCTGCTAATAGTTTCGACGGATATTGCTACACACATTTAATACATACTGTAGAAAGACAACCATACCTTCTACAGATGCGCTGAGTTCGAGAGTAGTTAAAAGCTTTTTACAAAAGTTGCTCATAAACCCAATAGAGCTTATTGTCTACTTTGACAATTACTAGTTATAATCTACTACAAATTTACGATTGTTAGGCTATAGGGCAATCGGCCCTGTAAGGAAAAATCATACAAAAAAGTGTCCACTACTTTCAATAAAAGCAATGAAAAAAATCTAGAGCCCAATATGATAACCGTTTCGAAAAAAATAGATATTGATGATGCGCTAGAAAGATACCAATGTTTGCACTATCGGAATCAATTTTGATAACATCGAACCCTTAAGGAAAGCTAAAAGGTGGTGTCGTTAAATAAAATAAAAGGTCGTTGTTAATATTCCAAACGTTTTCAGGACATTAATTAAAAATGGACGGAGTGGATCAGATAGACCGAACGATCAACTTATATAAGTATAAAAGGTAAAAAATGGGGATGGGTTATTTTTACCTATTTGGTGAAGATGGTTATTTCAAATTCATGGCGATTGCATGCCCTTCCTAATAATAATGGACAAGAGACTACTCTACATTAATTGGCATTCAGGAAAAATATTGCACAAGCTTATTTGTGTCAGTCAAAACCCATTAGGGTTGTCCATCGTTATCTGTAGTGCAGGGTTTATTTACTTCCAACAA
>CP092089.1:13630125-13805125 GCA_029203775.1 Neoneuromus ignobilis | reverse complement strand
ATAAATCTATGTATATTAGCATATACACGTGTGTTGATTTATTTATATTCAAATATTTACATTGACAATAAATTACAATCTTAATTGTGATACTTTTTTTAATCATTACACTCAAATTACTGTTCACAAATAATTTATGATAACAGGTAATATAATACAGATTAGTGTGGATGACTCGTTGATTATTGGGGGAAATTTTATGTATTTTTATGTTTAAGTGTTTAGTTTTTTTGTCTATTGATACGATTATAAATTATATATATATATATATATATATATATATATATATATATATACACGAGGGTCGTTTGATAAGTATGGTAAAAAAGTAAGAAAAACTAAATTATATTAATTAAATTAAACAATAAATTAATTTACCATACTTATCAAAAGACCCTCGTGTGCGTGTGAGTTTTGAGTGTGTGTGTGTGCGTGTGTGTGGTGTGTGTGTGTGTGTGTGTGTGTGTGTGTGTGTGTGTGTGTGTGTATATATATACATATACATATGTATATATATATATATATATATATATATATATATACATATATATATATATATATATATATATATATATATATATATATATATATATATATATATATATATATATATATATATATAGACACACACCACATACACAATCATCCAAATGTGACGCCTAGATGTCAGCATTGTATAATGTTTACACATCATGTCTTTTCAAATGACATAATAAGCCTTTTTGTTTTAGTAGAAGGTTACAATTTTAACCACGGATAAGTATATATTACAGCAATCCATTTACATTATTTAAACTTATGAAAATGGATGTCCTTTGAAAAATACTTATTACAAAATTCGTAATTTTTTGATGTAAATAATTGACCAAATCAGTTTTTGATTCAAATATTATTTAAAAATTTCGAAAAAACTGGCTGTGGTATTGAAAAACCAAAAAGTGGAAGACCAAAAACGATACGCACAAATGAAAACATTGCTACTGTAAGTAAAAGTGTTGAAAATGAACAGACATTAATTTCATGCCGTTCGCAAGAATTGGGCATATCTAATGGCTTTGTATGAAGGATTTTGCATAAAGATTTGTATTTACATGTGTACAAAATTTAATTAATTCAGGAATTGAAAAAAGATATCATTTACAAAGTCGTAATTTCGCTAGTTGGATTCTTGAACTACAAACAGCAGATCTATTGTTTTCAATCAAAATTTTGTTTAGTGATGAAGGTAATTTTACAATGGATGGATTCGTTAATAAGCAAAATTGTCGTATTTAGAGTGATGAAAATCCTCGTGTTAATCTTGAAAAATCTCTATACCTACAAAAAGTAACTGTTTGGTGTGTATTTTGGGAAAATAGAATAATTGGACCATTTTTTTCGAAGATAATGTTGAAAATGTTGTTACCGTGAATGCTGAATGATACCAATCAATGTTAAGTGACTTTTTATGACCAGAATTGAAAGATATTGATGTGTCTGATCTCTATTTCCAGCAAGACGGTGCTAAATGTCACACAACTCGAAGAAACATTAAGTTTTTACTTTCGAAATTCAGATTTCAATTGGCCTCCAAGATCATACGATTTAACACCATTAGATTTTTTGTTTGTTTTTTAAAAAAAATAAATCGAGTCTATTCCAACAAGCCACAAACCAATAATGACCTAAAGAACATTCGAGTTGCAATTCGTGAAATAATTCTAGCAACATGTCGAAAAGTCATTGAAAATTTCTATATTCGAATCGATGCCTGCAGATGTAGTTATGGTGGACATTTGAACGATATTCTGTTCCACGTATAATTGTAATGTATCATAGTTTCAATTAAAAAAAACAGCTTGGAAAAATTCCAAATAGTTTGTTTTCATTAAAAATAAACATCTATGCATCACATTTGGATGACCCTTTACCTTTATATCCGAAGTAATGAAATTATACATAAGCAATGATGTTTGCATTTAGTTGTCTATAAACAATATTATAATGTGTGTATATGTATATATAAATATATATATATATATATATATATATATATATATATATATATATATATACACGTAAAATGTAAACTTCGAAAATAAAGATATTAAAATAAACGGCTAATATTTGTCGTATTTACGGTTTGTTAACGACCTACTACTTATGAATGAAAACCCAAAAAATCTAATAATACTACTTAACACATATTCGTCGGGTAACTTTTTGCACCGCCATTCACCAAATGCTGGCATTTTTTGACACTGTAGAAATGATATGGTCTATATAAAACTAATGTAACTTGTTAGAAATCATATATTTTTCAGTGAAATCTTGGAAAATGATATAAAACAAATTTATCTTTATATATAAATTTTTATTTTTTATAGAAATTAACAATAATACAACTAAATTTGTTTAGTTATTCGAACACCCGAGCGCTTAAACTTTGAATAAAATTCTTTTATACCCAATACCGACTTATACAGTTTTACTTTGTTTTTGATTACATCTGCACCGTTATGCGATGCAACTGAAGCTAAAATCAGTTCTCTCATGGCATTATCTCTGTTTGGTTAAAATTATAATTGAATATACTCAGAATTAAGAGAACAAAAATCAATTATTCTCTGTAATATACAAACGACGAATTTTCGTCATTTGGCTGTGGGTGATTCTCTGGAAGATGACGAATTTTCGTCAAGCGGGCGAATATGTGTTAAAATACTTTCAGATAAATGTATTTTTTTGTAATGTAAATTTATTTTTTTAATTCAAAAAAATATATTTCTCTGAATATTGTAGACAGAAAAATATTTTTCAAAATTTTACATTTACTTTTTCTTTAATTATAATATACTATAATTTGAAATATTTGAAAATATATTTTATATCTCTTTAAATTCCATTTAATTTTAATAAATTAACTCAAGTTTCGGGCCACTGGCCACATTCTAGGGTTTTGCGAGCCGCGTGTTTGACATCACTGACTTACACTGCTGTACTATATTGCAAATAATCATACAGTTGAAATATATATACATATATACAATATATATATATATATATATATATATATATATATATATATATATATATAATATGGCCTTGAGATCTCATATTATAAAGAATATAATTGTATTCACATACACAGATATGAAAACTAGGAATTTCAATTTAAAAATAATTACATACATTGTTTTTAAAACATGACACAAAAATGATTGTGAACAAATATTATTAAAGATATGAAGTATTCCATTTATTTTAAAACATTTTTATAAAGTTTATTATTATAATGAAAAAATTGTACAAAATTTTTTTTAAAAAATTTCCTACATAGATTATAAAATTATTTTATTATGAAATAAACCTTATTTATTAAATGTAAAAATATAATTAAATTTTAATAATTCTTTTGTACGCGATATATATATATATATATATATATATATATATATATATATATATATATATATATATATATATATATATATATATATGTTATATATCAAATCAATAAAATAAATCCTATGCATCCACTAGAATCTATGTGATTTTATTAAATAAAATTCCATTGACTCTATAGTATATATACACATACATATATTCTATAAAATCAATAGAATTTTATTTAATAAAATCACATACATACTAAAATATTATAATTTCTTCAAATATATTCCTGTTTCTGTAACATTGCGTAGTAGCCTTGCCTTCATTTTATTGATTTTAAGTTGTGTCTACTAACTTTTGTATTTTGTGTAACCTACATTGCATGATTATTGTACTAATCATTTTTACATATACAAATTAAATAATAAGAATGAAAACAGAATGGAATTTCATTTATCTCAATATTACATTTTGCACGAAAAGCAATTCACAAAATGAAAACGAACTTATTATATATGCATAAGGAGCCTCATGAAACATTTTTTTAAAAAAATAATTATTACACGACTGTATTTAAAGTAAAAATAAGTTATATATAAAATGAAAGTAAGTAAAATATATGTTATTCAACTTTTTGAATTTTGAAAATTAAGAAATATATAGAGGGGGGGATGTGGGGAGAGAAATAAGAAACTATAGTAGAGATGAAATTGTGCAGTGTACAAGGGGTTAAAAATTAGGGATGAGACTATGAAAATCCTGAATGAAGTAGATGAAGAAGAGAGATGATATATTAAAACAAGAGTTTGACAGAGACATAAAAAGACGTATAGATTGAATAGCTACAGGGATTAACACATTTTTAAGGAACTTACAAATAAATCAAGGACTAGAACGGTAAATGAGTTGTGTAAATTAATGTAGGAAATGTGAATTTGGAGAAAAGCTAAACAATTTACAAAAGTGCATTATTGTGTCAATCTTCATTAAATCAGCTAGAATAAAATGTGAACAACATCAATTTGATATTTTATGCCTCAAAGAAACAATTAATGAATTTTTAACCAGTTTGGTTCCAGAAAAGGAAGAGGGTATGAGAAGTAATATTGGCACTGAGATTTTATAAGAAAAATAGGTAAAGAAACACAAAAAAAAAACGTATTTAGTTTACGTAGGCATATAAAAAATAATCGATAATGAGAATTAAAATTTTCAGTATACTCAAAAAAGTAAGAAAAGTATAAAAAAGACCAATTTGTAGTCTATAAAAAAATAAAAATATTATTAAGTAAGGCGAAATCAATAAAAAAAACAAAAATCAATAAATAACAATACATACATACAAGAGGTAGTTGACAGTGCAAAAAAGAATATTGAAGTAGGAGTTGAAATATAAGATATGAAGACAGATAGATTTGTTGATGGTATTACTGTTGTGAGAAAAGAGCAAAAGAAACTTAGAAAAGCAACTGATGAAATAAAAACAACCCATGCACCTACTAAATGAAGATTAACAAAAACAAGACTCGAGTGTTAATTGGTATTAAACAGGAAAATGAAATCCCCTAAAAGTAAAACTGAACAATCATATAAGCCGTTGTTTAAGAAAGTGGTATAAGTCCATTTATTCATAGATTGAGATATTTAAGAGGTTATACGCAGTTAGAAATTTCAAAAAATCGATTTTTTTTGCATTTTCGGAATGCACATATATTTGAGTATATTCTCTGAAAATTTGAAGTAAATCCGATAAATATTTTAATAATACACCTGAATTTGTAAAATTTTTAACTATGTGTAAACTACTTCCGAAACTTCAAACGCGTTTATCTCAAAACGGTGTTTTCATAGTCGGTGATCTCGATATCTCAGAAATGGCTGAACCGATCGGTCTCAAATTTTCACACAATCTTCTTTATATTTCAGGTATTGAACGAAGGAATAAGGTTTACAAAAATTATAACTATTTTTTTTTTAACAATTTGGAGCGAAAATTTTAGTAAAAACGAAACATTTTTTCAAGTAGACGCCATTTTGTCAAAAAAAATTTTTATTATTCCTTCGTTCAATACCTGCAAATCTATCCTTTAAAAGAATTGACCATATTTTTTGATTTCGGATAATCCAAACCGACGATATGGAGATCACGCCAAGCGCCTTTTGTTGGAGGTCGTTATCTGCAGGAGCGGTGCACTTCAATATTTTTTATGATCGACATGTTATTTTATTCTTGAAAGTAGGATCTATTCAAATAACCATAATTTGTAATTGCAAAATAAATACTATTTCTAAAAAAAATTCCTAAAAAAACGTCGTTTTTGCGCCTCGCAACTGCGTATAACCCCTTAAGCGCTTGCGTTTGAATTTACTAAAAAATATTGGTAAACATTAATAAATTTGAGTTATGTTTTTAAAATTTGTTAAATTTTATTATGTAATAATAATTAATAAAATTGTTAAAGAAAATAATCGATTTTTTTAGCTATAAATGGACTTATACCACTTTATATAATAACAAATTATGAAAAATATTAAATGAACAGCAGCAACTTTACATTTATATTTTAATTAAAGTTTGTTTATATAACAATAACTTTATATACTAAAAATAAATATATTTAAAATAAAAAAATATGAAATTATGAGGATTAAAAAAATTACATTTTGAAATGATACTTTTTTTGAAATTTTTTTCAAAGTTTATAAATAAAAATAATTGTTTATTTACAAACTTTTATATAATATAACTGAAAACATTTCCAAATAATGTCGATTTTTCGTTTACTTAATCATTTGTTATTACTGAAAATGGTATAAGTCCATTTGTAGCTAAAGAAATCGGCTATTTTCTTTAA
Source organism: Neoneuromus ignobilis (assembly GCA_029203775.1). Lineage (NCBI taxonomy): Eukaryota > Metazoa > Arthropoda > Insecta > Megaloptera > Corydalidae > Neoneuromus > Neoneuromus ignobilis. The sequence continues at coordinate 13,798,898 of CP092089.1, read as the reverse complement.
CAGTTTTATTTATTATTATTACATAATAAAATTTAACAACAACTCGAATTTATTAACGTTTGCCAATATTTTTTGTTAATTCAAACGCAGATCTTTAAATATCCCAATGTATGAATAAACGAACTTATACCACTTTGTAAAGCAACATTCTTGCGATAACATTTTACAGTAAATTTCTTTTGATTAATTTATTAGAATATTGTACACCATTGACTGTGTTATTATAAATATAAAAAGAGGACGTCTGTCTCACTAAAACCATCGTTAATTCTTTTTTTTCAAAAATGGACTAATACCACTTTAACACTAGAACTACCAAGAGCGTCACTTTGACGATTTTCAAATTTCGTGCTTAAAAATTTCGATATGATTTATGTATTGTTCTAGAATTTTATGACGACTTTTAATGAAATATAAGAACAATTAAATATTCCTATTCAATTTCCACTTAGCTACTTTAACTTCCATAATTAGTATGACCTATACCTATTTATACCAAGACCCGTCAAATTGACGACATTAGCAATCTCAAAATTTATAATAATTTATATTCAAGTGAATGTAAATACGTATTGATGTCCATCCTTGCATACACATATATCGCTTTCAGACATTTCCTGGAAAAATTTTAGGTACATTTTTCATATGAAAAATGTATTATTGAATGATCCAAAGTGTTCGGCAGCCGTTATAACGGGATCTATTTTGTTCGGATTATGATTGAAACTGTGGAAGAAATATAACAACAGATAACTTTTTTACAAGTATAGAACTCGCAAAGAAGCTACTGGTCAAAAAAACAAGTCTTGTTGGAACTATGCGAGCAAATAAGAGAGAATTGCCGAAAATAGCTAAAGCTAGAAAAGATAACATGGCTGTTTTCTCCACAAAGCTCTACAAATCCAATGATATTGTTCTAACGATTTACAAAAGTAAGCCTCGCAAAAAAGTACTACTTCTTAGCTCTAAACACAAATCTGTAAAAATTGCTTCTAATCGAAAACAAATTCCTGAAACTGTATCGTTTTACAATGAGACTAAGTTTGGAGTAGATATAGTTGACCAAATGGCCCGCAAATACAGTGTAAAAGCAGGGTCACGTAGATGGCCTTTACAGGTATTTTATAATATTTTGGACTTGGCAGCAATCAATGCGTGGATTTTATATAAAGAGACTTGCGATAAAAATATAACAAGAAAACAATTTTTGTTTCAATTATCCGAAGAACTCTCCAGTGCATATAGTTGCTGCAGAAAAGAAGCCTCCTCCCAAAAACAAGAACGGAAAGCAATGGATTGTACTCCAGAAAATTAAAAAAAAAATCCTTATGAACGCAAATCTTGCCAAATTCGATTGTGCAATAGAAACAGAGCGGTTTATACCTGTAATGCATGCAACAAATATGTTTGTGGCAAGTGTTCATCACAGATAACATGTATTTGTAAAATATGTGATTCATAGTTATTCCATACATATCAAATGTGCTATAATATAAATGCAAATAGAAAGTGTTTTTGTTTGTTCTTTTTGTATTAATAATTAATGAATTATTATATTAAGTGTTGTTTTTGTTAAATTATATTCTTTTATTTACATAAACTAAGTGAAAAGTTAAAATGAAAGCCATAATCAAAAATACGTCAATTTGACGAGTGCGGTAAAACTAGGTATATATTTAACATCGGTAGTTCTAGTGTTAAAAAATAACGCCTCATGTATTAAAAGAATTAAATAAATTTATGTAACTAGAGAGAAAGATAACAAAATATGGTAACAGTAATAATGAAATGATTAACAAATTCAATGGAAAAATGTATTTAATAAAAACTGCTTTTCATAACAAACAATATTAATAAGGAAAATAAGGATGAGAGTGAAACTTGGGCAATTGAGAGTGTAGATAAAAAAAGAACTGAAGCATTGGAAGCTTAGTTCTACAGAATGCTTACGATTAATTCCATAGAAGTGACCAATAAAGGATCTGAAGTCAGCACCAAATTTTACAGAATGGATGAAAAAAGAACTTGTTTGTTCTCAAATTACTGGGTTTAATACAGTTTTACAGCGCATCACTAGCTGCAAAATTACTAGAAAAAAGAACCAATTGTTGGAACTATCCGCGGAAAAATATACTGGACCACGCTTCTCAACAAAACTTATATACTCACTTACCGTAAGCCAAAAAGAATGAATGATAAAACCCACTGCAGAAGACTCCATAGAAGGAAAATCCATAGGCAGACCAAAACTAAAATATATAAAATAAATTATGCGAAAACATAATTGTGGAAGTTACAAAAAAATTGACAAAAAATTAGAAAAAAGAACAGACTGGAGAACTATTAAAAAAATATTCTAGCAATATTAATACCAAAAAGTAGTCAATTGACCAAAACTAAAATATATAAAACAACTTATATTTAAACTGAAAAAGATAAATATATATAACATATATATATATATATATATATATATATATATATATATATAAATTCATATTTTTGTTAGCTGAAGTAAATAGTCTATATAGACTAAGTTTTAAAAATTAATGAAAATTTCAACATGGAATGGAGTGATAAAGAAAAACAAATTGATAAAACTTCAAAAAAAAAATCACTACAAAAAATATTTTCTTCAACACAACAACCATTTAATACAAAGCCGAATATTTGCCGTAGAATTGTTCGAGAAAATCGGTGGATTAAGATAATATCGAATATCAGGAAGACCGCGAAATGTATGTACGTCATAAGTAATTAAAACAGTTATAGCTCGAATCGACCGAAATCTAATCCTAAAATATATACGAAAGATGCAAATATCTAGGCTATTTATGTTTCGAGTCATAAAACAAGATTTGGGGTTAAGTACTTATAAAAGACACACTGGACAGATGTTCAACGGTGATTTTATTTTTAAAAAAGAAGGAAAAATCAAAGAAATTATCAGTTTAATATGCGGATAGAAAATATCGAAAAAAATGTTTATACATGAAAAAAAATGTATTGTCGAGGAAAAATCGTCGAGTGTATACTTCGTTACCTGCTTACATCTATAATGGTTAGGTGGGAAGTTTGCTAAATGTTCTCGATATTCATTTTTATGAAAAAATATCAAAACATCGATCCGAATACCAAAGAATCGTTGTGTTGGATAATGTTGCGATATCTCGGACTAATACGTTATTCAAAAATCAATCTTTTTCAACAAGATTATGTACCTTAAAAAATCTACATAAAAATAATTTGAAAAAACGAACCCGATTTTATCACAAGACTGGCCCTCTGAAATCCACTGGATTACTTGTGATCTATTTTAGAAAGCATGTCGTGCTTTAAAAACACTCAAGTAATGAATCTTTATAAGTCTTTCATTTATGCAATTGTCAAATTTCTAACGAATGAGGTACGTATTACAATAAAAAATGCTAAATAATCTCAAAATTTACGTAAACTAAATTCTGAGGCTATTTAGCAATTTTTTTATATTTAGCCTTGAGTCATTTTAAATAAAAATTTTATAATATTTAACATAAATGAATTTTTATTTCCAACACCACAATGGTTATAAAGTGTTCAATAATCACTTATTGTTTATAACTATGTTGGCTGATGCGCATTTCGATGGCGATGTCATCATCATTAGAACGTTTTTTTTTGTTAAAATATATATATATATATATATATATATATATATATATATATATATATAATATTTAATTAAGAAAAGGATGTAAACAATAAGTTAAAATACTTGTTTTTATAATATTTTATAATTCTTCTCTCTCTCTCTCTCTCTCTCTCTCTCTCTCTCTATATATATATATATATATATATATATATATATATATATATATATATATATATATATATATACGCCTGTCCCTCAATTTACGCGGAGTATCCGTTCCACGTGGATTTGTTTTACGTGAATGAAAATCGCGTAAAATGAGTCTGTTAGTACAATAGAAAAAATATTGGAAATAAAAGCTAGTAAAGTTGTAGAAACACATACTTATTTCACATAGCTTAACAAAAAAAATAATAATGACGTTTTAGAAAACAAAAGTAGATAAATTTTATTCAGTGTCATTATCGCTACTGTAATTCAAAACAATCAACCTTTTATATATTTATATCGTCCAATTATACGTTAAAGTAAAAATTTGCGTCACTCTAATATATAATAAATTCCATGAAAAATTATATAAAATGAAATCTATCTGACCGCGTATAAAAAGTCCCGCGTAAATCAATACCGCGTAAAAAAAAGTCCCGCGTAAGTAGAGGTTTAATTTGCCGCGTAAAAAAATTCCGCGTAGATTGAGGGATGGGTGTATACATACACGAGGGTCGCTTGATAAGTATGATAAAAAAGTAAGAAAAACTAAATTGACACATGTAATTGAATTAATTAATTAAATTAAATAATAAATAAATTTACCATACTTAACAAACGACCCTCGTATATATATTATTTATATATATATATATATATATATGGGTATATATATATATATATATATATATATATATATTAAAAGGAAGAGTATCTCCCTTCATTTAATTTTTTTGTACATAGCTGCGAAATAAATAAAAGACCAGAACTTAAAGGGAGATACTTGCCAACCTATATATATACATATAAATATATATATATATATATATATATATATATATATATATACACACACACATACAAACACACACAATATTAAACAAGTTATATATTAGAAAATCTACACGAATTTCTGAAATTCTTCAAATTAAAAAAAAACATTTAGCATGTTGAAACAAATAAAATATTGAATTATTTGACTGATATTGAAATAAATAGTATGAAAAAAATAATTATGAATAATAATTATTAAAATAAATAATTATGAATCAATAAAAATACTTTTATAATATGTAAGATTAAATACAATATAATTATTTATTTCTTGTGTATTATTGCTTTTAATTATGAAATAATTAATTATATGTCTATATATAATATACAGAGTAGATAAATTACTTAATTAGAAGAACAATTAATTATTATAAAAACAATACTGCTATTCATTCAACTTACTATTTCATTATGTTATAATAAAATTAATTTACATTATCTATTTAATGGTTATATGGCGACATATAAAAAAATATGATTTGTTTCTTAGGTTTTTTTAAATATATGGATTTGTATTTATATAATTACATACATCACTTATTTGTCGTTTAGTTTTACTCTCCCATTTTAAATACTTAAAAATTATAAACATATTCGCGTTATATATTTTGTCCTGACTGCACTGAATCAATATTATTCAAGTGCAATAACGAATGGTAATAAAACTAATGTCGGTAATGTATTTAGGTTGCTAATTTACGACTTAAAATTATATATAATTAAAGATCCGTCTAACATATGACAATACATGGAAATGTACTCTAAAAAGTGATGTTTGAGTCCGAAGTTGAATATATAAAAATTCATGCGAGTTAATTAATCTGACCTACACGCAATTATTTAATTATGTTTGTCTTGAAAATGTTAATATTCAAATAGAACGAAAGTGTTTATTGTCAACAAGCATTAAACGTTATTAAATATTTCGAATGAATCACAGAAAAAAATTATTTAGAAATACAGTGATAAATTGCAAATGGAAAAAAAATAAACTCCGTGTAACAGAAATATATGTCAATATTTCAAAAATGTTTTTATGTATAAAAAATATACTTTTTAATAGAGAGCATTAGTTATTTTAAGAATTTATTTTATAATTACACATTAATGTCTGTTATTGTTTTATTAAAAACTTACCCCGGGACTAGACAAAATTTGAAAAAATATTTTTTTTATTTTAATCATCTTAAAGTCACAATAAAATAATATTGTTCAATTTTTATATAATAATATTCATATTATTTAAATAATAATATATTAAATAATTCAACAGTCCTTTTTTGAATGATACTTGCACTAGCATTCAAAAATATCTAATGAAATTTTAAAACTTTTGTTGTACATAAACGCTGACCTTAATTAGTAAGTTGAATATACTTTGCAATTTTGTTCAATGAATTTCCGGTTTCTTCATTGAAAATTTAATTTTAATTTATTTATTTTTTTTTCAAAAAAAGTACTAGACAATGGTAATTCAGGATTAAACTGTGCAGTATTTATAGTAGTAGAAGCAGAAGATAGATTCTTTATTTGTTCTCCAGTATCAAAAACAATGTGGGATAATAAGTCCTTTGCTTTTTTTGGATAAAACTTCTGAAAATATTAAATTTGTAATGAGAATTCAAGTTTCTGTAAATTTGATTTTTTTTTAAAAAAAAGTGCAATTAATAAACATATTCTTCTTTATACACTTCTTAGTTTTTTGAAATTTGGGGTAATATAAATGATATTGTATATTTATCATAATTAATTATGCTTTTTGATCTTCTTACCGAAAGTTCTGTTATTCTATCTTTTCTATTCTTTGTCCATATTTGTTTTGATATTTCCACAAATTTGAATTTTTAAATTATATCAGAAAAATAAAATAAATGAAATTTTATTTATTTACTCTTTAACAAAATTACAATTTAATTCATTGCATTGTATATGATATATATATATATATATATATATATATATATATATATATATATATATATATCATCATCATCATCATCATCATCATCATCTCCAGCTCACTGCTGGGCGAAAGCCTCGTCGAATGTCATAATTAAAAAAGAAGAGTTTTCCGAGCCTCTTCCATTCTTTCCTGTCGCTGGCCAATCTCATCCAACTTTGGCCTCCACAATACTTCACAATTTCATCTCTCCATCTTTGATGTGGTCTTCCTTTGGGTCTCCTTTTATCTCTTGGTCTCCATTCCGTAACAATCTTCGTCCATCTGCTGTCCTCTCTTCTCGCTATATGTCCTGCCCATGTCCATTTCAACGATTTAACTTGCTCTATTATATCCATTACTTTTGTTTGTTCCCTTATCCATTTACTTGTTTTTCGGTCCAGTTTGGAAATTCCTAACATTATTCTTTCCATACTTCTCTGGGCAGTTAACAGTTTCTGTTTCATTCTTGTGTTTAGAGTCCAAGTTTCTGCTCCATACGTACAGGCCGGTAGTACACATTGGTTATATGCCTTACTTTTTAAACTGATTGGTATATTGCTTTTCATTATACTATTTAGTCTCCCAAATGTTGCCCATGTAGCTTTGATTCTCATTTTGATTTCTAGCCATAAATCACCATCGTATCTTATAGTTTTCTCCAGCTATTTTATTTCGTCCACTTGTTCCAGGTACTGATTCTCTAATTGTATTTTACTTCTTTCCGCGAAATTATTGAACATGACCTTGGTTTTTCCCCTATTTATTTTTAACCCTACTTTTCGGATTTTTTCTAAGAGGGTTTCGAGTAATGTTTGTAATTCTTCCGGTTTTTCACTTATAAGTAGTATATCATCTGCAAATCTTAGATATGACAGATATTCTCTGTTTACTTTGATTCCTTTATTTTCAAAATTTGCGTCTCTTATGATCTGTTCTAAAATTGCATTAAATATTTTTGGTGATAAACTGTCTCCTTGTCTGACTCCTTTCTCTATTTTTATTTTGTTTGATAGGTCGTGTATGTATATATATATATATATATATATATATATATATATATATATATATATATATATATATATATAAACACCGAGAAGACCACTTATGAACAAAGCAAATTATTGATTGAACATCTAGAAAACTTTAGGTCCACAAAGAAGCTCATTGATAGATGAAAAAAGGTATAAGAAAATTTGTTGAAGTAGAATGCAAGAGAAAAGCATTGCTCAAAGTTAACATTTTTGAGAAGCCTTCATCTAGCAGTGGATAAACAGAGGTTTCTACTGATATGTATGTACGTATATATAAGTATGTGTATATATATGTATATATATATATATATATATATATATATATATATATATATATATATATATATATATTTCAACAAATATATTTTATTTAATCAAAATAAAATACTGATGTTTACTATACGAGTACATTTGAAAGAATTTAGTTTGCAATAATCTCAGACAGACATTTTTTATAATCTGTGCGATGTACACTTCAACTCGTACGTTATATACTTAAGAAGAGTGGCATTGAAGAATTATTGAAGTCCAATATTACACAATACACATACATAGATAGATATACACAGATAACTGCAAATGCATTTATAACCTTGTTGTAATATATATATATATATATATATATATATATATATATATATATATATATATATATATATATATAAATGTATATGTGTGTATATATATATATATATATATATATATATATATATATATATATATATATACATATAAATATTTATTTATATATAGGATCATCCAAATGTGTGTATTTTATTAAAAAGAAACTATATACTCGTATACTCATTTTTCCCTATATACGTTTCTTTTTATTTTTAATAAAACACGAATCTCTACACACACGAAAAAATATAGGCATATCGCATTTATCATAGATTTATTTGCAGTAAGTCACAGAAATATAATTAATTTTTCGAATTATTTAATTATAATGTAATGTGATGTTTGTATCAACAGCAACATAATAAATTTCAAAGCAAATTTTTTAACGTAATAACAAAAAACAGCTGAGATCCCCAATAATTAACAAGAAAAAGTGTGTGCACAGTTGCAGAATTTTTAATTTTTTTAATTATAACATTAAAATTAGCTTAACGATTGTTGAAAATGCAATGCGTATTTTTATTCTTAATTTTAATTTTTGTCAAGTAAGTGATACAAGTGAACATAATTAAAAACATTGGGTTGTTTGGAAGTAATTTCCTTTTTTCCCACGAGTATCATTAGTTATATTTTTAATTCACCTGGTCAACGTAGTGAGTATGTCCAAGTACCAGTGAATGGTGAGCTGATATGATAATTATATACAAATAGGTAACCCTCGTATAACGTAAAAGTTATGATTCTTAAAAATTCCAAACAAATCCAAGCAAATCGTGTTATACAAAACTCACATTTCATATAAAACAAAGAGTTCCATTTCAAACTTTTTTTCACATAAAACACTAAATATTTGAAGATTATTTAAAACACCAGATATTTGAAAATAGAATAAAAAATAATCCTTATTCAAAAATCAAATTAACCCTATAGTATGCAATTGTTCGTATATGGATCATTGATATTTTTCGTTTTACACAGTTAAAAAATTCTAAAAACAAAGATTTGTATATAAATTATTCATCTGACAAAATATGATCCTATCTTTTGTCAAAATTTACAAATTTAGTATTTCGTCAGAAGAGCATTAGAAGTAATTTTGTCCTGTTTTGTTATGAAATTATTTAAAAATGAAAAATCAAATATAATTCCACTTCCCACGCAAGATGTGCGATTAGGTAATAAAAATAATTTTCCAATTAGAAATTCGATTCGATTGAGATGTAAATATTTTAATTGTATAACCCAAACATATGTGTATATTTTGTAAAAAAATTCAACACAGCATTATATTTTCTTTTCAATAAAAATAAAAAACTGAATTTTTTTATTAGTTATCCGATTTTTAGTCTAGCATTTTAAAATAATAGGTTGTCAAATATCTCCCTTCCGCCTTTTTTTCGTCAAAGAATTTGAAAGCATTAGAAGCATATTATTTTGGATACTCCTGTTTTGTTCATGAAATTTTAGTTTTCCTTCGTTAAAAATGCTAGAGAAATCCGTGAGATTAATATGGGGATGGTACTCTATCACTTCGAACCGCGGAGGAATGGTTTCGACGATTCAGAGCCGGTGAAAACGACACCATGGATAAGCCAGCCGGCGGAAGACCTGTGACGACGAATACCGATTAGGTAATAGTTAAAATACATTTTCCAATTAGAAATTCTTGACTCGATTGAGATATGTAAATATTTTAATTACGAAAAATATATTAAGCGAAAATCGAAGGCCGGTGAATAGTATTAGGTTTTATATATATATATATATATATATATATATATATAGGCGATTCCAGAATTGGCCAAGAGGAAGGGTGTAGTGTTCCACCAACAATCTTTGGTGACTCGTCAGAACTACAGGGAGCTATAGGTTTTTCATCCACCATTTTCAATAAAAATAAAAACTGACTGTCCGAGTTCTTTTTCTACAAGAGGGGTATTATGAATTACTTATCCGACTGTTTTTATAAAGCATTGAATAGCATTTTATAATATATATAGTTTATTTTTAAAATAAAGAAAACTGTACATTGTAGCATTAAAAAAATTAAATACTCCACTTCATTTTATAGTTATAAAAAGGAACTTATTAAATTACTTTTAATTAGTATCACTTTTATCTAAAATCACATTTCCAGTTCGCCATGTTTCTTTTATTTTGTATTTTATGTTATCCAAGGGTTATAGGGTTATATTAGTTCTACCGGAAAGTTCTGTCCGAAATGTCATCTCAAGTTTCAAACATAAGTCATTCAACAGAAATGGACTTCACAAATTACCATCACGCTGGGAAGAAGTCATTAGTAACGAAGGAAAAAATATATTGTTCGGTAAATATTAATAAATATATTGAAAATGTATTATTTCTTAATTCAAAAACGGATAGAACTTTCCGGTAGACCTAATAAATACGTAGGTTATAACAAAAATAGGACACTATTGAAAATAATTCAATATTTACATAACATATTTTATCTTAATTTAATAAAAATTCTTAAATGTGTTTATGTAATATAAATCAAATAATAATAGGGAAAAATTAAACATTGGTCTTTTGAATGAAGACGATTGACAGTTTAATTAAGAGAATAAAACAGCAGTATTTTAATAACAGTATTTTAAGTGTTTGCACGAATAAACGAACCATAGTTTAAGTGTTTGCACGGATAACTGATTCGTTTTTAATTTCCAATCAATGAGTACTAAATAAGATGTCAACTTATCGTCCCAGACAATACGTCGACGTTGAAATGAATTTTTAATATAGAAATGAATGTTTTAATAAACAAAATAGAAATAAATCACTTTAATTTTAGAAAAAAATGTGTAGAGAAGCATGTTTAATAAAGACGTTTCGGAAAGTCACTTTTTTATAAAGTTTCATCTTAATAAATCATTTTAATTACTTAAAAACAAAAAATGTGTTACAGATTAATTTATGAACTTTATTTATAAACGTTCTCTTCGTTCTCAATGTCTCCCCTGATGCTGAATTTGTGATGTCAATTTAGTCAAATCTGACTTATAATTAGTCACCTTGAGACAAATACAAGCGTCTGAATTTTCGGTATTTAAGCTGCTCTTGTTCTTACTTAAAATAAATTTCATGTGTGAAAATATTTACTCGCATTTATAAGTAGAACCGAACGCGGATAAAATGGCAAAACTAATTTTTTTGAAAGATGAAAATTTCATAGGAAGTGATGTCCAACACGTTGATATCATAAGATGATTATCTTCCGTTTTTTATAAATCTTTCGGCAATGTCTTGAATTTATACGTCCACAACGTTGGACTTTTAAAATCAATCACTTCTAAACTTAAATTGTCAATTTCAAGATATTTAAAATACTGCAAATCTAAACTATTTTCGTCTATTTCGTTAATGTAAATATTTTACCGTGCTACTTAAAATGAAATTTAATTCACTTCTAATGTTCAAAATTAAACTTTCGAACATATTTAGATTGCTTCCATCGATATTTTTTCAATTAAAAGAAATATTTTAGTTTTTATGTCAGTTTCAAATAATATTAATTTTGAAGAATTTGTTTGATAATTTATTTCTATATATTATAGTTTATTTGCGAAACTCAAGTGGGTCACTTGGTGACCCGCGGGTCATAGGTTGCCGACCGCTGTTATAGAGCAATGAACTTAAAAGTTTCATCTCTTTTTTAAGCAGGAAAGTCTATATATATATATATATATATATATATATATATATATATATATATATATATATATATATTTTGTCCTAAGAATCAACCATTAGATTTATGTTACACATTAAAAATTATTAAACATAGTGATGGTAATATTCTTGTGTAGACGCAATGTACTAGTAACATAACGTTGGTTCAATTATAGAAATATGGTAAAATGGATCAGTATTATTGCAAAAATATTCTAGAAAATTCTATACAATTTTATGCAAATAAAAGTTTGCTTGTTATGTGAATATTTATAGAAGATCATGATCCGAAGAACTATTCTCAATTATAAAAAAAGTATGATTACCATATCGATGTTTAAAATTGACTGGCATTTTTAATTCGTTAAAAAATCTCTGGACAAATATTAAGATGGCAATAGCAGCCAAGTAACTCTCAATTTAATCAACTATGAGTAGTTACACAAAAACTTAGAAAAAAATCAATCGATATGTATTGTCGTTTACTTAATACTATTTGTAGCAAATGTAATGAGATTACAAAAACTAAAAAATACCCCATAAAATATTAAATGTTTATAAAATAGTGTTGTTTTTCTGTAATTTACAATGTACAGTAGAGTCTTTTTATGTGGTAGATATGTTCTACAGAAAATCGCACTAAAAAGATTTAGGTAGAAAATTTAGGCACACGTTTTATAATTTTCTAAAACCGAATGAAACCAAAACAATGAGTTAAAATTAATCTAAAATCGCATAAAAAAGTTTATAGAAATTCAAGAAAATAGGAACGCTTCACAGATTCCTTCGAGAATCTGAAAAAAATGATATAAAACTTAAAATAAATTTGTTTTCAAACTTTACTCATTTGATTTTATTGAAAAATAACAATTCTTTTTACATTTTTTTTATCAGAATTAGTGTCGCTATCTGACAATGTTCGGCACTATTTGTGAACTGGTGCCAAATCACTTTCATCACTAGAGGAGATAGCCTCCGCATCAGATCTACACGATAAAAGCAATGGTTTTTCACAAACAAAATTAGAATTAACTTCATTCTCGTCATGTGTTGCATTTTTCCTTCTGACAATGTAATCAGTAATTAAACTTTTCAATGATGATTTTATTAATTTTTTATACAGTTCACGATATTCAGACATACATTTCCTCAGCTCACGTTAGAATTTGAAGACTCGTTCAGAATTTGTGTCATTAACACGAAAATAATTTTGCAATTTATTGCAAAGTTAAAGACTTTCTCGAATTATATTTGCAGTGAGGGGTACTGGTTTTTCTTCCGCATCACTATCGCTTTCTGGATCTTCAACGATATATAAAGTTATACTATTATCATTGTCACTAAGCACAAGCAACTCAGTGGCATCATTCTGGCTAAAGGTTTTAAAACCTTCTCCACTAATTTCATGTGTCAAAGTAAGGATTTCGTCTGATAATGTCGATGTTTGAATGGTTGCACTGTTTGCAACACATTCAAATTTGCATAAAATATGCACCACATAACTTGAAAACCGCATAAAAAAGATTCACATGAAAAGACACCCGACTATACATGTCTTATTTCTGAGACCTTCGTCTTATATTTATTTGAAATGTCGCTTTATCTACTATTAATATTTAGTTTTATAAGTATATTTTCCTTATTTTGTTATAATTTTCAATAAATATAATATATTGTTTTTGATTTATACATAAGTTTAAAAATAAGAAAAATAATCAAAAAGAATTAAATACAGCTAAAAGAATCTTATTTCTTTGGCAATCACTACATTTTTATGCGCGCGGGTGTATAATTTCAAATAACATGTAAGCTGAATTAAAAATTTTGTAAAAAAAAAAACATTGATAAAAATATTTTAAAGAATTTACAATCATCATAACGGGTCATCCTAAGAAACACTGTATTATATATTGGTACACTAGTAAAACAAAATCCTAGATTAACGGTGGAAAAATTAGTCGAGCAACTATAATCAACTAATTCAATGGTACATTAACATATAAAAACGATTAGTAAAGTTCAGAGCTGAATTAATGGATTCTTTACAAATCATCGGAGCTTAATCTGAAGCAACAAATGGACATAGGCACTTCACATTTTTGTAGATTGGAAAACGAGTTATCCCTAAATCGAATTGGTACTGGTGATGAGAAATGGGTTGTTTAGAACAATATTAAATGTCAAAGATAATGGGTTTAATTGCAATGAAATACCATCCCCACAACCAAATGGATAATTCCATACAAAGAAAATTCTGCAGTCGGTTTGATGGAATTATCAATTACAAGCTATTATCAGATAATCAATCCATTACGAAAGAGTTTTATTGTGACCAACTAGACCGTTTAAGCATTTTTATTGAAGAAAAGAAGTGATTGTTCACTACAACGCCAGACCTCACACGGTACGAGAAACTCTCTAAAAAATAAGACAGTTTGAATGAAAAATTATGACATCTACCGTATTCTCCCGACCTGACACTATCAGATTATCATCTATTCCGAAGTTTCAAGAACTATATTAGAGGGAAACAGTTTAATAGAGAGACTAACGTTTGAACGGAACTCGATTTATTCTTTTACGCAAAACTAAAAGAGTTTTATTGCCAAAGTATTGAAAAGTTAAGATTACGATAGAAAGAAATTGTGAATAATAATGAAAATATATTTTGTATTAAAATGAAAAATGTCATTTTTTTAATTTCATTTCGAAACTTTCTCTAAAAACCGAATTACTTATGGGATAATCCAATATTTTCCATTCTATTTTATGAATATTAAACATTTTTTTTAAAAAAACATTTTTTACTTAAAAAACAATTTATAGTTGTACTAAAAATATAATGAATAATGAGTGATATACATAAAATTCTAAATTTATTTTACATAAACAGGCCACTCACTCAAACATCTCCTTATAACGGTCGACATTTTTTTATATGTCCCTACAAGAAGAAAGAATATTGGTTAAATTTAGAGAAAATATTCGTGATAATAAAAACAGGAACGATACTTAAAAGAGTGATTTATTTATGTGCAAATTTTACCTTTCGTTTTTTATAGCAAAAGTGTGATGACCACTACGTGTGGACTTTCGTTTTTTATAGCAAAAGTGTAATGAGAGCCATTACGTGTGGCCTTTCGACCGTTAAGGGTTATTAATTACTTATTTACTGATATACAATACCATTTATTTGCTGATCCGCATTTCTATGTGCCATAATATAATCAGAACATAGTACATCATAAAATCTAATTCATTAAATACTGTCAAACCTAATTAAATTTCACATTCTTGTACTCGAATGATAGTACGGTTATCGAAATTCACACAAAGAATAAAGTGAATAAATAATTATTAAACGGTTTTTAAAAATCTTGTGCTATTAGAATAACATTTATTTGTATAAAAAACAAGTTAAATAGCTAAGTAACCAATTTATTTATTAAGAAAAAATACCTGAAATAAATTCTATGAAAACTAAATGAAAACTTACAGGAAACCCAAACAAATATAGACTTTAGTAATTTCACTTTTCGTCTATAGGATTACAAAGTTTAATAAATTGATCACAAAAAATATACCTACTTGACAGTTTGAAGATTAACAGCTTTAAGTTTTAGTTAAAGTACTGCAATTTCAACACTCAAACTCGATATGAAATTTTACAGTAATTCAGAAACGAAATTTGTAACAGAAATTAAAAACGTATTTCGAAATCAACTACCGCTCATTCTATAGCCTTAATTAATTATAAACACGCACAACTGTTCAACAAATTCATTATAAATAAATCTAAAAGTAACAACACAACAAAATTCGAATTATATAAACAAATTAATTAATTCTATTCCGTATTTACATTTCATGTGACTGATTGAATTTTTATTTGTTATAATTACAAAAATATTCGAATAACGAGAGATTTATCATTTTATTTTGAAATGTACGTACCGTTCTGACAGATTTATAAATTATTACAAATCAATTTCGACAAACAGAAATTGTTAGCATTCATTAAACATTCAATTTAAATACCGGCACGTATTAATAGCACTAACGTTCGCATCGCGAATAGACAAATAAATGAAATATTTTGAATTTATAATTAATAATATAGCTAATACGAATTTACAAATATTCAAGCACATAGAAAACACACACAAACGTTCATTCACCTATTTAATCATTGAAAAATATATATGGTATGTGTGTGTATGAATCTATGTATGTATGTGTGTGTGTGCATATATATATACACAAGATCCCTCGCATAGTTCAGCTAATCGGTTCCACTGAATTGCCGGACTATTTGAAACCGGACTAATCGAAACATTAACTAAATACAAAAAACGTTAATTGGTTCCAAACAATTTTTTTCCTGTTTTTCAGTAAATAAAACGAGGGTAATATATTTAAATGTTTGTATGTATCAACAAAACAAAATCAAAGGTTTATACATTCATTTTAAATTCATTTTCAAATGGGTTATTAAAATTTAATTATCAAAAAATCGACTTTATTCTAGAGTTGCGAATCGAAAACTAATAGAAAAAGAAAAAAAGATCACAAAACTAGAACTGCGCATGCGTTGCGCATAATGTGCATATACGATTTCGATTTTCTTTATTATATTTTCATAATAAGGGGGAAAACTTGAAAATGTGTGTATAAAAATAATTTTATGTATTAATTTTTTGGGATTTTTTCAAGAAAAACTTTTTAGTAGGATTTTTTCACGTAAAATTTTTTTTTAAAATTTATAGAGTGAAACCGGACTAATCGAAGCCGGATTTATCGAGGTATTGGTGTGTGTGTATGTATGTATGTGTGTATATATATATATATATATATATATATATATATATATATATATATATATATAGGATTTTCCAATAAAAATGTCAGAACTTTGACAACTGGTGACATCCATGTTTGAATTTTTTAAGCTCTTTTTGACATTTCAACTCAGTATAGTTTGGCAAATTATCATGAAACGTTTAACAACTCAACAAAGCTTAGAAATTATAAAGACATAATAAAAATCAATGTTCAGTTCGTAAAACTTATTGTACGCTTCGTGAAACAATGCAATCGTCCAAGTGAATGTGCCATTTATCTAATTGTTAAAAAAATTGAAAACAATTTTATTTTACATGATACAGCAGTGCCTGTAAGATTAAGAAATGTAAGAAGTGAAGACCAATATTGCTTCTGTTTGTGAACATTTCAAAATGAAGCTGAAAATCACGTTACAGTAAATGGAGAGCGTTACCGAACTATGATTAATGATTTTTTTTCAAAAATGATTGAAATGGTTTGCACTGTACGTAGTTTCAACAGGACGGTGCTACGTGCCATACATCTACGAAAACAATAAACTTATTGAAACAAAAGTTTAATGAGTTAATTATTTCATGAAATGGACCCATCAATTGGCCACCAAGATCAAATAATCTAACTCCATTGAATTATTTTCTATGAGGTTAAATGAAATAATTAGTTTATGATGATAAACCACGAACAACAGAAGCATTAAAAATAAACATTGAAGTGTAATTCATGAAATTACACCACAATTATGTGAGAGTGACTAAAAATTGGACTAAACGAATGTACTATTTCAAGCGAATTCGTAGTGGTCATTATGAGTGAAATTAATTGTGTTCCACCTTTAATGCTATAGAATATGCTTTAAAATAAAAAAAATAACTAATTGAATACTTTGTTTTATTTTCATTTAAACTTCTGAAACGCTTATTAGAAACCCCTATATATAAAATCATAAAAGCTTTTATCAGACCAATGCTAGGCGAAAACCTCATCAAATATCACTGTTTTTTCTTAAATGTTTTTCCAAGATTTTTTTATTGTTTTCCGTTTATGGGTAATCCACCATTCTTCACTCTTGACATTTCATCCTCCATCTTTCATAGTTTCTTCCTTAGTTTTTCTCTCTCTTGTTCGTTATTCGGTAATGTTGTTCAACTTTTATTTTACCAATTTAAACCTAACTTTAACGATACTGAAGTCGCATAAAAATTTTTTACTGCATTTTTAGAAATAACAGTTACATCAAGAACAGTTCAGAGGTATAAAAAAATGTGCTTCATGAGATGGATCATTACAAGACGATGCTAGATCAGACAGACCATTAGATATAAATTTTCGACGATGATTGAAACAAATTCGAATTTAATATATCAATAACTAGCTAAAGAGTTGAAATAATATGGAATCATTTGCATAAAATAGAGAAGAGATGGAAATTAAGTAAATGGATACCGCATTCACTAATCCCGACAATAAATTACAGTCTTAACATCTGCGCATTTCTTATTTCACTGTTAAAATCGCAAAACTTTTTTGATTAAATTTTAATCTGTGACCAAAAATGGGTTCTTTATTAACACTAGATTTACGGGACGCGTCATTTTGACACATTTCGAATTTCATGAGGGAATTTACAGAAACCGTTTACATTTTTCTTCTACCACTTGTACTGACTTTTATCCATTTAACGAGACAAATAAAATAGAGAAATTAATTTTCTTCAAAACTTTCTAATTTAGAAATTATGTATGTGGTATACCTATCTTTACGGTACGGGTCAATTTGACGCAATCGTAAAATAAGCATTAATGCTAGTTGGAAAACTCTAATACAGAAAAGACATATGAAGCAGTCACTAAAAGATTTTTATTTATGGTCGAAGAAATGGGGACCCGCTTTCTTCTCGAGCAAAATGCCTAGAGATCAATTTACGCAAATTCTTCGATTCATATGATTTGATAAAAGAACAGAACGATCCGAACGTTTACGTACAGATAAATTTGCATTGATATCTGAAATATGGAACAAATTTATACATAATAGTCAATCCTGTTATGAACCTCACGAAAATATTTCAATAGACAAGCAACTGTTCCCTACGAAAATCCGATGCAGATTCACGCAATATATGCCAAATAATCCACATAAATTTGGCATAAAGTTTTGGTTGACAGTAGATGTAAATTCAAAATATCTAAAAAATGGTTTCCCTAATCTGGGTAAAGATGAAACGCAAACTTGAACTCTTTTTGGCGGATTTTGTAGTTTTAAAGTTAGCCGATTCATATGTACATCAAGGCAAGAATATAAGAACTGATAATTTTTTTACCAGTATATATGTGTAAAAGATACGCGGAATAAATTTAATGTTATATAATGTCAAATATTATAAATTTTATATGAATGTATATCTTAGTTTCATTTATAAGTGAATATAATATAATTGTTGTTTTTAAGTAGTTTTTTTAAAGAAAATGTATGATTTTGTTCATGCGTCAAATTGACCCGTGTCTGTAAAGATAGGTATACATGAAACGTCCGTAAATCTAGTGTTAAAACTATAAATGTAGTTACTACTGGTTGTCATAAAATGATCCTATCTCATAAAGACATAAAGCAAAATTGACTTAAAAAAAAGTATCTGTGTTTGTTAGAAACTAAGTGAAATTATTTATTATGAGTAACTATAAGTTGGTTAAACCCTCACAATGAAAATTTTAGTAAACTGCTACAAACAATGCCTTATAACAAAAATAACCAGTGCTGGTACATCGTCAAAAAAAAATTATTTTTGCAACATAACGCTCAGCCACATGTTGCGGTAATAACAGAAAAGATAATAAAGTTAGAATTGAAAATTCTCCCTCATGCCCGTATTTACCAAACATCACTATCAAATTTCCACTTATTTTTGTTTCAGGATATCTACTATATGCATGGTGAGGAATTTAATATTAACAAAGTGTTAGAAATAGCAGGTTTGTATAAGGTCATCCAAAAATCAACACCTAGATTTGTGTTTTATTAAGAAACAAAAAAAACTATACACATATTTCCTTATATACCACCCTATACACATATTTCTTTTTAATAAAACACAAATCTAGGTGTCACATTTGAATGGATCTATAGTTTTTTGAAAATAAAAATTTTGAATTTTAAAACAGAGTTTACAAATTATCTCCTCGTTAGAAAAGGGTAGTTTAATATGAAGCTGGATAATATAATAAATGAAGTTATTTTAAATACAAATACTATATATATATATATTTACACACTCGTGCGAAAAAGTCTGAGTACACCTATCAATACCGATATATTTCACAATAAAATGAACTCATTAATATAAATTTGAAAACAAACATATTTTTTATAAATTCTATAAACTACTAATTATTTATATATGACAAATCAAAACATTTTAAATTTATAACAAATAAACTTAAAAATAAATAACACAAGAGTTCATACAAAATGAACAGAAAAAAAGTCCGTGTACATATTTTATTAAACGGTAAATCATCGATTTTTTTGCAATATTTGCACTTATTGTTGTTTTAAAATTATCATAGTTTTATGTCATAGTTCGTATGTTGCAATTGAAACACTAAAATATCATTTTTAGTAACTAATAATACAGTTTTTTGCAAAAAATAAATAAGATGGAATTCAAAAAAAGGAAATTTCTTTTAGTGAATGTAAAATTATTTTAAAGTCAGGAAAAAAAGAAAAAAGTTTTCGTGAAATAGAAAAGTGTATTGGAAAACAACATTCTTTCATTCAAAGGTAAGTAATCAATTTTAAATCCACTTCGAAACTACTTTCTGGCCGATCTTCGAACTTAACATTTAGATAAAGGCGTAATATTGTAGCTTCAATGAAAGAAAATCCCCGAATAACTGCACCCCAAATTGCAAAAGATATTAAAATACTATTTAAAAAACAAATCTGTGCTGATATTATGCGAAAAATAATAAAAAGGATGGGTATCATGAACGTGTTGCGCATAAGATAAATTATTTATTTCACGTATAAATAAATAAAAACGGATTGCATATGCAAATAAACATATTAATAAACTAATCCGGTTTTGGGGAAAAATGATTTTCTCAGACGAGAGCAAATATTGCATTTTTGGAATAAAAGGACTCAAAATTGTATATACATCACTGAATAAATAAAATCTTGTTCGTACTATGAAACTAGGTGGTGGTAGAGTAATGGTATAGGGGTGTATAACAAATAAGAGCGTGGGACAAATGGAGTTTTTAGAATTCACGATGGATAAATATGCATACTTAAATACTTTAAAACGAAATATAAAGCAAAAAGTTGAAAAATGAAGTCTAGTTCCCGATTATAATTTATTGCATGACAATGATTCGAAGCACACGGCAGAAGTTAAGCTATAGATATTATATAACGTTCCAAAACAGTTGCTTGCACCTCTCCAATCTCTAGACCTAAATCCTATATAGCATATTTGGGCTTTTCTTTAATATAGAATTCACCAACATGACATAACTTCAATGGAAATGTTAAAAAAGGTTATAGAAAAAGAGTGGAATAAGATTAGTGCTAAGGAAACCACAAAAATTGGACCATTCCATACAAAAACGATTATAAGAGGTTCTTAAAAAGAGACTAATGCAACCAGTTACTAATTCACTTGAAAAACTTATTTTACTGTATATTATTTTTGATTTCCATTTTTTGTACACATACATTTTCTGCTCAATTTGTATGAACTCTTGTGTTTTTTTATTTTTTAGTTTATTTGTTATAAATTTAAAATGTTTTGAATTGCCCTATATAAATAATTAGTAGTTTATAGAAATCATAAAAAATATATTTGTTTTCAAATTTACATTAATAAGTTTCTTTTATTGAGAAATATACCCGTATTGATAAGTGTACACAGACATTTTCGAGCATGTGTATATATGTATATGCTCTGTGTGTAAACATTAATAATTTGTATGTTCATCTATTTATCATAAAGTCAATATTTTAGATATTTTAATCATTTACACAAGTATGTATATTATCTAAAGGAAACAAAATAAATCCAATCGATTTTTCTCAAACATATAAAAAATATTTTAAATAAAAATATTGCACATTTCCTACAAATACATTCCACATACAAATGTACATCTCTATGTATGTTATCAAGAATTTAATGAATATGAGCTTGTTCATATTTACTAGGAATTATAAATAATTACTAACATATTAAAGATTATGGTGAATATGTGATTATTTTAGAATTCATTGGTTATTATACATATTATCTAATATTAAATGATTAATTTTATTAACAAATATGTTTAAATTAACTGTTTAATACTATGCAGAATGAAAAGGTTTCTGATAAAATAATAAATGAAAATATATAAAACAAAATTCATTATTGGAAGCAAACTCATCAAATGACATAACTGTCAAGGAAAACTAAATAGTTCTAAAAGTGAAAACAAATTATGTAAAATTCAAGATATCACAACAGTTTAGTAGGATTAAATAATTAATTTGAGTTTTCAAACTGAATAAATGATTGAATAGATATTTGGTAAGTGTAATATTTTTTATTTTTATAAATTTCCGTGTAATATGAACAATCACTACACTCTTTAATACAAGTTATGAGTGTTATAATAATTATAAACATTTAATTTATGTCTTGTTATGATATAACAAAAAAGTGCAATAATTTATTTTACAGAATTTATTTTTATTGGGTCAGTTCAATGCAAGAATCATAGATTTTTATTTCGTTGCATCATGCACTTACATTTGAAATATTTAAAATATTGTATTCAGTTGATAAAATAAATACAATTCAGTTAAAATTCATATATTAAGTCGTGTAATATGAAATGTCGGATTTCTCTTTGATTTCCAATTAAAAAATCCGACATTTCATATTACACAACTTAAAATTTTTATTTTATTTGTGAAAAAAACAAAATGCCTATTAAATTGAAATTTTATTTAAACATACGATGGTCGTTTGATAAGTATGGTAAAAAAGTAAGAAAAACTAAATTGACAAATTTAATTAACACTAGAACTACCAAGAGCGTCATTTTGACGATTTTCAAATTTCGTGCTTAAAAATTTCGATATGATTTATGTATTGTTCTAGAATTTTATGACGACTTTTAATGAAATGTAAGAACAGTTAAATATTCCTATTCAATTTCCACTTAGCTACTTTAACTTCCATAATTAGTATGACCTATACCTATTTCTACCAAGACACGTCAAATTGACGACATTAGCAATCTCAAAATTTATATTCAAGTGAATGTAAATACGTATTGATGTCCATCCTTGCATACACATATATCGCTTTCAGACATTTCCTGGAAAAATTTTAGGTACATTTTTCCTATGAAAAATGTATTATTGAATGATCCAAAGTGTTCGGCAGCCGTTATAACGGGATCTATTTTGTTCGGATTATGATTCGGTTTAGTACTAAACGCTCTAACTGGTGAATGTAATCAGGTTGCAATCATTATCAGTTGTACTTCTAATGTGATAAACTTCTTGGTTGAAATTCCCCAAAATAGCCACAAACGCAGTAAGCGATTGCGAATATGTTCAGATACTGAATCGGATAGCCGAACAGAAACCGAACCAAGACAGCAAAAAGACATTGCTGTCGACGGTACTGAATGGGAAGAATTAGGGAATGGCTGTGTTGGTAGATTGCCATTACGTACTATATTCAAGGATACTTCGGGCCCAACTGGTTATGCGAAGCGAAACATTATGCTTGGTAATGTTAGTAGTGTATTTCGGCTTATAATTGATAATAGAATTATGAGCCACATAAAAGCTTGCACGGAGCTACAGGCCAGAAACATTTTACAGAACGACTGGAAAATTACTATGGACGAATTATATGCTTTTATAGCCATTTTGTATGCTCGAGGAGCCTACGAAGCAAGAAACATGAAGTTATCGTATTTGTGGTCCAAAAAATATTGTGGTCCAAACGTTAAATTTGTGGTCCAAACAGCGGTTTATTCCTATAATGCATACAACAAATATGTTTGTGGCAAGTGTTCATCACAGATAACATATATTTGTAAAATATGTGATTCATAGTTATTCCATACATATCAAATGTGCTACAATATAAATGCAAATAGAAAGTGTTTTTGTTTGTTCTTTTTGTATTAATAATTAATGAATTATTATATTAAGTGTTGTTTTTGTTAAATTATATTCTTTTATTTACATAAACTAAGTGAACAGTTAAAATGAAAGCCATGATCAAAAATACGTCAATTTGACGAGTGCGGTAAAACTAGGTATATATGTAACATCGGTAGTTCTAGTGTTAAATCAAACAATAAATAAATTTACCATACTTATCAAACGACCCTAGTATAATTAATCACTTGAATGATCAGTTTGTGACTGATGAGAAATCCGACATTTCATGTTACACGACCTAATATAATATATAAAGGGGTCATCCAGATGTGACGCCTAGATTTATGTTTTATTAAAAAGAAACTATACACATGCTTCCGTATACACCACCTTCTACACATTTTTCTTTTTAATAAAACACAAATCTAGGTGTCACATTTGGATGACCCTATATACGAATGTCGTTTGATAAGTATGGTAAAAAAGTAAGAGAAACTAAATTGAAAAATTAAATTAAACAATAAATAAACTTACCATACTTATCAAACGACCCACGTGTGGATATAGATATATATATATATATATATATATATATACACTCATTCACATTTACACACATATTTGTTTTACATGTTACTTCTGTGAATTCCATGATTGCATATAACTTATTATTTTACATTTTTTTAACAAGTTAAAATGAATCAATTTTTACTAAATAAATTTTTGGTTAAATAAATTCACCTTCTTTGAATACAAGAAAATTAATAAAATAATCTTGTATTTCAAGCCCTTTTTATGATTGTTTCTTTCTTTAAACAAGTTATCTGTTTTAGATTATATTTATCATATAAATATTTGGAAACTACAAATAATTATCGACGACTGATAAATAGTAAAATATTCACTGATATTACCAGGATTAAAATATTAAATGTTTGTTCATAATCTCCAGCGATTGTACATAATATCCGAATTTATATTATATATTATCGTCAATAATTATGTGCAATTTCCAATTATTTACTGACATACATGATAAATATAATCTAAAATAGATAATTTGTTTAAAGAAATAAACAATCATAAAAAGAACTTGATAGACAAGACTACCTTAATAATTTTCTTATTTTCAACTAAAAATATAAAATTGTATTCAACTAGATGCCAACCCAAAATTATCTTAATAACTTTTAACAAGTGCAAAAATAGTTTAATTTAAATACTTATGTATATGTGAAAATAAATCTACATAACATATTTTTAAGGAAATTTACATCGGGTGAACATTTTAAGGAATATTTGGATATTTGTTGATTTGGGTGTTTTAAACATCACTGTGGACTAAGGTGTTTAAATAGCTCAATGGTTTTAATGAAAAAAGGACTGAAAAAAAATATATTTATTTTAACAATATTCAGGTTTGAATTCAACTGAAATTTTTAGAATCAATTAAAGAGTGAGTTGCAAAAAGTCTACTATTAAAGATTTAAAATATATTTTGTTAGAAAAATGATGATCGAACATTTAAACAGAATCCATAAAAAACTAGTCAATTTAATCCAATCAAGACAATATATTTATTTAGTAAGAAGGTGGATCTATATATTGTAATATTGAAAAAATTAAAAAATAGTAATTAGCAGTTTGTTATAATTATGTAGGCTCATTCAAATGTGACACCTACATTTATGTTTTATTAAAAATTAACATGTATATAAGGAAATATACGAGGGTCATTTGATAAGTATGGTAAATTTATTTATTGTTTAATTTAATTAATTAATTTAATTTGATTTTTTAATTTAGTTTTTCTTACTGTTTTACCATACTTATCAAACGACCCTCGTATGTATAGATTTTTTGTTTCTTTTTAATAAAACACAAATCTAGGAGTCATATTTATATGACACTATAATTGTTGTATATTGACTTTAACACAAATGAATCATTCATCGTGATAACCATGTTATTTTATAAAAATATTCAATAAACACTTAATATTCATTTTCTATCTAACGACGATGGCATGGTTTCAGAAATACACATCATCGAATAAAGTAAACAATAAGTGATTGAACATTTTTTATAAAATCTTATGATTCTGAGGATTATTGTGTTAAAATAACTCACAATTAATAGAAGTGAGTTGAGGTTTATCTTAATTTTTTACATGCTTTGAATGGCAATTTAGTATTTTTATTATTTCATTTTAGTTATGAATAATAATTTATCAACTTTATATTATTTATTATATTCATTAAGATTTCAAATACTCTTTTAAGAAATAAAAACTGGATTTCATTTTTATTACTTTTATGCATTTTAACAGTCATATATTTTATAATTTAAATTTTATAGTTAAATACAAAGAAGTATATTTTATTTGTAACTTTTTATTATAAACACAACGGATTTAAAACACCAAAAAGAAAACCAACACAAACTAATTTAAAGTTGTGTAAAAACTATTCAAGCATTTATATAGGGGATCATCCAAATGTGACGCCTAGATTTGTGTTTTATTAAAAATAAACATGTGTATAGTTTTTTTTAATAAAACACAAATCTAGGAGACATTTGAATATATATCTATATATATATATATATATATATATATATATATATATATATATATATATATATATATATATATATATATATATATATATATATATACAATTATTACTAAATATTCTGTGATTTTTGATTACTTATTTAAAATTATTTTTACTTATGTAAAGATTATCCTATAGTTTGGTTATATATGAACAAAATTAACTTAAAGAGTAGGAATTAATATCCAAATTAATGTACATATATTCAAGAAATAACAGCTGCACTTCACTTACATTACTTTATGCATTCTTATCAGCTTTATGTAGATATGTGAATAAATTTTCTATATAATTATGTATATTTCTATATAAATTTTCTATGTGTTTGTACGCATGATTTCTAAATGTTTGAGTTTATATTTATATATATATATATATATATATATATATATATATATATATATATATATATATATATATATATATATATATATATATATATATATATATATATATATATATATATTATATATATATATATATATATATATATATAATATATATATAGTTTATATATACAATTAATCAAAAAGGAAAAATACTGATTAATTCTTAGTGGATTATTAAAGAGAATTGCAATAAATCACAGAATTTTTCAACATATAAAAATTACTTTAATGAAAAATAATACATATTTTATATAAACATCACTATATGTAGACACATTTATTCATATATATATATATATATATATATATATATATATATATATATATATATATATATATATATATATATATATATATACATATATATATATATATATATATATATATATATATATATATATATATATATATATATATATATAAATATGTATGTTGTATATATGTATAAACATAAATACATAACAGATTGTTAATTTTTTTAACACATATTTAATTTTTTCAATATATCTAATTAAAAAAGAATAAATTGTGTTTTTCACATACTTAATTCAGAAATTTCAACAATTGACATGCAATGTATTTCGAATAATAAAAATGTATTATCTGATGAATGATTAATAATAGTAATAATACATCAAACGTAATTATATAATTGTTAAACCTGAATACAAATAAATAAATATACATACATATATATATATATATATATATATATATATATACATATATATATATATATATATATATATATATAACCACCTCTATTCATATTCTCGGAAAGATAATAGGACGCACATAAATCTCGCAAAAAATACATGTATTGAAATGAAAAATACATATAAATTGTCAAAAATGTGTAAATACCTTTAATAAACTCGATATGTATTGTAATCAATTACTGTTTGTTGTAAATCCAGTAGTAGTACACGTGTATATTATTATTCTTGTAAATGAAAATCAATTCACGCACATAATTTAATGAAATATTTTGATATTGTTTCTTGTACGAACGATGTTTTCCAAACGTTCATCAAAGTCGAAACCGCTTTGTGGACGATGACACATCAAACACTGAATAATTTCTGTCTTGTGATATAATGATGGAACGAATAACACGACTACACGTACGAACGAACCGATACCATT
Source organism: Neoneuromus ignobilis (assembly GCA_029203775.1). Classification (NCBI taxonomy): domain Eukaryota; kingdom Metazoa; phylum Arthropoda; class Insecta; order Megaloptera; family Corydalidae; genus Neoneuromus; species Neoneuromus ignobilis. The sequence goes on along the minus strand of CP092089.1, from coordinate 13,770,783 downwards.
GCTTTCTTACAATGTACTGCTTCCAGTCGGACGGTGTGACAAGCAATAATACGCGCACACATTGCACGAGTGGGGGAAAATTGTACGATAGCATGGTACTGCTGTTACTGTTCATCCATGACATATCGGTGTTCATGTTTTACTTCTCCAGGGGGTTGAAAACTATCGCGTTTATACGATGAAACGTCGATTAAAATAACATCAATGTTGCGTTTGTGTTGTGTAGACGCACCGAATGGAAATGTGAAAAGAACTAAAAAATAGATACTTCATACACAAATGCACATATACACAAGAATTAGATTGAAAAGCAACAAACCCTAATTATTTTTAAAAAAACTCAGATCTATATCGAATATATAAATGAACTTTTTAATATCATTACATATGATATTTGCAAGAAAATTTTTGTTTTACACACACACACACAAACAAACACACACACACACACACACACATATACATACATACGCTCATACACACACATACGCACATACACATACATACATACATATATATATATATATATATATATATATATATATATATATATATATATATATATATGTGGCCCAAATAATACTGGTTTAAACACACATTTCTTACTATTATTTACTAGTCTTTACTGTCCTTCAGTATCATTTGTGTTACCCTGTATGAGCCTATTCACACTAGTCAACATTCATGCTGTATTCACGCCCATTAGCGGTCGTCTCACACCCTCTTATCACCAAAATCCCCCATCTAAAAAAATTAGTTTTCGGGTAAAAACGTGTGAGACAAGTGATAATGGGCCGTGAATGCGCACTATTTTGTTCGAAACACTACCCTCCATCGCGATCTCCGTCTTCCTACAGTGGATGAGTTTGTTCGTGAACAGGCTCATCGACTGTATGAGAGGGCGGAACGTAGCGATAACTCCCTTCTTAGGGCGTTAGGGAACAACGACCTTGCCGACGAATACTCCAGGTTCAAGCGGTCCCGTTTGCTTGACCCACCTGAGGTTGACTCGTAAGGTCAGCGAAACTTTATAACAAACTTGACCAGAAAGAAGCCACCTTCACAAAGGTGACTTGGAGCTCCCACTGGTCATACGCATGCAACAGTTCTAGTTGAACAAACTAGAATTCGAGATAGGCTCCTCATGTGCAATTTCCAAACCCTGCGTCAATCAGATATTTGAGCATCTGGAGTAATTACTTCTAGGGAAGTACACCTCCAACAACTGACCATATGGTCGTTGCTTCTTCTCGGGAATAATGGGCCGTGAATACTGTATGCATGTTGATTAGTGTGCAAAAGCCCTATGTATATACACATATCATCGTTAACCTCTTTGGGCCAATGCACACTAGTCAACATTCATAGAGTATTCACGGCCCATTACCACTCGTCTCACACGCTCTTACCCGAAAACTATTTTTTTAGGTGGGGGAGTTTGTTGATAAGAGAGTGTGAGACGAGCGGTAATGGGCGTGAATACTGTATACATATTGACTAGAGTGCAAAGACCCTTTCTATCCACTGCTGAATGAGAGCCTTTCCTAATTTTTCTATTTTTTTACTTTGATCGATCCTCTTATTATATTATATTCTCTTCAATTCCATTCCAAGGATTTTTTTACATTTAATCTGGAAACTATCGGAACTTTTGAAATAAAATACATAAGAAGTTATTTATTCATCAATATTTATTTTGTCACCTTCAAAGTACTCCTCATTGGAAACAATACACATATGCCAACTCTTCTTCCAGTCCTCGAACGACCCCGCGAACGCGCTTTTTGGTATAACCTGCAGTTCACGCAGCAATAAATTTTATTTTATGGCTTTAATCGACTCAAAACGATACCCTCGGAGCAGCAACTTGAGTTTTGGAAATAGGTAAAAGTCGCATGGAGCCATATCAGTGGAATATCAAGTTTACGGAACGATATTGGTGGAGTTTTTGGTCAAAATAACAAATGACATTTCAGTCAAAATGACATGGTATTGTGTTTTCCAAATTAACACTTCAGTTGCTAACTCTCTGATGGACATATGACGATTTTTGAGCACAAATTCCTTGACCTGGATGGCGTATTCGTTGTCAGTTGATGTCGATGGGCGTCCAGATCGTGATTCATCATCGACGACTTCACGGCCTTCTTTTAACATCTTATGTCACTTAAAAACTCTTATTCGCGATAAATTATCCTCAGTGTATGCCTTTCTTAAGATTTCTAACGTTTGAGTGAAGTTTATTTGGTTCGCAAAACAAAATTTAATGCCAAAATTTTGATCAACTGATTTCAACATCGTAAAACGATTTTTACGATGTTGAATCGACGTCGATACGTGAACAACAATCACCGTCTAACAAAAACCACTGTTAATTAATGACTAATGACTGTAACATCATGAAATTTAACACAAATGCCATTGATAGATGTATCAACTTAAAAAAAATTACATCACATTCCACAAGTGCACGCATTTTAAATGAGAAAATTTCGTTAGTTTTTGGACAGAATGTTTTTATACAAACTATTCGTGGATTATCTCTTTCTGGGCCTTTTTGTATACCTTTCTTCACAACCAATAACACCTCTTGTCTATCGGTGGTATACTCTTCTTGCTATATGACTGGCCTATATCTATTTTAAACTCCTCATTTTTACTAACGTACCTAATTGCTGTTTCTTTCTCATTAGGGTTTCTTTCTATCTCTATGTGTTTATATATATATATATATATATATATATATATATATATATATATATATATATATATATATATATATATATATATATATATATATATATATATATATATATATGAGAAGAAAGAGAAATTGTATATATTTCTTATAACAATCACCTCTTCCATCAATTGAACTCAAACTTGATTTCAATTTATTAGGTTATTACATACGAAATAGAGAATTTTGAGACATAGTGAAATTGGTTACGATATTCATAGTAAAAACCATCAACGAAAAGTACGGGTTGTATATGGATTTTTTATATAATTATCATTGTACAGAATTATGAAATCATTTTTACTTTAGATTTCAGTGCAAAAAGATAGCAAAAATAATTTAAACAAATATATAAATTAGATAAAAGATACTTTGTTTTACAAATTTAAACTTGGATGCAACGGAATGGAGGAAACTAGAAATGTCAATAGGGTATTTAAAATTGACATGGTAAACGAACGAATGGTTCAAAAAGTTTTGATCAGGGTATAAGAATTTTAAAAGTGTGTCCTGTGGATGTCCAAGATTAGCTGTCAATAACGACGAATTACGTACACTAGTGTTGTCTAATCCTCGACAAACTGCAAAAGGCATTGTAAAGAAAATAGATGTGTTCTGTTCGACAATTTTCCATCACTCAAGCATTTGGAAAAGTCAAGATGTTGGATAAGAGAATTATTTACGAACTCATTAAAAAAAATATGATGCACCGATTGAAATTTTGCAATTATCTACTAGTCTAGAAGAGAAACAAACCGTTTTTAAGCGGAATAGTGATATGTGATTAAAAAATGTATCCTATACAACAATCATCACCGATCTGTACAATACGCTGGATGCCGACGAGACCCAAAAAAATGAACCAAAACTGAGTCTTCATTCGAAGAAGAAATTGGTAACTGTTTGATAGTCTACAGTTGGAATTATTCACTATTTGGTTTTGAAATCTGGTAAAACCATTAATACTGAAAAAGACTGTTTCCAGCTAGAGTAAATACAGTAAAAATAACGCACTAACCCTTAAGTTATGATCATTCTTGATTACATGTTTTAAGTACAACAGTCTAAAAATTACAGAGTTGCAGTATGAGACTTTTCCTCACCCTTCATTTCACTTTTTAACATTCAGAATATTTTAAGCAAATAAAAATCAACAAAAAAGCAGTAGTGAAAAAAGCTTTAGAAAAATTTCTTAAGTATAAAAATTCAGATTTCTAAAGAATTGGCATGAATACGCTTATATCTCGTTGAGAGAAGTGTATGGTACTTATTTTGATTAATCAAAATACTTTTTAAAAAATTATAGATATTTAAAGTTTCGTTGGAAAGTTTCTCATTCATATGCAACAACTTAATAATATTTTCATTTGCATAAATGTAATAAAGAATTATACAAAATAAGAAAGTAGTAAATTGGATGATTTTTTTATTTACTACTAATTAAATGAAATCAAATAAAAATAATTATTAAGGAAATAAAATGGATTCTAGACAAAAAATGTACAGATTTTATTAAACAAAAATCGTGTTACTATCCTAAAAGATATTTTTATTTAAATAAAATTAATTCCGTTAAAGTACTTTTAATATAAAACATTGATTAACCATGAGTACGTAGTAATCTACAATATACTAGGGCCTGATATAAATGATAAAATGTATAACAAATGAACATAATTTATTTTTATATATATATATATATATGTACAGAATGGACCAAAAGTAACTTCATATCGAAATAAAATAATAAAATTGTTGTTTTTTAAATATTTAAGTACAAAGAAAACTACATTAAAAATGAATAAATATAACTGCAAAAAAGAATTAAAATTGTGGTATTTAACCTTGAAAGTCAGAGGAGTGTTTCGCAAACACAAATGAAATTTAAAAGATTTTACAATACTAGGAATTCGCCCTCTGGTGCAACCATCCAATAGTACAAAAATTTGAAGATACTGGGACAGTGGCGCAGATAATAGGAAATCAAGCAGACCAAGATCTTCAAGGAGTAATGATAATATTGAGTCCGTAAAGGAGAGTGTAGTGGAGGACCCAACAATTTCCATATCGACAGATGCTTGAAATTTTTTTCAAACCGAATCTTGGAGATGATGTTAAAGAAACTTGGTTCCAAGAGGATGGAGCTACAACTCACTCTGCCAGAACTACAATGCCAGGATCTCGAACGGTCAATATTCAATAATCGAATAATATCGAAAAATTCAAACTTTAGGTAGCCTCCAAGATCATTGGATTTGACGGCTCTGGACTTTTTTCTTTGGGGCTACTTAAAAGATAAGGCTTACGTTATTAAGCCACAAAATTTAGCAGAACTGAAGGATAACATTCAAACCAAAATAGCAGCAATATTAAAATTACAGTCAGTAATGGAAAAAGTGTTAAAAAGAACATACATTTTCTCTAGAGGTCAATATTTAAAAGAAATTATTTTTAAAATTCAATCAAAAGATCATGTTTTAACTTAGATTTAATTAAAGATCAATAAAAATTGTTTTAACTTATACGAGGTCAGACAATTAAGTAATGCGACCGATTTTTTTCTCGGCCTGTGGTAACACTGCGAACCTGTAACTCCGCCACCGTAATAGCAGATCCCTACTCTCTCGATTGAGACCTTGACCACCCTTGTACGATCATTTCTTCGCCAGCTGTTTAGTGTTTTGTAACAACGCGCGAGTAGTGCATGTCACGAAAATGGAACAGAGAAATTTATTACTGGTTATTACTGGTGATGAAAGTTATTACTAAAAAAAAAAAAGTTATTACTGGTGATGAAAGTTGGTTCTTTCAATATGACCCCGAAACTAAACGACAAAGCCAACAGTGGCTGTCCCCTGGAGCACCAAGGCCAAAGAAGGCGAGAATGAGCAAGTCCAAAGTGAAAACCATGTTGATTTGCTTCTTCGACAGCAAAGGGGTGGTTCACAAAGAGTTCGTACCACCTGGACAAACCGTAAATCAAGTATTCTACTGCAATGTGCTCGAAAAATTACGAAAAAGGGTGCTCAGAGTGCGTCCAGAGATCGCGAAGACTTGGGTTCTGCATCACGACAATGCTCCCTGTCACAGTGCGTTCAGTGTCTCTCAGTTTTTGGCGTCTAAAGGCATCGCAACGTTACCACAACCGCCCTATTCACCGGACATGTCACCCTGCGACTTTTTCCTATTCCCCCATATGAAAAAATTCGTCAAAGGTCGACATTTTGACTCCGTTGAAGAAATCCAAGAATCTGTGACGAGGGTACTCGGAGAGGTCCCACAAGAAGTGTTCCAGAACTGTTACGAAAACTGGAAAACTCGCTGGAATAAGTGTAAAGATGCGGGAGGGGACTACTTTGAAGGGGATCGCAGCGATGTACCTTAATTTTTAAATATACTCGATTTTTGAATTTTGTCGCATTACTTAATTGTCTGACCTCGTATTTTGATATATTTTTTTTAAATAGGAAATAATTTTTGGCTCATTCTGTATGTATGTATATAACAATACCACTTTATTTAATTTACACTCGGCAGCATATTGATTAAAACCTACTGTGTGAAATAATCGTTTTAAATAAATATAATATATTTAAAAAATCCATATCAAAATACTTACCAAATTCAATGAGTAAATTTATCTTTATTAAATTATTTTCAATATTTTTTTTCAAAAAAACAACGACACTATTGAATAATATATAAAAATTAATATACAAAAATAATTATGCATTGCATAAATTACATTTTATATATACAATATATTATGTTGATGTAAAAGACTTTTCAATTTTAATATATGAAATAAAGACATTTTTTATATTATTTTTTCATTTTCTTTATTCAGCCGGTAATATATTTTTTGGTTTTTAGGAAATTTATTTATTCAATTTTCATAAACAAATATTGAAATGCAAAAAGTCTTTGATGCAAAATTTTATTTCTATATGTAAATTTATTTTTCCCATTAATATAATTTTATATAGGATGTTTTTTTTAAGAATGATAGAACTTTAAATAGTAATAAAACACATACTAATTGACCGAATGACCATTTATTTGGTATTATTCGAAAGATCATTTTATACCATACATATTTAAAAATGATTTCGGGCATATGTACACCACGGATACGTTTGACATACCGCATTCTCTCAATTTAATTTCGAATCACTTTTTCAAACAATTGAGGCCTTACGTCTGTAATAACGCGAGTTATATTGGCTTCTAATGCCTCAATTGTTGCAAATTTATCAGCATGAACCAAAGACTTCACATATCCCCGCCAAAAAAATATTCCAGAGGCGTTAAATCACACGATCGTGGAGGTCAATTTACAGGTCCATTTCTGGAGATAACGTTATCCACGAATTTTTATTTTAATAATTCGATTGTTTGAAAGTTGGTCGAAATATGACACCATCCTGCTGAAACTACATATCTTTCAGATCGATGCCATGCAAATTTGGAAATAAATAATCATTGATCATTGTTCTGTAAGGTACACCATCGACGGTAACGCGCTCTTCAGCTTCATTTTGAAAGAAATGAGGTCCGATGATGCCACCAGCGTGCAATCCGCACCATACGGTTCATTTTTCCAGATGTAACGGGCTCTCATGAATCACTTCAGGATTGGTCTCACTTCAAATGCGACAATTTTGCTTATTAACGCACTCATTAAGCTAAACATGAGCCTCATAACTGAACAAAATTTTTTGCTCTTCAAGTTTGGCGAAGAAAACACCGATTTTTGAAATAAATTTCCACAATTTGGAAACGTTACTCAAGTGTAAAACGTTTCATAATGACTTACCAAAGTATACTGAATCCAAATGTCACTTACAGTACGCAAACTGACAACTAACTTGACAGCTATTCCTACCGAAAATTCTATCTAACCTAAAAAACACTCTTTATATTGGAATAGATGGTAATGCAAATGTGCTAGATTGGATTAAAATGGAGAATATTAAAGGTTTTACAGATAAGATCTATCAGTTTTCTTTGAGTATTTATAGCCATATACGGTCTTATATTGTCTTTGTAAAATATAACACACTCTCGGTTCATCAAATTTGACATTTTGATATGTAATGTTTAAATAAATTCAGTTAACTGCTTTCAATAACTAATGATTTCACTCATTTTTAAAAATTCAAAATACACCATACCACTGTAACCGCATCAAAAGCACTACTTCATTTTATTTTGGTGTATTTCGAATATTGTAATTACCAATGAGAGTTTTACCTTTTGGCGACCAATTTATTTTTTTAACTAGATTACTGTAAAAGATCCATTTTTCATCTCCTGTCAAAATTTGTTTCAAAAATGATCCACCAAGATCGTGCAACTTGACGTTCTTAGACTTTTTCTTTGGGGTTACGTTAGGTCTCTGGCCTATACCAATAAACCAGCAACAATTAATGATCTGGAAAACAACGTTACTCAAGCCATTGTTGAAATCCAACCTGATTTATGTGGAAGAGTCATCTAAAATTAGGTCTCTCGGATCAACTCTTGCAAACAAAGTTGTGGAGGCTATTTGAACGAAGTTATTTTTAAAACATAATGGCACTGAATGTACTTTAATCCGCAATAAAGATTTCCGCCATACCTAACATACAACTCTTTTTATTCAGTTTTAAAAATCCAGCGCCCTTATTGAAATCCCCTGCATAATATATTATTACACTATGTCTTCATTCTGCACAAATTCAATTATTACTTTATATCTCCAAGCAAAAAGTTATAATTATTCTAATAAAGGCAATTCATCACAACATAACACTCATTCCAATAAAAATATTACATTAATCAATTCATCTGACTTAGATAAAACCGAAGATTTTTCTCATCATCTCAACATTTTTTTAATTCTCTATATTAATATCAATTTGTTAAAATTTATGAAATATTTATATTAAAAATTTATTAAATATTTATGCTAAAAAAGTCGATATTTTCATAACCACTGTATACAATAAAAATTCAAGTAAAATATATCAGTATATTTCATACAAGTTACACAGTTGTACTCATACATGAAACTTATCACATTAGAAATGCTTATGTACAAATCTTTTTTTATATATATTTATTTATCTTAATATATATTTAATTACTTCTAATATATTATCTATGCTGTTTCTTCCATTGCAACAGTACAATGCGCTGTCTAATAACTAGCTAGAACTGATGATCAGAGGTAATGAGTTGTAAATTTCTCTGAAGCATGAAAATTAATATTAAAGAAACGATGTTTGCATTCAAATAATCACAAGATATTAATGATGATTTAAACCGAAAAATGTTAAACTTACAAGAATTTGAATGTTAGAAATGATTTAAAATTGCATTCCTTAACACGTTGATGTAAATGACGTCTATAGCCATCCAATGCTCGTGATTGTAGGTGCAAATAACGGCAATGGCCGTCCTATATTCTTAGTATTATAAATAAATGATTAAAATGTATATCAGTGTTAAATCCATTTCCTTCTAAATTTTTCAATCTTCCTCCAAGTATGAATGATGAAATATTTCTCATTAAGTGATACAGTCATTTTATTTCAATTATTCCCAGAATTGAAAACTGATTGCGTGCTCGTATAATTTAACGACGTGCATAGCCGCAAACATTTCATACATTTTGTCTCAGTCTCTTTTCAAGTGTGATTTTCGAAGCATCAAAAATTTTGTTTAAAATTATTACTGGAAAATTTTTATAAAATTTGCTATTCTGCTTTCTTTCATTACAAATGTTTTTCAAAATTGAATTTTGTATCTCTAAATGAATTTTTGTATGCTATTATAAATTTTTATTCTTGAATTTTTTAATTTTGTATTAAAGAAAAATCTAGTTATATGTTTATAAGAATATATTTTTTCTTTTTTACTAAATTATTCTCAAAAAATATCATTATAGTCTATAGCTAATAAACTTCTACGAGGGTAGTCCCATAAGTACCCGGCCTGACCTAGAGATGGCGGTATTTGTTTGAAAAACATCACTGTATTAGAAAGTACACAATCTATAAAGCATATGTTTCAAGTTTGAGGACGCCACGTTGTTTAGTATTTGTTTGGCAGCCATTAATAGTGAACGTTTTCAGTGAATTTGTGAAAATGGAGAAAATTGGTCACCGTTACGTGATACAATACTTTTATTTGAAAGGCCTCAGCCCAACCAATATAAATGCTGAACTGGATTCTAGTCTGGGTGTGTCTGCTCCTTCGTTTACAACAGTGAAATATTGGGTAGCAGAGTTCAAACGAGGCCGTACGAGCTGCCAAGACGAGCATCGCAGTGGTCGACCAAACGAGGTGACGACTCCAGAAATGGTGAAGAAAATCCACAAAGCGGTACTGGATGATCGTCGACTGAAAGTGCACGAGCTAGCAGACATAGTAGGCATTTCAAAAACTGCGGTACATCGCATATTATCTGAAAATTTGGACATGAGAAAGCTGTGTGCAAGATGGGTGCCGCGTTTGCTCACACTCGAGCAAAAACAGTGCCGTGAAGATGTTTCAATTGAGTGTTTAGCGAAATTTCACAGCAACAAAACAGAATTTTTGCGCCGTTTCATAACCATGGATGAAACATGGGTCCATTACTTCACACCCGAGACAAAAGAACAATCAAAACAATGGACTGAAAAGGGAGAACCGGCTCCAAAGAAGGCGAAGACCGTTTCATCTGCAGGCAAGGTCATGGCGTCGGTTTTTTGGGATGCGCGTGGGATAATTTTCATTGACTATCTTGAAAAAGGAAAAACTATCAACGGCGAGTATTATGCGAACTTATTGCAACGTTTGAGCGAAGAAATCAAGCAAAAACCACCGCATTTGGCTAAGAAGAAAGTGTTGTTTCATCAAGACAATGCACCAGCTCACAAATCCGTTATTGCAATGGCTAAAATTAATGAATTAAAGTTTGAATTGCTACCTCATGCACCCTATTCGCCAGATTTAGCCCCCTCGGATTATTTTCTGTTCCCAAACTTGAAAAAATGGCTCAGTGGTCAAAGATTTCCCAACGATGAAGAAGTGATGTCGGCAGTTAATGGGTATTTCGAGGAGCAAGACAGTTCTTATTATAAAAAGGGTATCGAACTTATTGAACATCGCTGGGAAAAGTGTATAGAGCTGAAAGGAGATTATACTGAAAAATAGATTTTTTCCAAAATTTTTGTTTTCTTTGTTGGGTCGAGTACTTCTGGGACCACCCTCGTATAGCTGTTTTTTGTGTATCAGAGAAATCGAGCTATTAAAAACAAATGACGGCTATAGACGTCCACCATTTTTTAGGAAAATTTGTTAGAAAATATAATAATTTTATTCTGTAAGTATGAAATCTTGATCGAACTCCACAAGAATCAACTAATTAACAAAAAAAAAATGTTTTTATCGTCCATCACCGATTTCAAAGTGAGTGTCAACGTATTAAAAGAAAAGACTAATTAAAAATCATTAATATAATTATATAAAAAAATAAAGAAGATGCTAAACGTGACAAGCGTAAGGTATATTGATAAAAATAATGTAAACACTAGACAATACTGTAATAAGAATATTTGTATTAGCAACACTAGAAAAAAATAACCAACTTGTTTGTTGATACTATTCCGTTTTTTTATGCTATGTAACATATTTCTTAAGGAGTCATGCTGTTAGAATGTTAAAAAATTCGATTTTTAGATTTTCACATTTTCTGCAAGTATAATATCTGGAGAATATTCCCTGAACGTTTCAAATTAATCCGACTAAAATTGATGGAGATATGGGCATTTAAAATGTACGCTCCGTTCGAACATTTAGAGTAGATATAGAGTGGCAACTACCCACGGGACAAAGGTTATCCTTGTCTATCTAACCGCGAGGGAAGAATGCTTCATCGTCAACAACAAATGGATATTTTGGAGGCTGCATCTAGTTCAGAAGGCTTATTGTATGGACCTAGAATTGATGACTTTGTGTAATTTAAAAAATGAACATGTTATTTAGGTGTCAACTAATGTTGAAACTATAAACGCGTTTTTCTGAAAATCGCATTTTCAAAACCGATATCTCGAAAATGACTATCGCTTTATTTCAAATTTTGCAGGTTTATTATAGATATAAAAAACTAGTCCTTACACGAAAGATTTTTTCATTTTTATAATTCCTTTTTTATTGATTAAAAAAGGGCGATTTTTCACCTAAAATCGAAATTTTAAGTCACTGTCAGTCATTTTGATTCAAATCAATATTTCGAAAAACTGATCATTTAAGGACTATATAATTGAATATATAAAATAAATCTTCTTCATTTTTTGATATCATACGATCCAAATCTGAGCAGCAATGGTCACCACAAACATTATTTTTTTGGAGGACTTACGGAAGAATAACCCTATCTTCTTTTTTTTAGATATTTTTTATTGAAAAAATTATGTAAACTTCTTTTAAATATATGTTTTTAGATATTCGAAAATTTGTTGAGAAACGTGTTATAGTTCGTAAAAATTAACGTTTTTTTCTACCTCCTGACTGAGCATGACCTTTTAATACATTACAAACCGCGTTAACTCACTGCAAAATAGATAATGTAACAGATTGAAGAGGGATATTGGTACATATTCATCTAGAGCAGGGATTCCCAACCCCGTGCCCGCGGGCGCCATAGCGCCCGTGGACCGATTTGTATGCACCCGTCACTATTCGAACTAAATCTCTCGTGCATTTCCCACATATGAAGAAAATGCTAGGTAACAATGAATTAAACGTGTCATTATTTATTGAGAAATTCAAAAACAGTTTGAAGAAGATTTCTGGAGTTTACAAATATCGAGCCAATTGTCTCCTTCTGTTGCCAAATAAATGTAAGAACTAGCCGCATGTATTGCAGATATTCAGAAGAACTAAGTTAGAAATTTTGACCTTAAGAATGATTAAAACTTAAACAGAGGACTTATGGAACATAGTCGCAAAGAAAATTTTTGAAAAAAAGCATATAAAATCAAATTAACGTATTTATGCGAATCGTTGTTTTCAAACATGAATTTAATAAAATCATGATATAGATCTCGACTCACCGATGAGCATCTTTATATATCAGGATTATCGTCATACTCTCCTAATTACGAGACACTGGCCAATGAAATGCAATGCCAAAGATCACACTGACAGATTGATATTTTTTTAAATGTTTTTAAATGATTTCTTTGAATGTGTGTTTTTTATTTACTTTGTAACAGATTTGCACAATAATTTTAAGATTTTTGTTTATTATTTTTTATCCTTGGTCAATTATAAATATCCTTAAAAAATAGCTGGTGCCCGCCGCCCTACCAATATTTTAGAATGCGCTCTAGGGTATAAAAAGGTTGTGAACTCCTGATCTAGAGCATATGACTAAAATTGTTACATTATTAAATGCGTTCAGAACAAAAGTATTCAAATTATGACAATATACACACATTCATTGCAAAAAAATAGTATTAACAACAATGTCCGAAAAATGGTGTTAAAAAAGAAAAATAATGTTAAAAATGTCAAAATAATGATCAAAAATTGAAATTAAATGATAGAGATCACTGTACATAAGATTGTATTTAAAAAATATAAAATTTCTGTACCTAATGTGACAAGAGAACTCGATAGCAATTTCAAGGACATTACTTCTATAAAAATAATTCGTCCGGAATTTCATAAATATAATACACGTGCAAAACAATGATAACGAAATCGTTTCAGTTTCAAATATTTGATAGTTGAAATTGATAATTGTATGGTAGTAAGAGACACGAACCTTATGAAATTACATCCTCATAAAATCCTCGAGTGAATTTTCGTCCGATTTCATTTTTAACATACTATAACTAGCTAAAGATACAACTTTTTGCTCTTTCCTATTGATTTGAAACTACAACCATAGCTAATAAGGGCAAATGTTAAATATATAAAATTGTTTATATTTCAATACATAGAAAACTTACACTAGTGGTTTCCGGGTGAAATTTCACCTGTCATATAATATTGTATGTTTATATACAAATATGTTTATGTTCATTCTAGAAGTACCTTTTGAGACTACCTATAGATCAAAAGATATGAACGTTACATGGACAAATGTATTGAGAAATCAACAAGGAAAGACACGAGCTGAAAATATAACAAATGATAAAGTTGGAATAACACGTTACGCTACCTCCTGAATCTGAAGTATCAAAGATGCTTTTAAATTATGCTTTACACAATCTATACAAAAAATCATTATTGACAATACAAATATAGAGAATCAGCGAGTATTTGGCGAAAATTGGAAAGACGTGGATCATTTCACAATTCAAGCATATATTGGAATACTTATTTTGGCCGGTGTCTACAAGTCTCATGGAGAATCTGTTGATAACTTATGAGTTGACAGTAAGGGTTGACCAATATTACGAACCACTATGTCCAAGAAGTATTTTGAAAAACTCACTAATTATTCGTTTTGATGATAAAAGAGATCGACAGGTACGCCGAACTCAAGACAAATTGGCCGCTATCCGTTATTTATGGAATAAATGGGTAAATAACCTTCCTCACTTATATACCCTAAATGGAAATATCGTTGTAAATGAACAACTGGTCGCTCTTCGAGGCCGAGATTCATTTAGACAATATATGCGAAACCTGCAAAGTATGGAATAAAAATTTGGGCTCTATGGGACAGCAGGGACAATTTTGTCTGGAACATGCAAGTATAAACGGGAAATGGATTAGACAAGACACCAAAACAAAATCAAAGGCAGAGAGTAGTACTTCATTTAATAAAAGACCTGAAAAAGGCTGTAATATCACATGCGATATATTTTTTTTACCAACGATCTTCCTATAGAATTATTGAAGAAGGAAAATACGATCATTGGCACGGTAAGATCAAACGAAATATTTTTATCAATTTCCACGAAAGAAGACACATTCGTCAAAAGAAAGTAACTTTGGTGGAATAAGTTCTCAAAAAATATAAGATTGTTAGAGTAATAAGTACTCTTCATCAGTACTATACAACTTCTGCTGATGAAAAGAAGCTACCAAAAATAACTGATATTTATAACAAGATAAAAACAGGTGTTGATACACTGGTCCAGCTGGTTGGTACTTACACAATAAGGATGAAAACTAACCGCTGGCCATTATGTTCATTTTTCAATATAATTGATATATCTGAAGTCAACACTGTGATAAGAAATGGAGCCGACTTGGAATAAAAATAAACTATTTCGGAAACGTTTGTTTCTGGAAGAACTTGAATCTCAGTTAGTGCATGAAGAAATACTGTGACGACCGGAGAAATCGCGGGATGATGAATCACTTCACCTTATCAATAGCCTTCAACAAGATGTTAATGTACCTGAAGTTTTTTCACAATCATTCAATTCAACAGAAAAATCTAATGTAAAAAAAGAAAAATATCCTCAGGAGCTCGGTATCAAATATATGTCGGAAAAAAATATAAAATATATTCGGTATGGGAAAATTGTAAAAAATATATGTGGTGAACATAAAAATACCGTATATTTTTACGATAATTCTAAAGAGAGTGTAAAAAAATGTATAAATGTATTAAAAGTGAATAACTAATGAAATAATTCACCCTTAAAAAATCATATGGGTGATATATTACCCACGAGGACTTCATACGTTATTTTTTTTCTGAGGATCATATGAGAGTTAATAGATTAAATTGATGTAATTGTTAAACGGTTAATTTCTGAAAATAATGAGAAAAAATAATTTTAGAGTCATAAAATTTTGACTTAAGATGGGTAAAAAGTGTAATATGGTGATTAATGAATCATATTTTTTGTTGATCTCTATATTACGTAGGATTTATATTTGAAAATTTCCTGAGAAGCTTATAATTTTGATTTTCTGATCTCAAATTTGGGCAATATCTTGGTATTTTGCTAGTTCTATATTTAGTTTAATTAGTCGAATTAACTATTAGTAATTACTTGAATATTTTAGGCAACTAGGTGAATCCCGTGATTACAATTTTATTTTCAAACATTGATTAGTATATTAAAATATAATCGAATCAATGTAGCTGGTTTAAAAAAAAGAATGAGAAATGTTTTTTTTTCTAAAAATTTGAAGAAGACATATGAGTTATGATATATGAGAAATGATATAATCTTCCCTAAGAAACCATTCAGAACTTATGTCTATTTCAAGAAGAATAACAGCTATAATAAAGCAAATGGTGATTATTATAATAGTAAAGAAATTTGTATAGTTTGCTAGTATTTCCATTATTTTATCTAACCCTATATAAAATAAGAATAAAAATAGCTTATAAAAATAATAATACTTAATTTAAAATAGGAATAGATGGTTTCGCAAATATGATACTCATAAAATATATAAATTTAAATGTAAAACATGCAAAATTTAAATATAGACACAAAGAATAATAAAAATGATTCCATACTAACAAAAAATATGAGGTGTTTACATTGGCATGAGATCACGATTAAAAGTTAGTAGTAAAAATGAGACATGATTAAAATCCGTGATATGCTTGGAAATTCCTTGTTCAGATGCTTCATTCTTGCTTTTTAATATGAATACTCGGGCGATATAATCGTATTAGACGCCTAAGACAATTCTATTCTTCACAATAAATTCGGCTTCAAATACAATCATGGAAGGATTGTTGTTAGAAATATGTGGTTTTGATACAAATATTTTTAGAGTGGAGTTGAAAAGGAGCAAAAAATTTTACAGAAAAAAAGAGATGGCGAGTTAAAGACTTAATTGCTAAAAGAGAAGTAATTGGTTCGTCGATGACGCTTTCAAATGAATTAAGAGAAAATGTAGAAAATTATAAAGAGATGTTGAGAATATTCCAGAAAACTTCACTTGCTACAAAAAGTATATCTTCATAGTGTGAAGATGTACACTGTATCGATATATTGTGCTATCAAAATTGAAATTATAATCTTTTGTATTGACGTCGTATAGATAAGGACCATCTTGATATAAATGCAAAAATCTCAAAGTGTTATTTTCTGAAAACTCTAAAGAAACACTGCTTTTTTTCTTAATCATTTTACAACCTTTCTGCATAAGCTATTAGTGCTGATTGGAGCTTTCACACGTATAAAAATGGCTAGTTGATGTGAAATAATCAAATATGGTTTGATTTACAAGTAGGGATGAGCCGTGACATTCGTTCACGTCTGTTGTATGTACATTACCATGATCATTCCTCACTTATATTCACGTCTATTTTTGGTCTTAATTCCACGACAATGTAAACCCCGCATTATACTTGCAACTAGACAACATAAAATAATACACATATATAATAGAATGAAAATAGTAAGAACACGACATAAAGACAAAATATGAACATAGAAAATACAACGATTTATAAGAATAATATATTGGTACCTAATAATATTTTATCGTTTTTGCATGTATCATAATTTATGCATCGTATGACTTATTATGCCAGATCGTTTTTGATATAACTGATATAAATATGGTACAATTTTTTTTTTGCAACTTCAACAACATTAGAACAATTTTGGAAGGGTTAAAATTATATTTTAAATTGATGTGAACACATCCAAATAGGTAAAGTATTACTTTGTTACTCAGTCAACATGTCTGGCATAATGAGTCATACGATACACAAACGATTTTTGGAATTATGACACATGCAAGAACGACAGAACTTTCTTGATTATCTAATATTAAATGCACAAATTAATGGAATAAGTGCCTCAATCATTATTAATTCGGTACTGTGATTAAATCATTTGTATACAAACGATTTATTCACTCATAGAATTGTATAAAAGTGTTTAATAATCGTTTGTTGTTTAATCACTGATGCACATTTCGATAATCACGTCATCATCTTCAAAATATGAAGTCGCATTTGTAACTAAAGTCGAGAATAAATAATTATTGAACATTTTTATAAAATCTTGTGATATTGAAGTGAATGATTTATTTGTATAAAAATACGTGATTATAACTATTTCAAATATTTGCATCTCTTCAAATATAAAACCTCAGGTCATTTATCTTAATGTATCTTGTGTTACAATTAGTTTTGATTTCTCGAATTATCGTCTTTTAATCGTAGCATATCAGAAAATTACCTGACAATAACTCAAGAAGTTAAAACTAGTTGTATAGTTCTTAGGACTCACTGTTAAAAAAGTTAAACGCGAAAAGAATCACCGCTATTGAAGCAAGCAATATTAACTTTTGTGTTTGTTTCATTACGTATCAATTTTTCAAACAATATCTTCTTGTATTATTAATTGTTGGAGCAGAGATTATATATTTTTTTACGAAAAATTTTAGTTTTAAAGAAATCCTCTAGTAGAAGAATACAGAAAAAAAATGAAAATGTTAATATCCTTCGATTTGAAGACAGCTTTAAAACCAAAACTGGCCGTGAGTAAATAGAAATTCTTGACTCAACAATGAATAATGAAAGAAGCCTTCACATCGTCCGTTTTTTTTTTTGGTAAAAAAATAATTTAACTACTAAGAAACATTGTAACGTCTACGTTTCGATTTCTTGTTTTGAAAACAGCGTGGTGAAAAAATATGTAGAATGAATGATTATAATTAAATTAAGAGTGACATGAAATTGTATCTAAAATCCTAATAAAACAGTAAGTTTTATTTATTTTTTTCTAAAAAAAATAAAAAATCATTATTCACTTTTATTGCTGTTAATGACGCCCGCGTGCAATAATCGAATGTGTCTAGTTAAACTGCTTGGGGTGTTAAATCGTTTGTCACATACTATACATCCGAACGGTCTCTCGCCCGTATGCGTTCGTAGATGTTGCACCATGTTCGATTTGATCGTGAACCGTTTCAAGCACATATTGCACTCAAAAGGTCGCTCGCCCGTGTGCGAGCGCATGTGTATCCTGAGATCTCCGAATTCGTGGAACCGTTTGCTACACACATCGCACATGTGTCGTTTGTCGCCTGTGTGAATCTTTCTGTGCTTGTCGAGGAGTCGAGGCTCACGGAACATCTTGTTGCACAGATCGCACGCGTGCGGTCGTTCGCCGGTATGGACGCGAACGTGGGTCTCGAGGACGTCCGCCTGAAAGAATCCCTTGTTGCACGTCTTGCATGAAAACGGATATCGTTCAGAATCTGCCGTGTTTGATTTTTCGGCACTGTGTAACAACATACGGTGACGGACAAGACTCGTGCTTGTGTTGAACGCCTTTGCGCAGATGTTGCACCTGTACGGTCTTTCTCCTGTATGAGTTCGGAGGTGTTGAACCAGATTTGACCTGCAAACGACTTTAATGATTGGTTGATCTTAAACTAAATTCAAATTCATTTGGAGTATGCATTGAAAGTAAAACTCGTAAACAGATGGAAATATTATGCATTCAAAATTTATTTTTTGCTGATTTTTTTTAAATATATATATACTACCGTTCAAAAGATTGAAAGCAAGTATATTTTTCACTAAAAAAAAACTCAATAAATCTAAAAAAAAAAAACTGTATATAATAAACATTTATTAACCCTCTATGGGACCGTGTAACTTTCAAGTCACATATGAATATATCGATATTTTATTAAATAGTTTAATTTTTTCAACAAAATGGCATATACGTTTTATTATACAATATCTCCTTAGTAATTAATACCATTCTTGATAACGGTTATCAGCTCTAATTTAAAATGTCAAAGTAAATGCTTTTGCAAGTCGTCTGCAGATAGAAGTCAAAGAAACCATATTGTGCAATTGTTATTATTTCTTCTTCTATCGGTGTTTGTCAAATAAGAAAAATCGTACATAATAGCTCTTGGTTTATATATCAATAATATCTTCTTTGTTTGCACTTCAACAATCATTTTATTACTATTTTCATATGATATAGCTTTGTGACTTTCAAGATACAATGGGCTATAATGATAAGGTTCGGTGTATTTGTGATAACGCTTTGTTTTCTTTGCTTTTTAGTTTAATACACAGAGGCCTAAAATATGGATACAAAATCATATTAATTATTCATGATTTTTCATATTAATTATTCCTCTTTTTTATTTTGATTTACGGGTTTCCAAGATCTAAAATGTTTTGGAAATCAGAGACGAAAGTGTCTGTTGTTGTGGATACTATGAGTCGTGCGCGATGGAAAGAAATAAAATCCAAAATACATTTTAACAGCAATTTGAAGCTAATACAAATAATTCAATGGTTATGGACAGATTACAAAAAATAAGACCTATTCTCGACAAATTAGTTAAAAAATTTCAATCGCATTCCGATGGGTGAACACCTCTGCGTTGATGAGCAAATAATACCATTTAACGGAAAACAGTCTGAAACAGTACAAGCCGAAAAAAACTAAAAAATGGATCTACAAAGCTTTTTTTATTGTGCGATTCATCTGGGATCATTTACAATTATTAATTATTAAATTAATTTACTTAAGCACAAGTGCAAACGTTGTAGGTCGTTGTTACTTCAAAGTTACAAAATGTATTCGTTATAATAAAATTATTGAAACTGCTGAATTCATTTTTAATCTGTATTTATAGGTTGATATTTGTTGATTTTACGTTACATATTTTTTTATAGTTAAGAAAATAATTCGGTCTATAGAGGGTTAAATAATGGACGAGGATTAGTAAGTAATATTTTATTTTCTAACAGCATTTCTCGGAAATCTTTTGTGTTAGCGATTTATGACTATGCCGGTGTTCGATAACCATGTTGTATTCAGAATAGAAAAACAAAGAATGCTGTAAATAGTATTCTATTGCATGTTTATATTTGTTACATTCTTATCAGTTGCACTCAAGCATCTACAGACGAAGGTTCTACTTCTTACACCCACTGTCTACGAACATTACCTGTTGAAATGTCATTATAATATTCAGTCACAGAAAATGGCTAAACGAAAGCAAATCAGTGTCGAGCAGTGAAGTGCTATTTGTGTTCTTCGTAAGGAATGTTACATTGAAAGGTAAATTGCAGAAAAGCTTGGTGTATCTTGCAAAGAGGTGCATTACACTCTTGCTCGAAATCGAGAAACAGGGCAAAATAAAGACAGAAAAAGATCTGGCGGGCCCAAAGTAATTTCAAGTCATAAAGATAATTACATTAAGGTATTATCAAAACGGAATCGACACTCAACAGTGCCCCAAATTGCCGCAAATCTAAATGAATTGCACCAGAAGTCAGTCTCTACATCGACTGTTAAAAAACGCCTTCTGTCAGCAGATCTCAGAGGATATGTCGCGGCTAAAAAAACAATACTAACGGCTAGACGCAAGCTAAATAGACTTGTTTGGGCTAAAAAAACATAAAGACTGGACGATTGAACAGTGGAATAAAGTCATTTGGATAGATGAATCAAAGTTTCGGATTTTTGAATTATGGCTGGTTATAAAAAAAATTAATATTTTAACAACTCTAAACGTAAAAAAATAGCTAGACCCTGTCTAATAACAAAAAATATATGCATATATGCATTATTTTTAACAAAAAAAAATAGTTTATGGTTAACATTTTTTCTAGTTTATGGTAGTTTTTAAAGTATTTAATCATATCCCACAGACCGTAATATAACGTATCAACAATACGTCGCAATTTCATTACAAATTTTATTTTTAAAAGATAATTTTTTATAAGATTTTATTTTATAAGATTTATTTTTATAATTTATTTTTTCAATAGTGAAATTTCTTATTCTTTACGTCCCATTGTCAAAATGTTCACACATAACTTATAACATGAAAATTCATAAGGAATTAAAAATATTGGAAAGACTTAAAAAAAAAAATAATAATAATAACGTTTATAGTAACGCAGTACTTTCACAAAAAATAAATAATTACAATTTCAACATTTGAACTGGTTATCCATAAGTGGCGAATACTTTTATTCAAACTAAATACGATATAATACTATAAAATATTTATACTAATTAAATAAATTATATATATATATATATATATTATTTATTAATGAATGCTGTCATCAGTTATATATTATCATCAAATAAGAAATCGATTTTAAATTAAACATTATATTTGTTCATTATTTCTTTTTGGTAGTGTAGAAAATTCACTTTAACATAAATATATAGCGCATCTTCACATCATCAGATTTTATAAAAGTGTTCAATAATTACTTATTATTCACTTCATTTACTTAAAATATCTGATGAGATATCTGTATCATGATTTCCAAAGCGCTAGATTTATAATGCATCCCCGATGCCGGAATAGTCATCGAAATTCACATTAACTAATAAACATAAGTGAAAAATAAGTGACTTCGAACACAAAACCTTATAATATTGAAAGTGAGTCACTTATCTATATCAAATTCGTTTTCGATTTTTATAACCATTTTCTATGCAACTTCCGTGAGGATAAGATTTTTGTCCACCAGTGTATACAAATTAATAATATTATGTTATCCCATAAGTAATAACGTATTTGAAATGAAATTCATAAACAAGTTTTTACAAAAAAAAAATATTTTTTAATCGATGATATAATCGTTATTATTATTTATGACACTTTGCCATCTTGTTTGCAAAGATTCAATGCCTCACTTAAATAATTCTGGCTTTTTTGAAAAATTATTCAAGATGATTTTTGACTTCATTAACATTTGTGAATTTCTTCCTAGCAAGTAAATGCTCCAGCGACTTGAACATAAGTAATAATCAGATGGAACTAAGGCCATTGAATAGGGATGATGAGGTTACACTTCCCGCCCCCTGCGTCTTAATTTTCTATTGCGTGATTCTTGTTGTATGTGGTTTTGCGTTATTGTGCTGTAAGATAACGTCCTTCCTGCTAATCAACCCATATCGTTTTTTTGAGAACTGCCGTAATCTATTTTACTGCTGATAGTATATTTTAACAATTATTGTATCTCCACGTTTCAGCAATTCAAAATGAATCACTCCACATAAATTTCACTAAACGCACGAAAAAACTTTTTCACAGTATAACCGGGGTTTGGTATTAAAAATTGAGTTTGATTCGGTAAAAGCCATTGCTTAATTTGCTTTTAATTGGAGTATAGATTTTATTTCTCATCTTCCGATACAAAATCCTACGGAGAAATGGATTCATGTTATGCCTCGTTAATAACGAATTATAAATTGTTATTCTCTGTTCTATGTTGACCGAATACATTTACGAGGTTGTTTGATAAGTCCGTGTAAAAATAAAAACTGCTTCATTTTTTTGAATAAATCGTTTTTATTTTTCAACATAGTCTCCTTTTAGGCTTATACACTTCATCCAACGCTGCTCTAGTTTGTTGATCCCTTCCAAATAATAGGATTTGTCCAAGTCTGTAAAATAGTCATTCGTTCCTGCAATCATCTCCTCGTTCGAATAAAATCTTTTTCCCGCGAGCCATTTCTTCATATTAGGGAACAAATAATAGTCCGATGGAGCCAAGTCTGGAGAATAGGGGGATGTGAAACGATTTGGAACCCTATTTCCATTAGTTTTGCGGCCACAACTGCTGAGGTGTGAGCTGGTGCGTTGTCGTGATGAAAGAGGACTTTTTTGTGGGCTAATCGGGGACGTTTTTCTTGCAACTCGGTTTTCAAACGATCCAATAACAATGAATAATATCCACCTGTAATGTTTTTACCCTTTTCCAAATAGTCGATAAAGATTATTCCTTGCGAATCCCAAAAGACAGTCGCCATAACCTTCCCGGCCGAAGGAATTGTCTTCGCCTTTTTCGGAGCAGATTCCCCCTTGATAACCCATTGTTTAGACTGCTCTTTGGTCTCAGGAGTGTAGTGATGTATCCATGTTTCATCTACAGTGATGAAACGACGCTTAAAGTCCTGCGGATTTCGCTGAAACAGCTGCAAACCGTTCTTGCAACACTTCACACGACCTCGTTTTTGGTCGATCGTGAGCAATCGCGGCACCCACCAGGTGGATAGCTTTTTCATGTCCAAATGTTGGTGCAAAATATTATGTACCCGTTCACACGAGATGCCTACAGCACTAGTAATCTCACGCACTTTCACTCTTCTGTCATCCATCACCATATCATGGATTTTATCAATGATTTCTGGAGTGGTGACCTCAACACGGCGTCCAGAACGTTCAGCGTCTCTTGTGCTCATATGGCCACTCCGAAAATTTTGAAACCACTTATAAACCGCACTAATCGAAGGTGTTTATTTTTATATATATTTTTATATATATACATATGTTTCTTTTTAATAAAACACAAATATAGATGTCACATTTTGATGACACTATATATATATATATATATATATATATATATATATATATATATATATATATATATATATATGTATATATATTATATAAACATATGTCAAATTGAAAAAAAATCAAAATCGAATTGTTACACAAAAAATATGGGAAATTCATATACATATGTTAAAATTAATGGAAGTGTGTTGTGTAGAAATGACAAATTTATTACTATTTTCAATTGTCTTTCAAATATTGAAGTTTAAATTAGTTTTTACCACTTTTTACAGGACTATATATTACCTAAAAATTTAAAAAAAATTTTGAATGAATTTAAAACTCAATTGAAATAATAGTTAAAAATAATATTTTATTTAATTTAGAATTTTTCGCTAAAAAATGAATATTCACTTTCAAAACATATTATTTTTTGCACACACTGGACAAAACAAAAAAAAAACTTGAAATGTTTATTGATTTAAGTTTAAAAAAGTATATCTGAAGTTGGAATATTTGTAGTCTTTTACATTCTAAAATATATTAACAATTACATGGAACCATTTGTATCTGAGAAAAAATCGTTTTTAATTGTCAGTAGTCAACGAACTATATTTTATCTACAATGAATAACTGCAGGAAGTGCAAAATCATAATTTCCTATAAGATATTACTGAACGAGATTACTGTACATTATATATTATTTTATTATATATGTATATATATATATATGTATATGTATATATATATATATATATATATATATATATACATATACATACATACTTGTACATTTGTATGAATATTTATTGTAAATCTAATATTATTAAATTGCGTCTTGACTTTCGTTCTTTGTTATTACTTTAACTGAAAAAGTATTTAAGATTAATGACAATACATTTTGGCTAAAACATACTGTTTTAAAATATACGGTTCGTTTAATTAGACAGTTTACGTATTATATAAATTGGGGATACAAAATAAAATTTTGTATTACAAAAGGATTATTGAAAATACATGAATCACAATTAACTATATTCTCATTGGTTGTTTTGGAACTGTGGCTGATTCACTTTACGCAAATGAATTTTAACCCCAACACCACAATAATTTAAAGTGTTCAATAATCACTTATTGTTCACTTATTATTTATAATTATATCGGCTGATTCATTTCGATGGCGACGCCATCATCGTCAGAGCCTCTCTCTGAAATATATTCTCATTATTTATCAATATGAAAATTAATAATTAATTTAAAACGTCAGTACTGTTTTAAAAATTCGATTGTTTAATAATCTACAGAAAATTGATAATCATTATTGATAAATTATTATCCCAAAATATAATATTTAAGTTTATATATATATATATATATATATATATATATGTATATTATTATATAAACCATAAAAATATTCTATGTTTAAAGAAAAATGTTTTCGACCAACGCATACTATCATTGTCACTTACAATAATAAAATAATTTATGGATCTTAAATATTCGAATGATTCCATGACTTTAGGTGACACAAAGAAGTACAGAAAGATGTAAGCTTGAAATAACCTCTAAAGATAAGAAGAAAAATGAGTGAATTCCAAAGAAAAACAAAGTTACAGACATTATATCAAGAGTGAAAAGTTTAAAATGGACCAGTTATATTGCAAGAAAAGGAACCCACCGATGAATAAAAAAAATATTAATTAAAAAGAATCTAGATGCAAAAGAAGGCTAAAAGAAAATTATGGACAGATAAGATACATAAGAAAATTCTTCAATATGAAATAAAAAAGAAAGGTACTGGATTGCCAAAAGTAAAAAGTTTTGCAAGAGTCCTTTAATTAGTAGAAAATAGAAAAAGGATGATACTGAAAATCTAAGAGTATGTATGTGTGTGTATGTAAATATGCATATATATATATATATATATATATATATATATATATATATATATATATATATATATATATATATATATATATATATATAAAGTAAGGTAAAGAATGATCGGTTCATTGGTCTATTAGACTATTGTAATTAGATATGTCAAGTGATAAAACACATAATTAGTATTTAATTAAGACAATGCCGTGAATTAAATATTTTATATAAAAATCAATATTGGTGGTAGATCTTAGTATTGAAACGAATTTCAATTTATAAAATTAATTAGTATTTAGTATTTGTCAGACATTTTCGACAGAAGAAACCAAACAGATGCGATTTTTTAATTTTTCTTGATAAAATATCAAATGTCTTTGATAAAATTTCTTATAGTCTATTAATAAATTACATTAACCTAGTTTTAATAATAAAAATATGAGATAGATTCAAGCATGCTTACTAAAAGGGAATTAAAAGTTGAAAATTGAAAATATATTGTTAGTATTTTCAAATAGCAACTTAATAATAAATATTAATTTTCCGTCGATTATTAAATAATCGAATTTTTAAAACAGTACTGACATTTTAGATTAATTCTTCATACACATACTCATAAATAATGTGAATCAAAATTTGTTAACAATAAACGTAAACTTTTCAAACAGTATATTTTAAACAAAATATATTGAATTAATACCAAATATTTGATTAACAATAATTGATGCTTTTCTGTTTACCATTTTTATAAATAATTTTTAAGATTAAATCATAAATTAAAAATTTAGATTTCTTGCCAATGATTGTCATTTATAAGGAAATTGTGCCAGAGTCCGATGCTCAATACTTATAATTCGACATAAATTAAATTATTACTTGAAAAAAATATTATGTATATATAATGGAGGGATATATATATATATATAATGCAACAAAATAATTGCTACAATTCTTATATAACGCAGTAAATTATCTCAAAGATGATCTAAATGAAAAACCATGGAATTTTCCTGACTTTAATTGGATTCTATCTTTATATGAACCCCATAAGCTCGTATTTAGCCTAATAAGGTTGATTTGACAGATTTAAAAAAACAATTTTCGTGCATAATGAAAAACTGTATGAAAAAAGAACAAAAAAAAATTAACTAGTACAATTATCAAAGAATTATGTTTAAAATAATCATAGAAAAAACTCATTATAAACTTTAAAGGAATCAAAGCAACATTTTACTTTACAAATTTTAAATGAAAGATTAAAATTAATCAAACAACTGAAAATACATTTTGCAAATAACGATATTTCTATAGAAAGGTGTGTTGAATTTCAGAGAAAATTGTATCATATATACACAGACGCACAAAAGAATTCGTCATATGGGTAACATAAGCAATTTATTGATATAATTCAATAAAGTCGTTAAATTAAAAAAAAAATTGTTATTTAATTCATATAAAATATAATATTCATTAGACAAAAATACAAAAAACAGTAATTAATTCCATTATATAGTAGAAATTGCTAAAATAAAGACAGTAGGTTACATTTAGGCTGAGCAAAAGTATTCGTCACTTATTGATAATGACATACGATATCAAAGTTTTTGTTAAATAAATGTGGCAACACTGTAGTATAACCAAATATTTATATTTTCCGAGGATTCTCAATTCAGTTTATGTTGTCAGTTTTCATCATTTAGTGAGTTTTACGAAGATATTTCAAAAATGAGACGCAAACAAAAAGAATCTTGTATATCCGAGAGAGAAATACTTATAAATTTACACCAAAAAAAATAAATCATACAAGGACATTTCGGAAATAGTATCCAAGAGTCGTACTATTATCCGTGATATAATAAAACACTTTAATGATACAAGAAGCTTAGAAAATTGCCAAAGAACTGGTCGGCCATCCAAACTTACAGTACATGAACAACGTAATATAATTACTATTATTAAGAAAGAGCCTAAGACAAACTCGTCCTCTGTCGCAGCACAGTTAGAAAAATATATTGCAAAAAAACTACATTCTTATACAGTACGGAAAATTCTTAAAAAGGCTGGTTACAACGTCCACGTCTGCAGAAAAAATCAGCTATAAGTAAAGTGAACCAAACCAAAAGGTTTCAATTTGTAAATGATTATAAAAATAAATGTAATGAGGAGTTTTGGACAAAGGTTGAAACTAAATTCTCTATTTATTGTTCTGACGCCTAAATTTTGGTATGGAGAAAGAAAAATACAGAACTGCAAGAGAATCATATACTATATACTTTTAATTAAATGCAAATTAAAATAATCCAAAAATTTAAAAAATAAACATTAAAATTTAAAAAAAAAAACGATTGCATGTAAAAAATAAACACAACAGCATACAAATAGAAATTAGTACAAATTAATAGTTTAAAATGCATTTTTCTCAAAACTGGTAACATATTTTGTGAATCAATTATTTAATTGACTTGAAATTTTATGTAATCTTCAGTGAATGTTTCTCTATCATTAACATCAGAATTAAGTTTAAATATGTAATATTTTTTGACTCATTAAAAATATAAAAAAAAATATAGTCAAAATTAATATAAATTTTTATCAAAATTGATATAAAAATGTTATTTTGTTAATTTTCATGATAAATTATTAAATTTGATTTGATATATGTATAGATTAAGAAAATTTTTCATTTAACTTCATATAAGTAGAACGGTTGATCACAGATTGTAAGGAAATTTTTAAATGTTTTATATTACTTTATACTATTTGTAAAATATGTAACTTTTACTAAAAAAAGAATATAACATTTTAAAATATCAGTAAATACACATATGTGTAAAATTCCAAGATGACATGTGTTTTTTTATTACAAAAATAATCTTTTCAAAAATTGACTTTTAAAGTATAATACCCCCTTAAATAAATAATTTTAAAATATCTGACCTAATTGTGAATCTTTTGCAGCAATACTCGCATGGAAACGGTCGTTCACCAGTATGCACGCGCATATGTATCTTGAGTTCAGCACGTTCATAAAACCTTTTACTACATACTTCGCACATATGACGTCGATCATCAGCATGTACACGCTTGTGTTTTGCAAGTAAACCTGCATCTCTGAATTTTCTATCACACTGATCACATTCATAAGGAGTTTCTCCAGTGTGCATACGAACATGCGATGTGAGAGATTGTTTTTGCGTGAAAGTCTTTTTACAAATATTACAAGTATAAGCAGGTCCAGAATTAACACTTCGATGTAATAAAGATTTATGTCTTACAAGGCTCGTACTTGTGTTAAATGTTTTTTCACACGCGTCACACGCATATGGTCTTTCGCCGGTATGAATACGCTTGTGTTGAACTAAATTCGATTTCATTGAAAATCGTTTAGAGCAATGTTCACACTCGTATGGTCGTTCACCTGTATGGATTCGTTTATGCAATTTTAACTCGGTGTTTCGATAAAAACGTTTGGCGCATGTTTCACACACATGTGGACGATCTCCTGAATGTGTTTTCTTGTGTATTACCAATTGATTACTGTATTTATAGCTGCAATGAGAAAAATATCATTGTTTAAATTAATAATGAATCATGAAAAGTCCATAACATTAGGTCAAAACTGTTTAATACAATGGCAATTCTATAATCTAGACACTAATTTGAACTAACTTGCACAGAAAATATTTTATATTAATTACTTTATAATTCAAGCATTTTTAATATTGATATACTTAGTAATTTGAGTATATCAAATTTTAAAAGGAATCTGGATCCAATCCAATTTATCTCCAGTCTAACAAAACATTGCTATTTCAAATTGTTCCTGAAATTTTCCAATTTATAATTTCTTTAACTAAGAATATAATGTGTAAGTGTTAGCTCACACATGTGTTACAATTTCTAGGCAAAAATTTATACAAATATGAATTCAAAAAACAGTATTGAATTCAAATATAATTTTTCTACTTTGTCGGTATTTTAAATCAACTAATTAAAACAAAATTGTACATGAACGTAATTTAATAACTACATACCTTTTCCCACAAACATCACATGCGTGCACTCTTTCACCTGTATGTTGTCTAATATGTGTATTCAGATTTGCTTTTAAACGAAATTTCTTCCCACATACAATGCAAACATGAGGAAAATCAATCCGTGGACCATTTCTATTCTCATGTAGTAACTTATGTCTTATCAAGCTTGTACTCGTATTAAATGATTTACTACATAATTCGCAAGAATATGGCCTTTCTCCTGTATGAACTCTTAAATGTTGTATTAAATTTGCTTTCACTGTAAAACGTTTTTTACAAATATTACAACGGAACGGTTTCTCACCAGTATGAACCCTTTTATGAATTTTTAATTCTTGGGTGCGAAAAAAACGTTTACCACATTGTTCACAAACGTGCCGTCTTAAATTAAGTTCAGTGTCTGAACAAGGACTAGTGAATTTTTCTTGTGCATCATTGGATGGTTCTTCATTTGAAGCATTGGTTTTCGGACTCGAAAGAGAATTTTCATTACTTAAAAGTTCTTCATCACCAAAATTTGAAAGATCAATTTCAGATTTTACAGGAATTTCAGGTTTTACAGGAATTTCCGGCGGTTTTTCTTCAGTAGTATCAGGTTGGTTTAATTTAGTTAAGTTATTACTTTCACGAAGTGTTTTGTCGGATTTAATACACAATTCACGAAAATCTTTAGCAATCTGTAATTTTTCCACACATTTCTCACAAATTTTGGATGGAAGGCCATCATCAACTGATATCTATATTAAAAAAATAAATAATAATATATAAATACACACACTTACACGCACATATATATATATATATATATATATATATATTTATATATATATACATACACAATGATGTGCAAAAGTATTCGCCATATGGGTAGCATAAGCAATTTATTGATATAATTCAATAAAGTCGTTAAATTAAAAAAATATATTTTTTATTGATAATAAATATAATATTCATTAGAAAAAAATACAAAAAACAGTAATTAATTCTATTATATAGCAGAAATTGCTAAAATAAAAACAGAAGGTTACATTTAAATTGAAGAAAAGTATTCGCCACTTATTGATAATGGCATGCAATATCAAAGTTTTTGTTAAATAAATGTGGCAGCACTATAGTATAACCAAATATTTATATTTTCCGAAGATTCCCAATTCAGTTTCATTGTCAGTTTTCATCATTTAGTGAATTTTACGAAGATATTTCAAAAATGGGACGCAAAGAAAAAGAATCTTGTATATCCGAAAGAGAAATAATTATAAACTTACAACAAAAAAAAAAAAAAATGATATAAGGAGATTTCGGAAATCTCCTTATATCATTTTTTCGGAGAATTCGTGTCCAAGTGTCGTACTACTATCCGTGATATAATAAAACGCTTTAATGAATACAAGAAGCTTAGAAAATTGCCAAAAAACAGGTCGGCCATCCAAACTTATAATACATGAACAACGTAATATAATTATTATTATTAAGAAAGAGCCTAAAACAAGCTCGTCCTCTGTCGCAGCACAGTTAGAAAAATACATTGGAAAAAAACTACATCCTTGTACAGTACGGAGAATTCTTAAAAAGGCTAGTTACAACGACCGCTGAAAAAAAAACAGCTATAAGTAAAGTGAACCAAACCAAAAGGTTTCAATTTGCAAATGATTATAAAAATAAATTTAATGAGGAGTTTTGGACCAAGGTTGAAAGTAAATTCTGTATTTATCGTTTTGATGCCCAAATTTTGGTATGGAGAAAAAAAAATTCAGAACTGTAAGAAAATCATATACACAAAATTGTTAGACATGGTGGTGGTACGGTTGTATGGCCGCTTCTGGAGTTGGCAACCTAGTTTTTATCGACGAAACCATGAATAAGTTTCAATATTTGAATATTTTAAAAGAAAATGCTAAAAAATTGTGTTTGAATAATGAATATTACTTCCAGCATGATAACAACCCAAAGTATACTGTTCATATAGTGAAGCTTTGAGTTCTCTACAATACTCTCCATACACTAAAAACACCACTACAATCTCCTAATCTAAATCCCATAGAACATTTTTGAGATTTATTAGAGAGAAAAATTTGACAGCACCACATTACCTCCAATAAACAACTTAAATCTTTACTTCAAAAGGAGTGGGCAAATATAACATCAGAAGCAACAAAAAAAAAAATAATAATTTATTCAATACCAAATCGTTTAAATGAAGTAGTAAAAAGAAAAGAGAAACAAACGAGATATTAAACTCTTTTTTTAAAAAAAATGTTGATATATTTCTTCGATATAATATTAAAAGTGGCGAATACTTTTCTTCATTTAAAATATAACCTACTGTATTTATTTTAGCAATTTCTACTATATAATAGAATTAATTATTGTTTTTTGTATTTTTTCTAATAAATATTAAATTTATTATCAATTAAATATATTTTTTTAAAATTTAAATATTTTATTGAATTATATCAATAAATTTCTTATGTTACCCATATGGCGAATACTTTTGCACGTCAGTGTGTATGTATATGTATGTATGTATGTGTGTGTGTATATATATATATATATATATATATATATATATATATATATATATATATATATATATATATATATATATATATATATGTATATATATATATATATATATATATATATATATATATATATATATATATACTATATATATATATATATCATAGATTTTTAACACTAAAATAATTCCAAGTTCAAACAATTCAGGATGCATGCTAGGAATAACTGGAAGAGAACAGAAAAGATTCAAATACAAACAATAACAAAATTGAAGAAACCGATCTAGCAAACAATAGAAATTATTAGTTGAGAAACAAGCAATATTAAAAAGGGCAAGGAAGAGAAGTAAGGACACAAAGAACAGATAGAATAAAGATATTAAAGAGTTTATTAAAAATGCATGAAAAAGAAAAACGATGACTCTTTCAAAATACAAGAGTTTAGGTTAAATGTTTGCCAGTAGTGAATTAATGGAAACTGGAAGTAATAATGTTAATTATATATCATCATCATCCTTAGAAATCCCTCTTTATATATATATATATATATATATATATATATATATATATATATATATATATATATATACACACACATATATATATATATATATATATATATATATATATATATATATATATCTATATATATATACAGTGAGTCAAAATGAAACTCATACAGAGTTATGTTTCCAATAATTTTACACATATATTTGAATATAATAACAATTTTCTTTTTTTTTGTTTTGCTTAATTTCTTTATTAAGGTTATTTTTATTATATTTGAAAATTTTAGTCGTAAATTAATACTTCTACTCTAGAAAAAGTAACCATTTCTGAAAAATTAACAAAAAATACATTAAAATGAAACTCATACAACGAATTATTCTCGCTTGAAAACTGCTGTGTTAAGAAAGTATACTCTCCAATTATGTGTTTGGTCACTTTGGTTATAAAAAAAACCTATTGTTAAGTCGTTTGTAATCATTTTGTAAAAATATAAGTTGGATTTTCACTTTGAGTAGACAAAGGGGACAATCATCGACGGACGAGCGAAAGCTAACGATTTTTCATTACAAAAATGGAAAAACTCTACGGGAAATTGAGAAAATAGTTAATAAAAGCCACGCTACAATGCAATCT
Source organism: Neoneuromus ignobilis (assembly GCA_029203775.1). Lineage (NCBI taxonomy): Eukaryota > Metazoa > Arthropoda > Insecta > Megaloptera > Corydalidae > Neoneuromus > Neoneuromus ignobilis. The sequence continues at coordinate 13,737,205 of CP092089.1, read as the reverse complement.
GTAATAAAAAGATTTAAAAATGACTAAAATGTTGACAATAAAGTCAGAAAGAGTCTCCGCAAGATTTTTAATGACTATGACGAGCGTTGGATTCTACGAAAAATTAAAGAAAATTCGAAAGTTAGCGCACCCAAATTGACTTTAGAAGTTAAAAAGTATCTAAATAAAAAATCAAGCTCCCAAACAATTCGCAATATATTAAATGAAAATGGGTTTCATGCTTGTATTGCCAGGAAGAAAAATGTCATAAATCTAGCTAATCGCAACAAAAGGTTAAGCTTCGTTCGGGAACATGTTAATAAGAGTTTTGATTATTGGAAAGATGTTTTATTTACGGACGAAAGCAAATATAATTTATTTGGATCCAATGGGAGAATTAATGTATGGCAGAAACCAAATACAGAAATGTTTTTAAAACTCTTACATTCTACAGTCAAATAAGAGCGGTCATGTTATGGTATGGGGATGTATGTCTACGAGAGGGGTTGGAAATTTAATTTTATAGATGGCATTATGAAGTAAAATGTTTATATTGATCTATTTAGAAAAAATTTGAAAGCCCGTGCTCAAAAACTTGTGATTTTACAAACATTTAATTTTTATCAGGACAACGACCCCAAGCACAAAGCTTATAAAACACGTAGTTGGTTGTTGTATAACTGCACGAAAGTACTAAAAACACCACCATAATCACCTGATATAAGTGTGATTAAAAATCTATGGAATCACTTAGAAGTTGCCATTAGAACACACACGATTATTAATAATAATGATTTAAAAAAGCGTTATTAGAAGAATGGGGAAAAATTGATCTAGCTTATTGTGAAAAATTAGTTAAATCCATCTCGAATCGTTTAAAGGCTATAAAAATTAATAAAGGCTACTTTACTAAGTACTAAAATAATTCAATCCATTGTAAATTTTAATTTAATAAATAATTTGTAATTGTATGAGTTTCATTTTGATGTATTTTTTGTTAATTTTTCAGAAATGGTTATTTTTTCTGGAGTAGAAGTATTAATTTACGATTGACATTTTCAAATATAATAAAAATAACCTTAATAAAGAAATTGAAGCAAAAAAAAAATAAAGAAAATGATTATATTAAAATATATGTGTAAAATTATTGGAAACAACTCTGTATGAGTTTCACTTTGACTTATTATATATATATATATATATATATATATATATATATATATATATATATATATATATATATATATATATATATATATATATATATATATATATATATATATATATATATATATATATATCCTTGGAAAGTATTTTAACATTATAATTTTAATTATACGAGGGTCGTTTGATAAGTATGGTAAAAAAGTAAGAAAAACTAAATTGAAAAATTTAATTAAATTAAACAATAAATAAATTTACCATACTTATCAAACGATCCTCGTATATGAACATTAATTTCATACTACATAATAATCAACTTTATCAGGTGAATAAGTTTTAAAAGGACAATAATTTCAAAAATAAAATATATATATATATATATATATATATATATATATATATATATATATATATATATATATATATATATATATATATATATATATATATATATTCTATAAAACTGAAAACATTTTCAATCCCTACTCTCAATCTTTATATTTTATTCACTTACAGATATCGAAGCACATTCCATTATCTCAAATGAATGGTTGTAAATTTCAAAAAGTAATCCATTGTTACATAAACACACTCGACATATTTCTATAAGGTGTAAGTTTTTCTCTGACATAGTCAACTAATGGAATAAATATCTAAAAATATTTTACTTTATATAATATACGAACTACACATGACACGCACGTTTCGTAATATAAGTGTTTCCAATAAACTTCACATACACTATAAATTAATATTAATCTGGAGGGAAAAGTAACTTGTAATTTAATAACCTAACAGATCGTATGAAAGTAATGGTTATATTATATATATATATAAACACATATTCATACAGATGGTCCAAATGAAACTGAAGGAAGTAATCTTTATTCTTGATTTACATTCTTGTCTCATTTGAGTCACCTATGTATGTATATTATCTACAGATAGTATCATAAAAAACAATTGTCAGAGATGTCAGTGCTCTACAAGGCTACAATACTGAGAATGATGGTGATTATGTATGTTTTTTTTCGAAGTTTACCTACAAGGCAGCTGATATGGCCATGAGTAGTATATGTGGATATGTATATTAGCTATTACGCTGTGCCTGGAAGGAGTCCCTAAACCTGTGTGTCTTGGCTTCAATTTTGAATAATTTAGAAATTGTAGGATTTCCTGACTGTTGTTTTCAGCCGGAAAAAATGTAAAAAAAAACGATATACTTTAGCTAATTTTATAATAGATAGAAAGAAAGAGATATGTAGAGATGATGGGAGTTTTGTATATATGAAAAAGTTAACTTGTGTGAATATGTAACTATAATAGTTATAATTTCCAGGAGGAGTCGTTTGAGGGGAGAAAAGTATGTAAATACATATATATTTATTTATTTATGTATATATATATATATATATATATATATATATATACACATATATATATATTGTTGGGTAAATGAGTAAATTCATATACGATATATTATTTAATATGCATGGACTGTTTATATTGGTATGTGCAGTTGCCGACTGTACACATGTTCACGCGCATGCAACATCTAACTTTGTATCTCATGGGGCGATGAAAAACTTTAAATTTTTTTTATTCTGTATCACAACAATGAATATTAATGGATATACGTTCGCCACTTTATAAAAATAAAATTGCAAGGAAAAACGCATACCAAAATATATTAGAACTGATGAACAAGAATATGAATATAAAAACTATTAAAACTAAAATAAAAAATTGGAGATCTATTTATCACACCAAACTCAAAAAAGTGAAAGATGCATTAATTTCTTGGAGACTCAGCAGAATATTGTGAGACTATAAGCACCGAAATAGTAAGTACAATTTTTCATTTTAATCTTTTTTTAGTGTTCCATACCAAAAACGGTAGAACAGAGGACTAATGGTATTAGCTCTGGGCTCGCCTGTCTGTCTGTCACAGCCTTTTTCTCCGAGAGATGAATAAACGTAGAGAATTAAAAGTTGGTATAAATAGTTATATTTAGTCTTGGACCAAATCCAGTCAAAGTGTTATATTAGGGGCCCAGGCATAATATAGAAAAACTTCATATTTACCTTATTTTTTTGTTATTATTTATTTTCTATTTATTTTGATTTTGTATTTATTTTTTTTATTTAAAATTTTATTTTTTTTAATTTTTTTTGCAAAATCTTGTTACTAATTTATTCTGTGTACTCAACGATTAAACTACAAAAACTACAATGTATTGTTATCGTATAGTTATTTAATTATTGTACATACTGATTATATTATATACATGTAAAATTATTAATTACTTATGAATCATTCTGTCTTGCCACGATACTGCTTCTGTGCTAGTAAAAAGTTGGACGTAGGTGTTCCTAACTTCTAGAGCCTCGTTAGATGCTCGATTAGATCGTGTCACCGGAAAATTTTCTAAATTTTTATTTATATCTTGCCTCCATGATCCCGGAATTAAAACACCTACTTGTGTATCTTCAAAATCAACACACTTTTCTGTTATATATATATCCGAAGTTTTTCTGAGCCAATTATGTAATGAACAAGCTGCCGTTATAATATGATGAACTTTTTCTGGTGTCAGAGCTATAGTAGTTTGAAAAATTCTGAATCTAGACACAAGAATCCCAAATGTATTTTCAGCAATGCGTCTAGCTCTCGATAAACGATAATTATAAATTTTTTCTTTATATGTTAGCTTCTCTGAAAATGATTTCATTAGATACGGCTTTAAGGGAAAAGCGGCATCTCCTACTATCACGGACTTTTCTGGTATATTTAATGTATTATTTTTTAAGGCTTGTCCTAGGCTTGATTGCGCAAATATGCTGTTATCAGAAGTTCTTTCGTTGCACCCGGTGTCGACGTAAGAAAAACAATAATTGTCATCAACCAGTGCCAAGGGCGCAACACTGTACTTGCTTTTATAATTGAAGTATTCCGACATATCACTGGGAGCTTTTATATTAATATGTTTTCCATCGATAGCCCCAATACAACCAGGAAAGTTCCATTTAGTTCGAAATCCATTTTCAATTTGCTTCCACTCATCTCTAGAAGGAATCTGAAAAAAATAATCAACATTATTTTTTTTATGTTTATAAGCATACATATATCAGTAGAGAACAACTTAGGAATTATATTGACACAAGAATTAACAATGGATCATTCCACTACTGACGTCATATTGCAACCAACCCTACAAGGTGAACTTTCAACAGAAGCAATATTTGAAAATTTCAGTAATTCTGCCAGAACATCTACACCACTGTCTACATCGAGCGAGCGATCGAATCGAGGAAAAATTTATCGTAGAAAAAGACCAAACGATGACAATTCCATTTTGAGTACACTCCAAAGCTTAGAGAATATATCTAATGTTATAAATGCAACACAACAACACAAACACATACAGGAGATGAATTTAATTTTTTTTACATAAAGCGTAGCAGCACAATTAAGGAAATTGTCTTTATCATTGAATTAGACACAGACTAAAATACAGAGTATATTATCTGCGGTTAGATTACAATCAATATTTCCAAACACATCAACATCATCACCTTCATGTGATTATAATTCTCTAGTACATATCCATCACCCTATTCGACCGAAATTAAATATGATACAAATAATGCACAAGATGTTTCCTTAATTGAAATTGGTCAACTTGATACTACGTAAAACACATTTATGACTACTACTAATATACAGTAACAATCTGTATCTTTGTTACAAAAAGCTTGGGAAAGATCTTTTAACCCTTATCGGTCAGTGTGTTTTTAAAGAAAATTTCTGCTAGGTCGAAGTTTATTACAGTTTTTTAATAATTTTGTGTCAGTTAATATTTTTTCAACATTTGTTAGTATAATTTTAAATTTAAATAAACTTATTTTTACGTAAACACTTGTTTATTGCACATTTACTTTGTTATTTTTTATAATCAAATAATTTATGATATCGTGAAAAACATTCTCCAACATGTAACCCCGGGCGATCATCGTAAGTTTGACAAAAAAATCTAATTAGTTTTCTTCCGCCGGGAACAGATCTCTCGGAGCAGACCGTACAATCCTCTTTCTTGTCATAAGGTAGTCGGTGTAGTTCATGAAATTTCCCATCTAATCGTCGCTGAGGATCGGAAGTCGAAGGTGGCCGTTCAACATTTGCGAATACGTGAAAATCACCTACAAATTGTTTCGCTAATATTTTGACAAATTGCAAACGAAGCATCGGTTTATTACCGTTTATTTTTTCGCAGAGTTTATATAAAAAAATAATTTGCGGTTTTACGGTCCAAATAATTTGTCATCTATTGGAAAAGCAAATCTAGAAAGTGTATTATCTTCTTCAGAAACATTAGCAAAATTATTAACAAAACCACTGTCAAGCAGTGGATCAAAATCATCACTATCTGAAGGATAATATATATTCTTTGAATTTTTTATGTACATCTGGAATAAATAAATCGTCATAATCACTACTTTCAATATCAGAGTCACAGTCACTATCATCGTTACTAGAACTTTCAAAATTAAATATATTTTCTTGTTCGTTATCATCGTTCCACACTTTAAATTCAAAGTCATCATCGTTACTTTCAAAATCTTTACCGGACTTATAATGTGGTCTTTTTTTGCCATTTTAAAGGTTTGAGTAAACACAATAAATTTTTAAATTGCAACATTCCCACAAGAGTTCCACAGAAAAACTAATAAAATTATTATGAATCGCAAGAAAAATAAAAAAGTCAGAGAATTCGAGGAATTCCCTGTTTATATATCAAATATTCTCACTTGTAGACAATCACTGAAATTTACTAATGTCAAAATACTCATAAGTTACATAGAAAAATAATGGAATAACGAAACCATAACAGTAGAAACATTGCAGTACTTATACAAATCGTAGTTTTTTCACTGTACTTTAATTTATATGAAGAAAATAGTACAAAAAAGCCATATAATAAAATTCTTTGTATTTAAAAAGGAATATCTTGCGTTAGACACACTCGATTAACATGGTTCCTGTATGGCGACATTCGACCGATACGGGTTAAGTGTTGTATTATGAAAATATGTACCTACTACTGACACTAATTAATATGTTGTTAGATAAATTATTTCACTAATAGTTCTACTTTTTTTTTATTGCGACCCCCCATACACACTTATTGAAGTTAGTTAGTAGTGTTGATGTTGAATGAGAGGGTCTAAAATATATCTAAACTGGTACTTACCTTACTAAAGTCCTTTAAAGCTGTAGTTATAACAGCACATACTTCCGGAATAAATTTCGATATTGTGGATTTTCCGACACTATATAATTTTTCCAAAGTGGTATACGAATCACCGGTGGTCAAAAATTTTAAGGTAATTTCCAGTTTTGTTTTGGGTGGAATAGCATCTCTCATCTGAGTGTCACATTTCTTTATACGTGATTCAATCTTGCATAAAAGTTCATCAAATTTTTCTGGTAGCATTTGTAATTGCCGCATTTCACAAAGTAAACCATTGCTTGCTTCTAGGTCTTGTCTTCTGCAAAGCGAATTTTGCATCCAGATTCTTTTCTTTCGTCTCAATCTTTTATTTAAAATAATTTTTCTTATCAAGTGCGTCGAAAGAAGAAATATAATACTATTTAATTCATTTCGTACAAGAGACACGTCCATTTTGGCTGTCAATAGTACAAATAAAGCATGTGTATCTCGAGCTTACTATAAAGCCGGAATTACACCGATCGAGTGCTCGGCCGAGTCACTTGCTTTGTTACTCGGCCAAAAAATTTTATTGGCGTGTGAGGTGATCACATGTGGAAGAGACAGTGGACGAGTCAGTTCGGTACTGTTAAACACGGTCTCGTGACGGAAGAAAATGAGAAAATTTAAGAGAATTTTTAAACACCATTACAACTTAATCATACCTGCCATAATAGAGGAAATCGAAGATAAAATTAGCAATAATAGAAAACGAATATGGACAATACCGTGGCTATTAACACATTAGGGTCTGGGCTGTTTGCGCGAAAATTGATGCGTTTATGCAGCATATTTTAAAGTGATAAAATATTTTAAAGAAATTTTTGGAAATTATAGGGTTGAAGATTGAAATTTACTGTTATTTTTTGTTTTGAATATTATCAAAGCACACAGTATTACTCTAGTCGATAAGAAATATTATTTTTAGCACATATATTGCAACACATTCATATGTCGCAGGCATTTAATGCATAGTACACAAAACCCTATTTATATGTCTCCGACATTTCATGTCATATTTTTATGTCTTCGGACGGTAATGTGTCAAAAAGAGATATGGCTTAGTGCACATTGTCAACTATAGTTGACTTTCCTTTTTGCGCAAACGTCACTAAGCAAGTAGAAAGAGGTGCACACAATTCGTAGTTTTAGTTGTCTATGCGGTTTAAATATAGCCCAGACACTTTTGACCGCCTGCGGCTCTTACTACGCATGGTCCCCAGGGAAGCATGCGCAGTGATCTAACATATACCGTGACCTACTTAATGTGACAGCTGAAAAATCTAACGCAACGTAACCTTACTTAGATTGTAGGACAGCTGAAAAATGAAGTTATCCCGTATACGGAACAAATTAAAAAAGATTTTATGGCCGGTAATTATTGTGTTAACAGATTAAAAGGATATCTTCGACTCTGCAAAAGATACTGCTGTACGAGACCTCTATAGTATATATAGTGAAACGATAGTGAAACTATATTTTAATAAAATATTACAGTTCCCTTTTTTTCAACCGAACACCATATTTAAAAATTTCAATTAAATTTTTTTTAAAATGAATACACTCGCTAAATAATAACTCGATAATACAAAAACGCAACATTTTATGCTCTGCAATTCAAACTTTTGCTAAAACAAATTTGAAATTTCTTCCTCTTGCTTAAAAACGGCATAAAAAATAGATCATCGGTTAGTATAAATGACTGGCATTTTATGGGTATAAAAAGTCGTCACTACTCGGTTTTACATCACTAGTGACACGTTTTCGATCATCTACGTTAACTATTGGAACAAACAAGGAAGCGTAGTTGTTCGGCAACAAGACACTTTTTCTTCCGAACCGCAAGCGCAGTTTGTAATATAGATATGAAAACGATATTTCACTATAACTGCGCTTGAGCGGTACAAAAGGAACGTCAACTAATTTGCCAATGTGCAACCGCGCTTAGTCTAGTCGATAAGAAATATTATTTTTAGCATATATATTGCAACACATTCATATGTCGCAGGCATTTAATGCATAGTACACAAAACCCTATTTATATGTCTCCGACATTTCAGGTGCAGTCAACAAAAACATATTTTTATGTCTCCGGACGGTAATGTGTCAAAAAGAGATATGGCTTAGTGCACATTGTCAACTATAGTTGACTTTCCTTTTTGCGCAAACGTCACTAAGCAAGTAGAAAGAGGTGCACACAGTTCGTAGTTTTAGTTGCCTTGTCTATGCGGTTTAAATATAGCCCAGACATTTTTGACCGCCTGCGGCTCTTACTACGCATGGTCCCCAGGGAAGCATGCGCAGTGATCTAACATACCGTGACCTACTTAATGTGACAGCTGAAAAATCTAACGCAACGTAACCTTACTTAGATTGTAGGACAGCTGAAAAATGAAGTTATCCCGTATACGGAACAAATTAAAAAAGATTTTATGGCCGGTAATTATTGTGTTAACAGATTAAAAGGATATCTTCGACTCTGCAAAAGATACTGCTGTACGAGACCTCTATAGTATATATAATGAAACGATAGTGAAATCATATTTTAATAAAATATTACAGTTTCCTTTTTTTTAACCGAACACCATATTTAAAAAATATCAACTAAATTTATTTTAATATGAATACACTCGCTAAATAATAACTCGATAATACAAAAACGCAACATTTTATGCTCTGCAATTCAAACTTTTGCTAAAACAAATTTGAAATTTCTTCCCCTCGCTTAAAAACGGCATAAAAAATAGATCATCGGTTAGTATAAATGACTCGCATTTTATTGGTATAAACAGTCGTCACTACTCGGCTTTACATCACTAGTGACACGTTTTCGATCATCTACGTTAACCATTGGAACAAACAAGGAAAGCGTAGTTGTTCGGCAACAAGAAACTTTTCTTCCGAACCGCAAGCGCAGTTTGTAATATAGACACGAACACGATATTTCACTATAACTGCGCTTGAGCAGTACAATATGAAAGTCAACTAATTTGTCAATGTGCAACCGCGCATGTATGCAGTAAAAGGAAGGTCAACTATAATGATCAATGTGCACCGGCTCTATTTCACTATAACTGCGCTTGAGCAGTACAAATTGAAAGTCAACTAATTTGTCAATGTGCAACCGCGCTATTGGTATAAACACTCGTCATTACTCGGTTTTACGTTACTAGTGACACGTTTTCGATCATTTACGTTCCCGATTGGAATAAACAAGGAAAACGTAGTTGTTCGACAACAAGAAACTTTTTTCCCGAACCGCAAGCGCAGTGTGTAATATAGACACGAACACGATATTTCACTATAACTTCGCTTGAGCAGTAAAAATGTAAGTCAACTATATTGACAATGTGCAATCGCGCAAATAGTGACGTGTGTTCACATCAACGACATGCCAATAAAACGCGAGTCGTTTATATCAACTGACGGTCTATTTTCAATGTCGTTCTTAAGCGAGAGAAAGAAATTTTAAATTTGCTTTAGCAAAAGTTTGAATGCGTTTATTGCAGAGCATGAAATGTTGCGTTTTTGTATTATTGAGTTATTATTTAGCGAGTGCATTTATATTAAAATAAATTTAGTTAATATTTTTAAATATGGTGTTTGGTTGAAAAAAAGGGAACTGTAATATTTTATTAAAATATAGTTTTACTATCGTTTAATTTATATAATATAGAGGTCTCGTACAGGAATATCTTGTACAGAGTCGAAGATATCCTTTTAATCTGTCAACACAATAAGTACCGGCCATGTGTTTTTTAGACCGATGATTAAAACAAATGACCCGGTATTTATTTGTTGACAGATGAAGGATATCCTCGACTCTGCAATGGGATACACTTGTCGATATTTTACGGATAAAGCAAGTGCACCGATGATGAAAACATGCCCAGGTACTTATTCTGTTGACAGATTAAGGATATCCTCAACTCTGCAGTGGGGTACACTTATCGATATTTTACGGATAAAGCAAGTGCCCGTTGACAGTTTAAAATCACATGTCTGTTTATCAAAGCAAACAGTATGGAATGATACCGGCGATACTGATTATAAATACGCTGAACCGGGGAGAAAGAAATATTGCTGTACAAGATCTTTATATTTTTCGAGTTATTTAATTTGTATTATTAAAATGGTTCGATGGGGCGATGAGAAAACTTTAAAATTTATTATTGCATACCGTAACAATGAATGTTTGTGGAATGTACGTTCCCCACTTTACAAAGATAAAATCGCAAGGGAAAGTGCATACCAAAATATAAAAGAAGAGATGAACGACGAGAATATAAGTATAAAAGGTATTCGTACAAAAATAAAAATTTTAAGATCAACTTTTAACGTCGAAGTTAAAAAAATACGAAATTCAATACGATCTGGAGCCGATGCATCGTCGGTGTATAAACCCACTTTAGCGTGGTTCGACGAAATGAATTCGTTTATTCGAGACTCGGCGGAATATCGTCCGACAACGAGCACTGAAATAGTAAGTGATTTTCGATTATTTAAAATTTTACTTCTTTTTGCAAAAACTCGTTACTAATTTATTCTGTATACTGAAACGACTGAAATGACAAAAACTGCAATGTATTGTTATCGTATAGGTATTTATTAATTATTGTATATATTATTGTTTACTACGATGATACGATATTAATTGTTTATTATTGATGAATCGTTTTTTCTTGCCACGGTACTGCCTCCGTAGAAGTAAAAACGTCGGCGTAGGTGTTTCTAATATCTAAAGCCTCTCTAGATGCCCGATTAGACCGTGATGTTTGTGACTTTTCTAAATTTTTATTTATATGCTGCCTCCGTGATCCCGGAATCAAAACACCTTCGTGGATGTCTTCAAAATCTGCACATCTTTGTGTTAAATACATATCCGAAGTCTTTTTGAGCCAGTTATGTAAAGAACAAGCTGCCGTTATTATGCAGTCTACTTTTTTTTGGTGCCAGAGTTATCCTAGTTTGGAAAACTCGAAATCGAGCCACAAGAATCCCAAAGGCACTATCGACAATCCGTCTAGCTCTCGATAAACGATAGTTATAAATTTTTTCTTTATATGTTGGCGTCATTGAATATGGTTTCATTAGATACAGCTTTAAAGGAAAAGCGGCATCTCCTACTATCACGGAATTTTCGGGTAGATCTAACGTATTTTTCCAAAGCTCGCCCTAGGTTCGACTGAGCAAATATACCGCCGTCAGAAGCTCTTCCGTTTCAGCCAACGTCTACGTACGAAAAACAATAATTATCGTCTATCAATGCCGAGAGCACGACACCGTAGCTGCCTTTATAATTAAAGTAATCCGACGTATTATCAGAAGCTTTTATATTGACATGCTTTCCGTCAATAACCCCGATGCATCCTGGAAAGTTCCATTCAGTACGAAATCCCTTTTCAATTTGTTTCCGTTCATCTTTGGAAGGAATCTAAAAAAATAATTTGTAAAAATATTAAATTGTTTATGTTCATAAGCACACATTTTTTTTTTTTTTTTAGGAATCGCAAGCATTGTCAGTAGAGGAAGATACCGTTCTATCGAGACAAGGCACGGATACTTCCACTACTGCTGCCGGACCATCGACATCGCGGTCTGTGAGGGAAAGACTGTCGAAGCAACTAGACGACGAGTATTTAGTTATGGATGCGATCGACCGTCTTGACCGAATTTCGCAGTCTCTAAGTATACTCCGACATACCGAAAATGAATTTGATCTTTTTGGACAGCATGTCACAGTGCAATTGAAGAAATTGCCATATAACACTGCAATAGACATGCAATGCGAAATTTATATTATGTTAGCAGAGGCTAGACAAAATGCGGAAATATAAATGATTTGAATAATAATTGTATGTTTTTTTTTATTGCTACTCCCCCCACACAGTAGTGTTGACGATGAATGAGAGAGCCTAAAATATACCTAAACTAATACCTTCATAAAATCCTTTAAAGCTGTAGATATAGCAGCACATACTTTCCGAACAAATTTCGATATTGTAGATTTACCGACTCTATATAATGCTTCCAAAGAGGTATACAAATCACCGGTGGACAAAAATCTTAAGGTAATTTCCAATTTTGTTCTGGCTGGAATAGCATCTCTCGTCCAAGTGTCACGTTTCTTTATATGTGATTCAATCTTGCACAAAAGTTCATCAAATTTTTTTGGTAACATTCGCAAATGATTTTTGTAACCACCAACGTCTTTTTTCCGCATTTCACAAAGTAATCTATTGCTTGCTCCTAGATTTGGTCTTCTGCTAAGCCAATTTCGCACCCAGATTCTTCTCTTTCGTCGTTTCGCATTTTTAATTAAAATGAGTTTCTTTGCCAAATACGTTGTAAGAAGTAATGTAATCTTTTTTAATTCGTTCCGTACCCGTGACAACTCCATTACACCTGTCAATTGAACAATCTAAGATTAGACTGTATTAGATCACTGCGCATGCTTCCCCCTGGAGACCATGCGTAGTAAGCCGCAGGCAGTGTCACTTAAAGGCAAACATGTGTGTGTACATTAAGGTAAACTTTAAAAACATTAAATAAAATTATCACAAATATTGTCCTTAAATAATATGGCAAAATATCTACGGATAAGCAGCCACTCTGTAATTATAACATATTGTACTCATACATGTATCATATTATAAACAATAAAATTGTTCTGTCTGTTTGTCTGTACACTAAAGTAACACTACCGACATGCAAATTCAAAAACATCTTCCCGTCCATGACAAAATACTTCCAACCTCTCTCATTCTCGTCTGGCCGCGCAAGCCGGACACCTACCTGAAGCAACAACCGACATCATCACCGACATGCCTATCGGCGAAAACAAGTGACAGAAGTGAAGTGAAAAGTTACCGAAAATGAAATGTGTTTTGAGCCGTCTCGTGTTTCAGTTAAGTTGGTGTTAGTATGTAAGTTAGTTTTAAGTATAATCAATAAACATTTATTTTTAAGTGGGTTTTGAAAGTTTCCCCACGAAACAAAGTCATATAAACATTAAAAACTATTACCGAACACTAACCGTCATTCAATTGTATAGCGTAATATGTAAATAATAAGCTAATTTTAAGTAGATCATTGTAATAAAAATTTGTACAAAATAAGTCCGCACCAATAAATATCACTGTTTACTGTTTACACTAAAGCTAGGTCGAAAAATAATCTCAGAGACCGGATACGTGTTAAATAATTTTGCCGCTAAGGGAGATGAGTGAAATTCATATAACCTAAAAGTATTATCAGTAAAATTTATAAGTAAAAATAGTGATCAGTGAAACTTTAAAATATGACTGGTGTAAATGGACCGACTGAAAGGTTCATTCATGATTCAGGTCTCACAAGAAAAGCTAGATTGCTCAGGACACTCGTTACCACAAGATTAGAAAGTTGCTCTAGTATCACAGAATACGCAAACAAAATCTGCACGACAGCTCAAAACTGGATTCATCGGGTTTCAAGGTAGGAGATGAACGGATCGGTGCGCTAATGTTAGCAGGATTACCGTTAGAGTTCAAGTCAATAATAATAGGACTTGAAAGTTCCGGAACACCGATCAAAGGTGAAAACATCAAAGCAAAGTTGTTACAGTAGTTAACTACATTTACTGAAACAATGGTTTCATCATCTCAGTATTCATTTATGCAAACATGTCTATTGATGAAGTTCATTTACGGCATTGTTCGAGTTTTTCACTTCCAAAGATGTCATTCTACAGAAATGGAATTCACAAATTACCAACACGCTGGGAAGAAGTCATTAGTGATGATGGAAGGATAGATGGAAATTATATTGTTTAGTAAATATTAATAAATGTATTGAAAATGTATTTTCTTTTAATTCAAAAACAGATAAAACTTTCCGGTAGACCTAGTGTGTATGTGTGTGTGTGCATATAAATATGAAGAAATAGAAAATGAAATACTTTCCATTTCATTTTTTTTTTTTTTTTTTGTTATTTTTACCTAATGCAGGATACATTAAAAGATATATAAAATAGAAAAACAAACTCTTGTTACTTTATAATATAATATGCTCATAAATATAACCATTTACAAAAACACATATTTCCAATATGTAAAATTTTACAATTTCTTTCCTATCTTTCAAATACAAAAATATTAGTTTAGTAAATACATTTATCAAAAATCACAAGTTTGCAGTTAACATTATGGTTTGGTATTACCGTTCCATAATAGCATTTGCAATAATGTTAATGTAAATAACATATTCTCATTTATATAAAACAAAATGCCCATTTTTAGAGATATGACCTTTCAATATTAATTTTTATATCTCAAAAATTTATGCGGTCAAAACACTGCAATCGTGCTATTTACATCGACATTAAATATCTATTACCAGCTTCGATGTCTGCTCTCGATTTCCATACAGTCTAAGAGCTAGCGTCGACAGTATGTTACTGCAACACCATAACGGCGTAATGAGACGACCGAAGTGTAGTGTCCGTCAGAATAAACCGACCTCTTTTTTCATTTCTGTTCGTTTCCACGCCGGCATCTGAACGAATTCTTCTTTCGGTACGCCGAAGAGATCGGAAAAACAATTCAGCGGAAGATAATCTTCTAATCTAGTAGGGTCGACACCGTCCGGCAGTGGACGTTGCATTAATTCAGACAGGGTATACGAACTTCGAGTCAGTCGTGTTAATTCACGTTCGACGTGCAAGATTTCTCCTCGGTTCTTTCCTTCCTATAGATCGATTATCGAATAAGAAATTTTAAACGAACAAAATAGTTACTTTTAAATTATTACTTGAATTTCGTACAAGCTTATAATTTTATTATATATAAAAAGTACCTTCGTATTCAGCGTTGCGATATCTTCTCTATGGATCCAAATAGGAAACAAATTTGTGAATTCTAATGGTTCAAGACCTGCCCAAACTAAATATACAGGCGGCAAGGTGTTATTTGCTACTTTGTTTTCGTCAGACAATTGTTCCGACATCGATTCTATTTTTGCTCGCCAGTAAGACAGAGCCGTATGCATGGCCGCACGTCGTTCCGCTTGAAAACGAACAGGACCCGATCCGGTCTGACTTAACGAATTATCGGGATCGATTTCTATGAAACTATCGTTATCACGTTCGGGCCACCATCCTTGCCATAGCCATAATGAATTACTATTGTCTAATAAGAAAAGTGCTAAAAATACCAGAATGTTACATTAGTAAAAAAGAAAATATCGATTACTTTTAAGAAGTTTATATATCACTGTGAAATACAAAAAAATAAGAATACAAATAGTTACCAGGTTGACTAGCAGAATACAAATCAGATTGCATAAACGGGTACGGAGTTACAATATCCGAATGCCTATAGGGACATAAAATTTCTGTTGCTTGAAATTCGCCTAAAGTACTGCTGAGATGAAATAAACGTGGAGTTGTATCATATGTATGTTGATCATTAATAAGGGACATGTACATTTGTGGTTGATTTAGTCTTAATACTTCTGATATTTCTTTGGTTTCAGCACCTTCTTCTACTTCAGTTATTGTAATATTAACATTTTTATTGAATCCAAATTCAATGGGTGTGTTTGTTTTGATTTTGTTGGCTGCTTCGACAGTCACCTAAATGTAAGAAATTCAATATTAGTGGGATCTTTTACTTTATTAGATGAAAAAAATCGATTTTTTTTCTCTAAAAATTTATTGTTTCAAGAATATGCTCCTAAAAATTTCATGTTAAAATTTAAAAAAACTGGTTGAGATATAGGTGTATAAAGAAAATAAGTGCAGAAAAAAATTTAAACATGTTTTCTCAAAATTATATTTCTCAAATCAACGACTATAACATCTCAGAAAACAATTATCCGCCGACTTAATTTTTTTATGGACTTTAAGTAAATCTCTGTCTATCATCGGTGACACAATTAAGTTTAAATAATTAATATTTTGTTAACACATTAAATAAATTAAAAAATACAATCAAAAATGGATGTGAATATTTATAATGTTGCCATTTTATGAATTTTTATGTTTAATTATTATATCTGGTACTGACATAATTTTTTAATTTAAGATAAGTAGAATACTTGGCTTCATGATAATCAAATGCATGAACATTTTTAGATATGTGATACATTACTTATAAATTACATAGTTCCTTGCTTTGAAAAAATAATGTTACATCTTAAAACATCAATAAATATGTAGAGATGCATTGAATACAGATAAGAATAACACAAGATATAGTAAGTGATTTTTTAACCAAAATTAATCTAGTTTATAATGCAGCACTCTAATGATGATAAGATTGCCAATAAAATGTACATCAGCCTATGTGAAAGTGAATCTGTTACAGTTTCAAAACAAATAATAATTTCAAAATATGTTTAATATTTTTTTTTTATAAAAAAATCATAAAAACCACTTTAAAAATTGACTTACAGAGTAGAATACTTTTTTATATACCAGTGTCAACATTAATTAGATAATAACATTAACTATAAATGTTATTTCATAAACAATTTTCAAATTATTATTATCATCATCATCGTTTTTTATTAGACTACCTAAAGAGCTACAGTTGCAATTAAATTGGTACTGACCTTACGTGTATGTTTCAATGTTTGAGACCCGTGCCAAACATTGATTATTCCAGTATCAGTGTTCATCAATATAAATGAAATTCTGCTACGAAGATGTTTTGCATTACAAGGTACTTCGACTAGCACAGTTTCATTTTCAACATTTCCACGACATAAATATAATCTCCATGGATTACTCCTCTTCATGCACTTTTCTTCAAGTTTTCCAGCATGAATAACCATTTTTCCTTCAAAGAGATTCAAAAAGGCAGGTGGTTCTGAACTTTCTGTTATTCTTACTTGTGGTCCCCTTTCGTGATCAAGTTCTACAGTCAATAAAGCGCCAGCACCTTTTTCATTAAGCGAAGCTTCATGACCTTGCCAACAAAAATATGCGCATCTATCACGACCTACAGATAAGTGTTTCGACGGAAGTCCACTTAATTCTCGACCGGTTATCATAATTTTATATTGCCATCGAATTATAAAAGTGTCGCCTGTGAAAAAATGACCGAGTGATTTTTTATCGAGTCTGTCGTAATCGAATTCCCGTATGTGCCACGCGGTCACTTCGGTCGTGGATATTTCGAAATGTCGATTTGTTTCTACGTCGAAGTATCGTAGACCTCGACCCAAATGGCTTCCGTCTAATATTAAGTCAGGATCGGACGTATTTACGGAAATCATTTCGGTTATATCGCAGGGATTGATTTCGCTGCACGAGCCGAGAGATTTATCGAAATCGTTTTCTTTAACTTGAATGACACGTGTAAAATCAGGCCAATCGATGAATTTTTCACGGAAGAGTACGGTTTCCATGTTCTGCGTGACTTTCGCTAAAAGGGCCCACTCTGGTCTTTTACCGATTTTATTTTCGTGATCGGATCTTCTTTCGCCTAATATAGCCGCGATCGATATCGGACAAATGTCACATTCGGAATAATCGTATCCTTCGTCCCAGAGTTCTTTTGCAAGTTTGACAGCGATTTTTCTACGATCTAACAAAGTGTTCTTCCCGTTCCAAATGTACATCTCGACACCGAAATCGAAAATAAGAATTTTCGATGGATCGAGAACATCTATTTTCAACACTGAACCCCAATAAGTATCGCATGGAATTAATTCATCATCTTGCAGTTCATAAACTTTGTTAGTTGCAGTAATTTTTGATTCGTACAATTCGTCTTCGTCTGGATGCCCCGCATTTACAATTAATGCATCGTCGGTAGTTGTTCCTAATAAATTCCAGAACTTTTCAAGTTGTTCTCTAGATGTTTTATTTTCATGTATTGTTATTATTTTTGAAGCATTACAACCGAGGTCTTTGTATTGCTGAATATGTGAAGCAACATCAGCTGCTCTACTTTGTTCGATTACATTAGAATATAAACCGATGTAATTATAAATTTCAGATGGAGTGACTAATATATAATTATCACCCCTGTTAATACTCGACACGTTAGGCTCGACTAAACGTGTCTGTATGTATCGACGACCTTTAATATGAAGTAGCATTAGATCTTTGTACGGCAACATAGAAGTCGTAGCTGTAGAACGGGTTTTCTTTAATGATACAGCAGTGAAGTCTTCTTTACTTGCAAGACCGGCTAAAGCTTCAATGGCCATCGATGAAGTTTTTGCCACTAAAAGTTTGTGTAAATTAAAATTTCTCAATAGAAATAATATACTATCGGTAGACTACTATTAAGCACTTAAATTTTGATTATACTATTAAAGGAATTAAAAATGAATTAATTCAACATATGTACGAATATGTTTGCGATATGATTTTTCAATTAAAACTTACATTGTTCCGATTTTAACCGCCTTGCTTCTTTTTCCGCTATACCTGTTTTCACTTCGACGTATTCATTTAAAAGGTCTGTACGTGCCGATAAAGTTTTTAAAGGATTACGAGATGTGCCGTGTCGTCGTTGGATTTTTATAGCTCTCTTCTGAATAACAAGGCTATGTGAACTATCAGTGATCGCATCGAAATCAGCAGACGAAATATCAATAGGAGTAAACTGTTCGTAAACTTTTTCTACGCTCGGGAAGAAAGAAGTAAAAGTCTCGTTGTCAGCTTTTGGTATTTCCACTAAAGGATCATTTCTAGTTGGTGAAGATAGATTTATGTTATTACTGTCAGATGGTTCATCTGTATTAGCACCAGGAATGGATGCACTTCGTTTAAAAGATGATATAATTTTTTCAGGAGAAACTGGTGTAGATGATGCGCTTTTTACAATTGCTGAAAAATTGTTTTCAATTAATTTTCAAATATCGTTTCTTCACTCTCTCACTATATATATTTGCACATACACACACACACATAAACATAATAAGGAACATATATAAGGGTATGACAATTATGATATTCATGACTTCTGTTTACAAGTATTTTTCAGGCTTTTTTTACAATATTTTTTTTTTTAATATATTCATTACATTATCAGAATTTGCTAAATAGTGTAAAAGGTTCTTGCAGTTTCACTTTTTTTTCGAAGAGTTACCTAAAGTAATCATCAAGGGTAGTTTGAATAAGTGTTTAAAAAGTGATTTTTTTTTCACATAAAATTTATAATAAAATTTTATGTGAAAAAAATATTAAACAATATATAAGGTATTCTAAAATGATTTCTGGAAAAGAAATTTGTTTAAATATTGGAAGAAGACTAATGAAAGATCATGATGATAAATTTAACTGCATTTTAATTATTAAAAAGTATAAAATATTAAACAATGTTATATATATATATATATGTAAATAATAAATAAATTAGAAACCAAACAAACTGTTTACTATTTCTGAAGTTAAGAAAATGCAATTAGAATATATGAAAAAATATATCGGAAAGTTTGTATTCTTTTTGAATATTGTAATTAAGTTAGGTAAAATTAAATTACATTTTTTAAATAGAAAAAAGGGGCAAGGTATAAAAGTATTTAGAAGAATCATTGAAATCTTGTATAGTTCGGAAAGAATAAAATATGGCAGAAGTGGGTTGTTTCAGTAAAAACAGTGGAGAATTTGGCGACAATGGAAAAAAAATTGTGCGTGTATTTTAGGCTATAATTTAGACATTTTGTCTGAAAAAATTTATTCGAATCAGACAGAGTATACAAACTTCGAGAATTTTATATTTGAAAAGGATAATGATTTGAAATACATATTAAAAATTGTAAGAGAAATTATGAGACAAATGGTATAACTCTTTGAATGGATGACTCAAAACGTTCAGATTTAAATTTTATCAAACATCTATGATCATATTTAAACACAAATATGGAACATCTAGATGCAATGAAAGCATATAAACATTTTGTGAAAAATGATTTATTGTATGGAATAAAATATCATTAGATATAATTTAGTTTTTGGCGAAAAAAGTTTTCAAGATTGAAATTATAATAAAGGTCAAAAGAAGACACACAAGTACTAAAAAGGCAGAAATCTTTTTATTTTTTAAAACACAAGCTTTCATATCCTTTGATTATACTCTTAATTTTATAAGTCTCTTTTGTGGGTTTAATTATCGAAATTTTCAATTTCTACAATAAAAAAATATCAATTGTTTTAACTGTTTTGTTAAGTAACAATTTTATATATATATATATATATATATATATATATATATATATATATATATATATATAACACGTATGCATATATGTACTCATAACAAGACAAAAGTAATGTACAATGAATTTATAGATCAGAGAAAAGTCTAATTAAAGGGAATAGAAACTGAAGAAGTTAAAAATTATTATATTTAACATAGATTATTAAAAACTATAAAAAAATATTAAATGATGAAGTTAAATATTTCTTCATGTTTGAAGAAAAAAGCTTTTGAATCATGTCTGCTACCTGTTTTCATATATGACAGTAAAACATGGATGTTAAATTTCAGAATAATTCAGTGACTCCAAACAATATATAGAAGCATGGAAATATTCATGTTAACAATAATATATAGAGGTAGAAAAAGAAATGAACAGATTAGAAAAAACAGTTATGGATGTTATAAGAGTGAAAAGTTTAAAATGGAAATGGATTCATTGTATAACAATAAGATTATTGATGAACAAGAGAAATTACTAATTGAGAACATTATATATATATATATATATATATATATATATATATATATATATATATATATATATATATATATATATATATATAACATTAACACACGCATATATGTAAAATTAAAATCACATTTTTGAATTTTTTTATTGGAAGAAAAACATATTTTTTAATTGATTTTGTATAAATTTAAATAAAAAAAACACTATTGAAATGTATTCCTATATTAGACATTTAAAATCATTTTCATGATATTTTATCAATTCATATATGAATAGTGTAATTACAAGTATAAAATAAATATACGATATTCATCGAACGTTTTATACTACTTCTTATTCTTTTTTTTAAAAAAAACCTTTTTTAGAAAAAAATATTTATCATATTCCATATTTACTATACAAGAATAAACCTTTTATTAATTATAAAAAAATAATATATACACTATTTTTTTTAACAAACATTAAGATCTATTCTCACCATTTTTGCTCCTAAATCGATTTTTTGTAGGTTTATTTTTCTCTCCGAGTAGTGTTGGATTTATAAGAGGCGATTGTTCAAACGAAGATAGACTATCTTCTTCCATGCGACCTGCTACTGAGAATTTTACTGCATCTGTTTGTTCGACACGTTTCTTCCATTCTTGCGATGCTGTTTCAAGACGGCAAACACGATCGGCTAAGATCGATGGTAATTTATTATTGCCGATAGAAAGTATATCTAGATGTTTGTCTTCGACATCTTTACTATAATTATGATTGGTTTCCTGAAACGCAAAGAATTTATTATTAAAAAAATATAAATTGATATATCTATTCCAATATAATTTAATGATAGAAAAGAATTATTATCTTAAAATAAACACAAAAGAATCGTTATTCTAACGCCTTAGGATTGGGGAACTAATTTTTGTACACTTACACTTGTTTACGTGCATTTGAATGGAAATTGCAGATTTTACGTATCTGTATTCAGAAAATAATAGTAATGGCAACGAAAGTACATAATCAACAAAGAGTAATAAATATGTTAAGATATATTGGTTATAATGTAATGATTCTTTAGTAAACAAATGATTTATGCACATATTTATATTTAATATATGTGTGTGTATACATATATATATATATATATATATATATATATATATATATATACATATATATATATATATATATATATATATACCGTTACAGAAATAAATACTTTTCAAAACCAAAAGATTAAAAATGTTCAATAAACATGTATTATTTACTTTTGTTGATAATGTACATTTCAATTGTCATGCTGTCATATGAAATTCAAGATTTTATCATGAATAGAAACGAAGATAATAAAATGGCCATTAAAATGCACTTCTGTAAAGAAAGTAAACAGTAAGTGGTTTTGTAATACTTTTAAAAATCTTGTTGTTACAAAGTAATTCAAACTGAATCAGTTATAATGAAATATAAACTTTAACTTTTTATTTTTATATAAGGATAAAATATAAATACTTTTAATATTATATCATTGATTAATTATCAATATATATGTTGATAGTTAATGAATGATATAGTAAAAATAACAATACAACTCTGAATAATCAAAAATATATTTCTGTGCAATTAAACAGGAAGATTTTTAAATATTTAATTTCATATAATAATGGATAAATAGTAATATACAAACAGAAATTTTATAAATAAAATTAATGTATGAAAACTAGAAATAATATTAATAACAATTTTATATAACATCAATTTTGTATATATTAAGATTCAATTTGACTGTGTATTTTGTAAATACAGCATGGAAAATCCTTCCTCACTTCCTCCCTCTACACACAAAGAATATAGATTTTTAAATTATATTAACACTTTCGTTACTAAAGGTGACTTCAGTCACTTGTCAAAATTTCGTATTAGTTAGTCGACTGGAGGCTCAACTACATTGCACAGTGGCAGCATACTGGCCCATAACGAAACTCCCTCATAACGAAAGAGATTAAAATTAAGCAATATTTGAAATAAATTTCATGAATAAGAAATACGAAATAAATATTTTATAATATATTGAAATTTTATAATGTATTGAAATAAATTAATTAAATAAAATGTTCAAATTCAGACTTTTCTCTTACTATATTATATATACGAGGGTCGTTTGATAAATATGGTAAATTTATTTATTGTTTAATTTAGTTATTTAATTAATTTAATTACATTTTTCAATTTAGTTTTTCTTACTTTTTTACCATACTTATCAAACGATCCTCGTGTGTGTGTATATATATATATTAGGTCGTGTAATATGAAATGTCGGATTATTCAAAGAGCAATAAAATTGATTTTTTAATTCAAATAAACATTTTATTGATCAAAATCAGCACCGTTAGCTTGTATACATTCTTTCCAATTCGTTTCCAACAAAAATTCCTCTTTCGCAAAAGTCGCGGTCTTTACAAGACACAAAGTCTGTAAAGGTGCTTTCGAACTCATTTATATTACGAAAGATCTTATTTCGTATGTAGTGTTCTAAACTGCGAAACAAGTGGTAATTGTTGATGGAACATCAGGCGAGTATGGATGATGCGGTAAGATCTCGTAGCTTAAGTCGTTCAGGTTTTGCAAGGTTATTTGCGCTACATACGGTTTTATATTGTCGTAAAGAAGAATTGGTCCATGTTTATTGGTTAATGCAGGGTTCATTTGGGTAGTTTTTCTATGCATTTCTTCAATTTCAAGACAATATGACTGAGCAGTTATTGTTTGTCCAGGCGTCAAGAATGAATA
This sequence comes from Neoneuromus ignobilis, assembly GCA_029203775.1. Classification (NCBI taxonomy): domain Eukaryota; kingdom Metazoa; phylum Arthropoda; class Insecta; order Megaloptera; family Corydalidae; genus Neoneuromus; species Neoneuromus ignobilis. The sequence goes on along the minus strand of CP092089.1, from coordinate 13,713,356 downwards.
ATGAACGATACCCCTTGCAGTTCACCAATCTTTTGGACATGTAGAGATGACTTCGGTATGTGTCCTGAATGTTCACCACGATTAACCCACCGTCCCGACTGGTTTCTGTTGTCGTAGCTGATCCATTTTTCATCGCAGGTTACAATTCTTCTCAAAAAGGGTGTTCTATTGTTCCTCAAATGAAACGAACTGCAAATTTCAAATCTTCGCTGCATTTGCTGATCATTTAAATCATGTGAAACCCATTTGTCGAGCTTTTTAACCTTTTCCATGTTCTTGAGATGGTTACCGATAGTTTTACAACACACCTCAAGTTCTTCTGCGAGGGAAGAAATATTCGAGAAGGATCAGCTTCCACCAGCACTCGAAGAACGTCATCATCAACAAGGACAAGTGGCTTTCTGTAAAACTTATTCTTTAAGTCCTTTTCTCCACAATGGAATTGTTGAACCATCTCTGTACGGTTCGTTCATTATCGGTACCATCGCCAAATACAGTGTTGATATTGCAAGCGACATGTGCCGCGCTATTACCCAATTTAAACTTGTACAAAAAAATAACCCTTAATTCCTTGGTCGATACCATTATACAAAATTTTGGGTAATTGTAATTTCTGCAGAAATTGCAATTACTCAATTTTTTTTAAAATAACGGTAACTTACTGAGAACTATATGAACTTTAAATGAGCATAAAAGAACTTATAACTTTTAAACATAATAACTAATCACTTGAATGATCATCTTGTAACTGATGATAAATCAGACATTTTATATTACACGACTTAATATAATAAAAGATTAAAACCTTTAATAGTACATACTAATTAAAAAATACGTACCTTTTTATTAGGACCATAATATTTTATAAAATAACAGATCACTACTATAAATCCTACTGTAAGAATTACTAAAATAATCATTTTTATAAAAACACTTAATACTGGATTTATTATATTGTATTAAAATTATATTAATATTAAAAATAATATTTTTTTCTTGTTCCAATTTATAAATGTTTATAATATAATATATAAAGCACTAAATTTATAATTATTTATTTATTTGTTTATATATATATATATATATATATATATATATATATATATATATATATATTATCAGTTTATATTAGTCCACTGTTGGGTGAAAATCTCATTGTTACCAACACTAATACATATATATATATATATATATATATATATATATATATATATATTATCAGTTTATATTAGTCCACTGTTGGGTGAAAATCTCATTGTTACCAACACTAATACATGGTCATATTCACTACGTTGACCAAGCAGATTAGGAGGTTTTTTAGTCAGGGCTAACTCTCTTAGATAGGTTGCCTTCACTAAGGCTAAAGAGATTCGCTTGTTCTCTTGCATGACAGGCAGTGATGTTATATCCCACAATTGAGGCAATTGGAAAAAATAAAGATAATAAAAAGAAAAGTAAAAATAACCAAAAGAGGTAGTATCAAAATTATCTAATTAAAGGACAATGGTTATGCGAATTCAACTGTACAAGTAATTGAATTTATAAAGTAGATACATACAGAGAGAATATAAAAATATTGACTAGATATGTAATAATAAAAAGATAGTACAGAGAGACAATTAATAGTAGTTAGAAATAAAAAAATTAAATATTATTATTAAAAAATATGTTAAAAGGAACAAAATATATATATATATATATATATATATATATATGCACATAAATCTACATTCACAAAAATATAATGTTAGAATTTACAAATACTTTATTTTATGTTGATATGAATAAAAAGCGATTTATATATTTTCCTGTATAGATAAGTCATTTGCATACATTAATTTTCAAATAGTTTTTTTCCCAATAAAAAACTGTAAACCGCAAAGAGATATGATTATTCTCTACAACTTTCAATAGTTAATAAATAATTTCTTTTGTGTTTAGGTTCTTTGAGTCATTTTTTGTAACGTAAATGATTTTTGATAAGTCTATTGTTTTCAGTTAAGCTTGACAATATTAAGTTTAGCTGTCTATTTATCTTTTTTATTTATCTCTAATTCGTAATAAATAATCTAAACAATTTTGTCAAAAGCTAAAAATAACAATATTAAAAATGCAGGAAAATCACCAAGAAAATTGATTAGTTGTATAAATCATTCTACTTTGTATAATTTCGCGGTATAAATTAATCTTCTATATAAAAATAAATATGATTTTATAATTCGACCCTCTGGTAATGTCCTGATCGTAGAAATGTATAGGATCATCCAAATGTGACGCTTAGATTTGTGTTTTATTAACAAGAAACAAAAAAAAAAAAACTCTATACACATGTTTCTTTTTTCTAAAACACAAATTTAAGTCACATTTAGTTAACCCTATATATCGGGAATAAAGTGAACAAAAAATGATTTTTGATCAATTTTATAAAATCTTTTGATGTTTAAGTGATTGATTAATTTATGTAAAAATAAGGAATATAATTAAAAAAAAATGTTCTAGACAACTACTTTTATTAAATGAACTGATAAAGAGAATTATATAATCAAGCTTTATTAAAAAATCTTTGAATAAATGTCAAAAATTGCTGCAGAAATAAAAACCAATAGTATGTTTTTATACCACAGAATTTTGCACATATTTTGAAAAAATTACTATGGAAGAAGTGTCAAGAAAAAATATGTTAAGAAAAAGGAATCATAATACACGCCTAAAATTTGCAAGCAAAATATAAAATCATAATATATATATATATATATATATATATATATATATATATATATCCGAGTTCTTCGCAAATAAGGAGGGAGGGTTCTACAAGAGGGGTATTATATATATATATGTATGTATTTTAAGTAAAATACAATTTTTGTAGACTAGTAAAAATTTAATACCTTTCAATTCGATGGACGCATTACAATTTAACGGTAGTTTAATACAGAATTTAATAAATGAAACTAGACTGTGTTAAGCATAGAAGTGGCAGACTTATGGTTTGATGATGTATGTCAATTGCAGAGGTAAGCGATTTTGTTACAAATAAATCAATATGTATATTTGAATATAGTGAAGAACCATCTGACGGTAAATGTAAAATTGAAGCAGTTATTTTATTTTTACTACAACAATCTTCGAAGTATCGAGTACATAACTTATGATTTTGATTATTATTATAATTATCCAAAAATATTGAAATTTTCTCACAATCACTACACATAAATCTGATTAAATATCATTAAAAAATAGAAATTATCATGTTTCTTCCAAGGTATTAAACATTATTGCAAAAGTAGGAAAAACTACAATTAACACGTTAACTACCCGACGAGTTTTGTACGTCTTACCATGTTATGCTTGATATAAAATTTTTGTTATCATAGGCATAAAATGATAAAATTGTGGATCTACGATTAAATTAGATAATACGTAAGTATATAATGTATTTATTTTAACGGAAATCACTTATAATTATCAAGGTATAAAAACGTGGAATTTATTTATTTAGAAACTTATTTGTTACAAGTGTTTTAAATAAAGTCCGATAGAGTTAGTTACTGATAATACTGTACAATATATATTTATGTCAATTTTATTTAAGGTCATTGCTTTAATGAAAATTGAAATCAATTGCAAGACTCGAATTTTCCATAATAAAAATTATAAAAGGCTTCGTCAGATACAATGACATAAATAAAAGATTATTGTAACAAAAATGTTACGTCTATAGGGTTTTCTAATAAGAATATCAGAATTTTAACAGTTGGTGGCAGCCATGTTTATTTTTTTAAGCTCATTTTGACATTTCAACTCAGTATAGTTCGGCAAATTATCATGGGACGTTTAACATTTCAACAACGCTTAGAAATTGTGAAAACTTCAATAGATTTCTCGAAACAAAAGTTTAATTAGTCTATTATTTCACGAAATGGACGTATTAATCGGCGACCAGTATCATGTGATCTAACTCCATTGGATTATTTTCTATGGAGTTATGTGAAATCATTGGTTTATGCTGTAAACAACAAATAAAAGAAATATTAAAAATAAACATTAAACGTGTAAATTCATGAAATTAGACCATAATTATGTAAAAGAGTGACTAAAAATTGGACTAAATGGACTATTTCAATGTATTGGAATGTACTATGTCAAGCGAAATCGTGTTGGTCATATGAGTGAAATCATGCTCCATCATTAATGTCATAGAAAATGCTTAGAAATAAAAAAAATAAGTAACTAATTAATTTGTTTTTGTTTTATTCACATTTCGCGCTTATTAGAAAATCCTATATAATACAATAACATTATTTGTAAAGATAATTATAATGATAGAAATAATGGAGAGACGGAGAAATATACATAAGTAAAGTAAATCAATGCAAAAGAGTTGATTTTATGAAGTGAAACTCGAATAAAATATGAAGTTTTTAGAAACAAAGTAATATTTTCAGATGAAAATAAATCTAATATTTTTCACTGTGATGGGTGAAGAATATAATAGCAGAAACCCAATACTAAATTAAATAAAAAAAAATGATTTGATGTTAATAGTAACCCAAAGTACTGGTATGCTTACGATATAAAGTTTTACGGCATCTATTTGGTATTTATCAATAAATCTATTGATATAGTTTAACATATTCCCTATCACATGTACCCCATTTTTGTTAAACACTGAACTTTCTGTTTTGGGCAAGTGATAATTTTGCCATTAAGCGAAAGTTCCGGTCTACAACTTTCAAAAAATCGATTTTTTTACATTTGTTACTTCTTTGATGTTTGAAGAATGAATAGTTAAAAGGCAATTTGAAAATTTTGAAAATTAATAAGGTTACAGGTTTCTAAAGATGACAGTCGCCGGATGGGTTTTATAACTGACTACCACATCGGAAAGCATCATGTAAAATTTTAAAGGCGTTTTTCTCGACATATCATTTTTCGAAATGGCGGAAGACAAATATCTCAAAAACTAATTGACCAATTTGAATGATTTCTTTTTAAATTAAAGATTATACATTTTACTAGGCAGTGAACCTCTAATATATTGAGTTTATTCGAAATTATTAATTGTTAAGGAGTGTAGAACTGTGAAAAAAATCATTTCAAAAATATGTTTTATTTTGAAATGTCGGAAAAAATAAAAAAAAACATATTATTTTTAACTTTCGTAGGTTCACTGCCTCAGAAATTTTACGCATTTTAAAAATATTTTTGTTTTCATGACGACAACTTCTTTACCAGCATGAGGGTCAAAATTTTGTTGACAGCGGAAAAACTAAGAAATATTGTTCAAAGGATACGGAACGAAGCGCACCATCGGACTATTATTTGTTCCCTAAGTGCCTGATTTGAATTTCATCCATATATAACGATTATTATGAAAAAACCCATCACGCATTTTTTATTTTAACATGTGTTTAAATAACAAGAACTGTTATAAAACAGGCTAGCATAGCACGTATCTTTATTATTCGGAAGGGATTATAAACTTAGTAAGCGTTGGATATTCAATAACCTTGTTGTTAACTGTGTCTAAATAAGAACGATGTTATTAAGTGCGATAAAACATTTATATTTTTGACATAAGTATAAACAATATTTTGTAAATAAATAAATTTAATATTAAGTTTTATCAATAATGATTAAAATAAATCATTTTAAATCCAGAAAGTATTTGATGAAAGTAAACAACACGATATTTTTCACTGTATTGGCTATGTATAAAAATGTATATAAACCCAATACTAAATTTTGTAACTTAATAAAACTTTTGATTAATCTATCAAAGTAAAAGGTATACTATTAAAAACACTTTCTATATATAAGTATATATATATATACCTATAATATATATATATATATATGTATGTTTTATATTTGTAATAAATTGTCATGTATATATATGAATTCTGTTTTATGTCAGGTGTCATTTTGAAGATTTCGGTAGAACAAAAAATGGATTTTTAAATTTAAACTTCTATGATATAAATAGTAACTAATAGATAAAGGCAATTTATTGCAAAAAATTAAAGTATGTTAATTTCTATAAAAACACTTGTCGCCGGATATTAAAATAATTGTTTATATTTTAAAGCATCATATATATATATATATATTATATATCATACAATAGTAATATAATAGTAATAATAAATTAAGATTGACAATTGCGCAAAAATTTACTGTTAAAAAAAATTTATACGTTTTTACCTACTCAGTGACCAATAATATATTAAGTTAATTAAAAGAAATTGAAAATTGTTGGAAAATAAATTTACATAAAAAATGATTTTAAAAATGTTTTAGTTTCAATACTAAAGAGAGAAAAACTTTTTAGAAGAACACGATCGATGATTCACTAATAAACTGTATATTTTACTTACTAATTTAAAATTAATTAGAGCGTTGTACAAACGTTTTTTAGTAAATAAGAAAAAAATTTAATTTATTTACAAATAATGTTTTTTAAATTTAATGAACTATAACGTGTATTTAATTTCTCTTATTACTGAATTTTCATACAAATACAAAATATTCTGAAGAAATTTGTTATTATACTTGTTTCAGTTTTTTTGATGTACCAACAAAATGACTTTAATACAAATGAATTATCACTCCTTAACAGCCATAAGACATGTACAAAACTGTTTTTTGATTTAAATTAATATATGAGGAGTTAAACGTTTCACAGTAAACAGAAAATTGTTCAATAAGATTTTAATGACCACTGAACAATTTTAATTACATCCATGTTATAATATTATTATTCATTTTTATTTAAAATATAAATAATAAATGAATTGATAAGTATTTATTTGTGAAAATTTTAAATGTGCCAACATTTTTTTTCTTACTTTGTGTGTATATATATATATATATATATATATAAACATATATATATACAGGGAAATAATTAATATTTTGATAAATAAATTTAAAAAAGTGTTAAAAAGATGATTCTTCTAAATGATTTTAATTTCCAGAAAGATGATAATTACAAATATATTGTGCTGTCTTAAAAATGGATATTTTATAGGGTGTTCTTTAAGCGTAATAGAACTTTAAATTGAATCCCTATCAAAAGTTCTATCTAATTTAAAAACACTTTCTATATATATATATATATATATATATATATATATATATATATATATAAAAATATATATATATAAAGATATGATAAAGGATATTTTTAGATGTTATATAGAACTATCTATATATATATATATATATATATATATATATATATATATACATATATATATTTTTTACAAATAAACCTCCCGATGTAATATTTTCTATAAAAACACTCTTTCACAAATCCCTTAAAATATATATATATATATATATATATATATATATATATATATATATATACACACACACACACACACATGTACATATAAAGTTCTTTTAAAGAATTTAAAAAATGACATATTTAAATAAAATCAATATTAAATTAAAAATGATTGAAAATAAATTGGAAAAAATAGTACGAAAAATGAAATAAAAAAAAAAATAGTAATAATACTAAAGATGTTTTAAAATTTTGAAGAATTGTATAGATGATTCTATATAATAAAATAATATATTTTAATAGAACTAATTTAAAATATAATTCCTAAAAATACAGTTGTTTTTTATAAAAAAATTACGTTTTAGTTAACAAATGTTTTTCAATAACATATGAACTATAACTATCAATAATTTCTGTATCACTGAATAGAGATACAAATACAAAATAAATAAGAAATGTAGCTGAAAAATGTATATTTGTTATGATTATTTGAAAAATTCATTTAAATACAAATTCATTATTTATCCAACACCACAAGAAATATATTATTTGTTCAATAATCGTTTACACACTTCACTTTAGAAGTATACAAACAAATAAACTACATCATTTACAATTCATAAAATACTTTTAAACACTATAGTCAACAATTATGCGGATGAATATTAGAATTAATACAAATTGATAAACGGAATTTGTGAAAACAATAAATGTGCCAATATTTATATATATATATATATATATATATATATATATATATATATATATATATATATATATATATATATTTTAATGTAATATATGTACACATATACGCATGCATACATTCATACATGTGTATAAAAACAACGAGATATATATAGTACATATATTGGAATTGTTATATATAAGCGTGTCATATATATATATATTTATATATATATATATATATAATTAATAAAATATATCGTTTTTTTAAATTTTAAAAACACTGCTATCTACTTTCATTATAAAATTATAAATAAAATTTAAAATTAGTACATGTTTATGCAAATATATTACTACACGTATATATATATATATACGTATAATTTCTATATATATATATATATATATATTTATAAGAAAATAAACTGATCTCATATATGAAAATATTTTAATGAATTTTAAATGCCTTATTTAAATAGAATCAATAACAAATTAAGATTAGATGTTTGTTTTAAAAAAATATAAATTTAATTAAAAAAATTATAATACTACTCCAATATGTTTTAGAATTTTGAATATTGTATAGTTTATAACTATATAATTTAAAATAATATATTTCGTAGAACTAATTTTTAATATAATTCTAAAAATCCGAAAAAATATTTAAAAAAAAATATTACTTTGTTCGAGTTAATTAAAACGTTTTTCACTAACATATGAATTAAATATCATCACATTTTTTAAAAATATAGATTAACCAAACACAGAACACGTTTTAATGTAGCACCAAATTATATAAATTATTATTATTTAAAAAGTATTCATTTAAATATAGGTTCATTTTTTATATTACACTTTTTTAAATATATTACTTGTGGCTTTTAAACGTTTACACACTTAAAGAAGACATCCTTACTTCATAAAATCACTTAAAACACTATAGTCAACAATTATGCGGATGAACTGTAGAAGCATACAAATTGATAAACGGACTGTTGTTAAAACCAAATGTATATATATATATATATATATATATATATATATATATATATATATATATATATATATATATATATTAATGTATATATGTACACATATACGCATGCATACATTCATACATGTGTATACCAAATAACGAGATATCACAGTACATTCATTGGAACTTGTTACTGTTCTGCCAAGCGTGTGGTATAGCTAGTCTATTTATAGTTTTTTTTATAATTATAATTAATAAAATATATCGAAAACGTAACGAAAAACACACTACTTGAATTCATTATGAAAAAATATTAAAATTTCACTAAATTAGTAATGTTTATGCATTTTGTTCTACACGTATATATGTCCTTCTAGAACGTATAATTTCTGCACACGGTTCTAATATGTTATTTTGAAGAAAATAAACTGATCTCATATATAAAATAGTACATTTTGGCAAGTGTACAGGTTTTATTTGATAATTTTAACGACGTAGAAACCTTTTTTTTATTCGTTCTCCAGAAATATTGCCATTAATAAATATATATATTTATATATATATATTTATATATCTATATATCTATATATATAGAGATAGAGAGAGATATATATTTAAAAAGTGCTATATGCTTAAATATATATATATATTGAGAGACATGAGAAAGTGTTTTTAAGCATGATATGCGTTTGTGAATCTCGTGTGAAAGTTTAATGTAACCTGAAGACTTTCAATTGATCTTTGTATAAGCATTCTACACACACACACAGAAACACACATTATATATATATATATATATATATATATATATATATATATATATACATAAATTTACATACATAAATTTTTTAGGCTAGATAGAATTTTCGATAGGGATTTAATTTAAAGTTCTATTACGCTTAAAATCTCTCTCTCTCTCTCTCTCTCTATATATATATATATTATATATATATATATATATAGAGAGAGATAGAGAGAGAGATAGAGAGAGATTGGTTATGATTGAAAAATACCCTATATATAGAGAGACAGAAAAAGTATTTTTTAAGCATGATAGAACTTTAATTGAATCTCGATTGAAAGTTTAATCTAACCTAAAAATACCTTTATCATATCTTTGTATATATACACACATATACACACACACACACACACACACATATATATATATATATATATATATATATATATATATATATATATATATATCCGTATATATATATATATATATATATATAATATATATAAATTATTTATTATATACATAAATTTACATACATAATTTTTTTTAGGCTAGATAGAATTTTCGATAGGGAATTAATTTAAAGTTCTATTACGCTTAAAATCTTTCTCTCTCTCTCTCTCTCTCTCTCTCTATATATATATATATATATATATATATATATATAAATGCATACACTAAACATAAATTAAAACAATTGTCGATTATGGATAGGGTGAATACATATTCAACTGATTTACTAAACGTTTGATTTTGCAACTATCAACATATTAATTTGTACATTTAACAGTATATAAATACATTTAATTCTATTCGTCTAATTCATCATCGTTATAAAAGAGTAATGAACCTCAGATTTAATAACGCGGCGCTCTGATGATGACGGCATTTCCATCGAAATGCTCATCAGTACTATTGTTAGAAACAAACAAAATAAATCATTATTGAATACTTTTAATATTTTATTGTGTAGAGGTGATGATTAATTTACGTGAAAATGAATTTGCAACAGTTTCTAAAACAAACAGTATTCATGATTTGTTTCGACACTAAATCCATCGCCAGATAGCTTAATACTCCATAGATAGATGGATATTACAAATAATATCTATTTATTTAACACTGGTTTAAGAGTGAAATTGATTACAGTAAAATACAAAAACGGTACTCTGATAAAACTTATTATTAGTTTGTTTTAAGCGAGTAAGAAAATGCATAATAAAAAAATACCGAGCAAGATATTACGACTATAATATTTCTTCACATACAATGACCACTTCCTTAGTTAGTAACGATAAAAATCAAAAGCGTGAATATAGTGTATGTGATAGCATGAACATGGTTTAATTAGAAGAATACAGATGATTAAAAAATAAAATTTAAAACATCAATATACATCTAATTATATTTTTTTTTAAAAAAAGTAATAACCTATTTAATATTTCAAAGAACTACTTGAAATTGAAAAAGAAATGAATCATTCTCTCTTTCTCTCTTTATATATATATATATATATATACACTCATATATACACATGTGCACACTAATGACTAAGTCTGGGATTCCTTTCATTTAAAATAATGGTTAGATTATAAAGAGAAAAAAATTAATTAATTATGATTCTTTTTAACTTGTATGATAAAAAATATGTTGTCATTAATCAAATAATATAATTTTTATAATTTTAATGTCATAAAAGATTTCTGAGAGGAAAAACATTTTCAATTTTAATGCAAATACAACACTTGACAACAGATGATAATATATTTGAAGTCAGGTTATACTGAAATTTGTATTGATTATCTTTTCTACAATCACCATATATGTGTACGACTAAAAATTGGTATAAAAAATCTTGATAAAAAAGTTTCCAATTTTTTATCAAACGTTATAACTATTCTCTCAAATGTATTATCGATTATCTTCCATCCTCTAAGCTCAAGAGAGCAAAAATACAATCTTTCTTTACATGATCCACTATTACAAACCTTAACCCCTCTGCTACATGATTTATTATCATCATGTCAGCAGTCTTAAAAGTGAAGTGTTTAATTATTCACGTCAAATGACAAACTGTAACTTCAATACTTACTGATATTGTAAGTTAGTATAGCTAATGTAGTTATATAAGTTAGTTTAAATTAGGAAAAGATAGTTTATATAAGGATTAAGGGAGAGTTTAAGTTAGTATAAGCTAGTGTAAGATTAAGTGGAATACTAATACAGGTTTTTGCAAATTTTTCTGCGACAGAAACTCAGTATCAAAAATTTTGCATGAAATCATTAACAATAAATTTTCATTTTATATAATGTTAAACTGTCTTAGCAGTTTATACATTAAGTCCGGAAACCAAGAAGTCTCTCATTTAAACTGCGCGCGCTTGTGGAATATCACATTATATTTTTTTATGTTGGTATATCTATCAATGACATCTGTATCAAATTTTATGACGATACACTCATTAGTAAATAATTTACAATGGTTTTTGCTAGACGGTGATTGTTGTTTTTGGGAGATTTTTATGATGTCGAAATTAATTGATCGAAGAATTTGCATTAAATTTTGTGTTGCGAATCAAATATACTTCACGAAAACATTGGAAATGTTAAGAAAGGCATACCCAGAAGATTGTCGATCGTGAACAAGTTTTTAAGTGGCATAAGGCATTCAAAGAGGGCTGTAAAGCCGTTGATGATGAACTACGATCTGGACGTCCATCGACATCAACTGACGACGAACACGTCGCCCAAGTCAAGGAATTGGTACTCAAAAATCGTTGAATGTGCGTCAAAGAGTTAGCAGCTGAGATAGGAATTTCAAAAACACATGCCATGCCATATTTTGGCTGAAATGTTGGATATGAAACGCGTCGCTTCTCGCATGGTGCCAAGAGCACTAAATTTTTTACAAAAGGATAACCGAAAGTACCACCAATATCAATTCGCAAGCTCCGTATTCTCCTGATATAGCTCCATGTGACTTTTTGCTATTCCTAAAACTCAAGTTGCTGCTCGAAGGGCATCGTTTTGAGTCGATTAAAAGAAAATTTGCAGCATGAACTGAAGGCTATATCACAAAGCGTGTTCGTGTGAGCGTTAGAGAACTGGAAGAAACGTTGGCATATGGGTATTGCTTCCAATAGGGAGTACTTTGAAGGCGGCCAAATTAATATTGATGAATAAATAACTTCTTATATGTTTTATTTCAAAAGTTCCGTTAGTTTGCAGATTTAATGTATGTATGTAAATATTGTATATATACCATTATATTATATCAATACATTTCTTTGGAATTCAGAGACTTTTTCAGTGTTTTTATGGATAACGATCGAGCACCAAACAAATAAATTAAGAAAAATGATGACAAGGCGAAAACAGTTTATGTATCATAAAGAAATTCTATCACGATATTTTTTAAAAGCTATTCAAAGAAGCAATTTTAATATATTGAGATAAATAAGTATTTTTTAAATAATAACTAACTTAAATAATATTAAAAATTTGCTTTAAAATAATTTTATAATTTTTAGTGTCTTGCAACAAACTGTTTTATTTACTACTATTTTATAAAGAATGTATTTTTAGATTAGATAGAATTTTCGATAGGAATAGCTGTCAAGTCAATTGCCAGTTTATGCGCTATAAGTGACACTCGGATTCAGTATACATTGGCAAATCATTATGCAATGTTTTAAACTTGAGCAACGTTGCTAAATTGTGGAAATTTATTTCAAAAATCAGTGTTTTATTCGCCAACTTTATAGAGCAAAATTTTATTCAGTGACGAGGCTCATTTTTGGCTTAACGATTGTGTGTTAATAACAAAAATTGCCGCACTTGGAGTGAGACCAATCCTGAAGTGATTCACGAGAGTCCGTTATATCCAGAAAAATGTACCATATGGCGCGGATTGTACGCTGGTGGCATCATCGGACCTTATTTCTTTCGAAATGAAGCCGGAGAGCGCGTTACCGTCAATGATGTACATTATAGAACGATGATCAATGATTATTTGTTTCCCAATTTGCATGACATCGAGCTAGAAGAGATGTGGTTTCAGTAGGATGGTGCCACATGCCATACTTCGACCGAAACAATTGTTATAAAAAGTTGGAGTTATTGAAATAAAAATTCGGTGATAACATTATCTCTAGAAATGGACCTATGAATTTACCTCCATGATCGTGTAATTTGACGCCTATGGATTATTTTCTTTGGGGGATATGTGAAGTCTTTGGTTTTTGTTGATAAATTAGCAACGATTAAGGTATCACGTTATTATGAACATAATTGTTTGAAAAAGTGACCCGAAACTGGACTGACAGAATGCGGTATGTCAGAAGTAACCGTGGTGCACATATATGCCCGAAATTATTTTTAAATATTAATGCCATAAAATGACCTTTCGAAAAATACCAAATAAATGGTTATTCGGTCAATTAGTATGCGTTTTATTTCAATTTAAAGTTCTATCACGCTTACAAAGGCACCATTAATTATTTATTTCGGTGCGATATCAGTATATTAACTTACTTAGAATATCAAACGTAATTTATTTCAAAAGAAATATTTTTTGCGTACATAAAAATCACAAATAATATACGGTTTTGTAGTTTATATATTAAAGATTTAATATATAAACCAGTTTCACTTTTTTAATTGAAAAGTGAAAAATAATAAGCGAATTAAAAAGAAATAACAGTTCATGAATGTCAATTAATATAATTCATACATACGTTTATCAAATTCTTCGTTTGTATCGTCTTGAGCTCATCGTCGGATGGATTTAATTTAGGAATACGTCGTTTCCAGTCATTATCACCGGCGTTTTTCAACGCAGCGCAACGTTCGGCAATACTCATTGCTGACGCTACGTCAGCGACGCCTCCGAGGGTACGTGAACGACGCACGGAGGCGCCGCTGCGCGTAGCAACACCACCTGAGGCTACACGTGAAACAGGTATTGGTTCTTCAGAATATTGTTTATTTGCCGATCCAACATTTGAAGAAGATGCCAGTGACCCAACAGCGGAGTAACTGTTGCTTTTCGATAAAATCGTACGAGCTGGCGGAGTTAGTAAGCACTGCCTGTAATTGAAAACAAATCACAGATATTAATTATTGTTTTAAATTAGTTTTCAATGAATAAGTATTTATTAAGGAAATTATTCTAAAAAAAAATATTCTCGAAATTATAAATAAAAGATGACATAAGTATAACGGTTTTTTAAGGGGTTATACGCAGTTGCGAGGCGCAAAAACGACGTTTTTTTAGGATTTTTTTTTAGAAACAGTATTTATTTTGCAATTACAAATTATGGTTATTTGAATAGATCCTACTTTCAAGAATAAAATAACATATCGATCATAAAAAAATATTGAAGTGCACCGCTCCTGCAGACGATGTCTCGAACGACCTCCAAAAAAAGGCGCTTGGCGGTGATCTCCATATCGGCGGTGTGGATTATCCGAAATCAAAAAATATGGTCAATTCTTTTAAAGGATAGATTAATGCAGGTATTGAACGAAGGAATAACAACAATTTTCATTTTTGACAAAATGGCGTCTACTTGAAAAAAATTTTTCGTTTTTTACTAAAATTTTCGCTCTAAATTGTTTAAAAAAAATAGTAATAATTTTTGTAAACCGTATTCCTTCGTTCAATACTTGAGGAATATATTTGAGAAGATTGTGTGAAAATTTGAGACCGATCGGTTCAGCCATTTCTGAGATATCGAGATCACCGACTATGAAAACACCGTTTTGAGATAAACGCGTTTGAAATTTCGGAAGTAGTATACACATAGTTAAAAATTACGTACAAATTCAGGTGTATGTCCGAAAATATTTCTCGGATTTACTTCAAATTTTCAGAGAATATACTCAAATATATGTGCATTCCGAAAATGCAAAAAGAAAAAAATCGATTTTTTGAAATTTCTAACTGCGTATAACCCCTTAAGCGAGATAGCATTTTAAATTGAAATCCTATCAGAAAGAAAGTCTAAAAAATATATATATATATATATATATATATATATATATATATATATATATATATATATATATATATATATATATATATATATATATACATACATATATATATATATATATATATATATATATATATATATATATAAAGATATGATAAAGATGTTTTTTGAGGTTAGATAGAACTTTCGATAGGGATTCAATTTAAAGTTGTATTACGCTTAAAAAACACCTACAATTAAAAAAAACAATCATATGCAAAATATGTATATAAAAGATGGCTCAAATGAGACTAAAGGATAGTATAGAATAGTAAATGATAGTAAGCATGTATGTTTAAACTCTACAGTTTCATTTGCGCCACCCTATATAAGTACGTGTGTGTGTGTGTGTATGTGTGTGTGCGTGTATGTATGTGTGTATGTGTGTGTATGTATGTGTGTATGTATGTATGTATATAATAGCCTTTTTGAATAGAATGTTTTTTTAAGCGTGATAGAACTTTAAATTGAATCCCTATCAAATGTTCTATCTAACTTAAAAAAAACAGTCTTTATCATATCTTTATACAGTTACTCACAAAATTGAGCATACACTTATAAATTATAAACGTTTATTCATACATTAACAGAATTAAATATCTTTTTTAAACAAAAAGTGTATACTTGTAATAAATGCTTCTTGCCACTTATAATTTCATTAAAAAGACATAAAAATACTATCATATTCACTCTATATTCAGTAAAGATATAAAAAAGTTCCAAATTTATTCACACAAAATTGAGCGTACAGTAGCGATAATTATGAACATTTCTTTACGATACATAAAATTAATATTTTGTAGTATAGCCTTTAGCGTCTATTATGACTGCCTGCAGACGCCGTGGCATTGATTTGACTAAATTTTTTGTTACAGAACTAGGTATATTTTGCCATATTTCTGTCAATTTGTGTGCTCAATCGTTTTTGTTAGATGGGTTGTAAGTTCTCATACGGTTTTTCAATTCTACCCACAAAATTTCAATTGGGTTGAGATCTGGTGATTAGGGTGGGTTTTTTAAGAATTTTGGTGCATTATATAACAGCCATTTTCTAATTATGCACGTAGTATACTACGGGTCATTATCTTGTTGTAAATGATAAGTTGGTGACATTCCTAGTCTGCGGGCAGATGGCTTTAAATATATTTTTTTAAATTTCAAGGTACTTCATCTTATCCATGATAGATTCAATATAACTTAAATTTTCAGTACTACTAGCTCCCATATAGCCCCATATAACATTACAAATCCTACTCAGTGTTTTACTGTTAAACACATGTGATTTTTTGTTTGGTTTTCTCCAAACAATTTGCCTGCCATCCGATCCAAACAAATTAATTTTGGTTTCGTCCGAGAATATCACATTGTTCTAAAAATCCACATTATACTTAATATTAATACTTATTAATACTTTTTAGCAAATTCTAGATGTTTTTCTCGGTTTACTTTAAAAATAAATATTTTTTTACATGCAATTCGTCTATAATACCCATTGTTATGTAGTACTCGACGCAATATTTTGGTGAAAATTTTCTTGTTCATTCTCGAGGATACCCCCATTTGTAATTTTGGTAAACTTTGATTCGGGTTTATCTTCATTGATCTGATGATAAACCGTTCATCACTAGAAATCAGAATTTTTTCCCTGCCCCGACCTTTGTTATTGTAGAGCGTACCTTCATATTTATATTTATTAATTATTTTTTGAACAGTGGAATGTAACCTATGCACTACTGCTCCAATGTCGTGTAATGATTTTCCTTTATAGCATAACGTTATAATGAGTTGATGCGTAGTTATAAGAGTTTACTTCCTTTTACTCTTCATTTTATAACAAATATGAGTTCTTCAAGAAATAACGAAATATAGTAAAGAACTAATAAATGTTTATTATTGTTTACGCTATACATAAGACCCATACTTAATTATATTTTGAAATGCGCATAAAATCAGTCTTTCTGTACATACTTTCAAAGTGTACGCTCAATTTTGTGTGAATAAATTTGGAACTTTTTTTATAACTATACTGAATATAGAGTGAATATGAGGATATTTTTATGTCTTTTTAATGAAATTATAAGTGACAATAAGCATTTATTACAAATATGCACTTTTTGTTTAAAACGGTTTTTTTAATTCTGTTAATATATGAATAAATGATTATAATTTGTAAGTGTATGTTTAATTTTGCGTGTAACTGTATATACATACACACACAAATAATGTAAATATATGTGCATATATATATATATATATATATATATATATATATATATATATATAAAGATGTTCTTAGGTTAGATAGAACTTTCGATAGGGATTCAATTTAAAGTTCTATCACGTTTAAAAAAACATCGATATTTGTGAGTGATACGTTCAAGTTCTACCGTGGATATGCCTGAATTCGCCGATAATAGCGAACGCTATTATAAGTCTTTTTTCTTTTACATACATATCCACGATAAAGTTTAATTGATAGATTATGAACAATGAGACATTACCAACATTAAATAATAAAATCATTATACATTATTATATAGGGTCATACAAATGTGATGCCTAGATTTGTGTTTGTGGAAAAACACTAATCAAACATGATTGGTGGCAGTCATGTTTGATTTTTTTAAGCTCATTTTGATATTTCAACTCAGTACAGTTTGGCAAATGATCAAGGAACGTTTAACACTTGAAAAACGCTTAGAAATTATAAAAACTTGTTATAAAAATCAATGTTTGGTTCATAAAACTTATCGTACGCTTCGTGAAACTTACAGTCAATATTAAATAAAAAAATTGCAGAATTTGGAGTGAAAGCAATGCACAAGTCATTGAACAAAAACCACTCCACCACAAAAAGTAACAGTCTGGTGTGCGCTATATGCTGGCGGTGTCATCACGCCGTATTTTTTTAAAAAAATGAAGCTGGAGATCGCATTACAGTAAATGGAGTATTTGTATTCTTTCTCTCTCTCTTGAATAAATGGGATTCTGACGTTTTAGCTTTAAGGGATGTTGGAGCAATGAAAAATATATACACATACAGTTTAAATAGATTTTACATTACACTTTCTGTTTATTTCAACTTTCTAGAAAAACATCGTCGCAGGGAGTTTTGTTAGTACTTCCTTTCAGTTCAATGCTGAAGAGTTAGATATTAAAACACAATTCTCTGACGACGATGGCATAACCATCAAAATGTGCATTAGCTTATTGTTATTTAAAAAAATGACATAATGGACAATAAGTGATTATTAAACATTTTCTTATATTATGTAGTGTTAGGGGTGATAATTTATTTGTACCTTTAATTCGTAGACTAAAGGAACTTTCTTATTAAAACTGCGCGCGTTTATGGAATGTCATGTTGTAATTTTTTTAAGTTGGTATATCTGTCAATGACACCTGTATCAAATTTCAGGTCGTTACACTCATTAGTAAATAATTCATATTGGTTTTTGTTAGACGGTGATTGTTGTTCATGGCGATTTTTACGATGTAGAAATCAGTGGATCAAAGAATTTGCATTAAATTTTGTGTTGCGAACCAAATCAACTTCACACAAACGTTGGAAATGTTAAGAAAGGCATACTCTGAAGATTACCTATCGCAAACAAGTGTTTTTGACTGGCATAAGGAGTTCAAAAAGAGCCGTAGAGCCGTCGATGATGAACTACGATTTGGACGTCCATCGACATCAACTGATGACGAACACGTAGCGCAAGTGAAGGAATTGGTACTTAAAAATTGTCGTATTACCATCAAATCGATTTCCTTTGTTGTTCATCAAAGAGTTCACTTCCCCAAATTTTTCTTAATGTCCATATTGCTGGTACTGTTACAGTTTTGTCTTCTTCATCCTTCACCTTGTCAATAATTTAATAAATTCTTACAATTCCCCATTCGTCAACATTTCTTGGTGTTCTTCGATATGTTCTTCCACCTCTTCATTAATCAATCATATCATCGAATTTTTTCCACCCACTTGTCTAGCTACACGAATGATTTTTTTTACATCTCCATCAACCGCCGAAAAGTCTTTAAAATCATTCACTTCACTCTATAAGTTCTTTCAACAAGCATTTACGGTTTCGGCTTTTAATTTATCTATAGCTGTTTTGATAAAAGTTATTGTATCGTCAATAGTAAATGATTTGCAGCATTCTATAATTTCATTCCAACATTTTTAAACCGCAAATTACCGAAACCACGGAAACCAAATTTGTAGATACAAGGTTCTGTTATATGTACATACACATACGCATGCATATATATATATATATATATATATATATATATATATATATATATATATATATATATAGGGGTTTTCAATAAGCGCTTCAGAAGTTTAAACAGAAATAAAACAAAAAGTATTTAATTATTTTTTAAATATTTTTTTCTATTTTTAAGCATATTCTATGGCATTAATTATGAAACATAATTTCCCTCATATGGCCACCACGACTTTACTTGACATAGTGCATTTGTTTAGTCCAATTTTTAATCACTCTTTCACATAATTGTGGTCCAATTTCATGAATTACACGTTGAATGTTTATTTTTAATATTTCTTTTGTTTGTGGTTTACAGCATAAACCAATGATTTCACATAATCTCACAAAAAATAATCCAATGGAGTTAGATCACATGATCTTGGTGGCCGATTGATGGGTCCATTCCATGAAATAATGGACTCGTTAAACTTTTGTTTCAATAAGTCTATTGGAGTTTTTACAATTTCTAAGCGTTGTTGAAATGTTAAACGTTCCATGATAATTTTTCAAACTATTCTGAGTTGAAATGTCAAAATGAGCTCAAAAAATTCAAACATGGATGCTACTAGCTGTCAAAGTGCTGACATTCTTATTGGAAAACTCTATATAAAAAGGCCTAGGGAGGGATCCATGGACAGATGGGACAAAGATATAAAAAAAAATGTTGAAATTGACAGAAAGAGAAAATTTTAGGAGAGGCTTACATTCATCAATGGACATAAATAAGTTAATTATGATAATGATACAAATACGAGGGTCGTTTGATAAGTATGGTAAAAAAGTAAGAAAAACTAAACTGAAAAATTTAAATAAATTGAACAATAAATAATTTTACCATACTTATCAAACGTCCCTCGTATATATATATATATATATATATATATATATATATATATATATATATATATCTACATACTTATACGCAATTATTCTTATCTACATAAACTATAAACGATATAATATTTTATCGGATGATTAATATTTGTATTGTAATTATGAATATATATATATATATATATATATATATATATATATATATATATATATATATATATATATATATATATATATACGAACATACATTCACACTCATTTTTATCTACGTAATAAGATTATGCGATAAACTATTTTATTGGATTAACGAGGTGTGAACTATAAAATTTAAAATAGGTTTGATATTTAATTCATTCTCATTAAACAATATTGAATGAACAAAATCTAAATTATAAATGAAAAATGTGTGAAAACCTTTACATATATGTTATGTATGTTATTTTGTGAAAACGAATTTTTTAAAATTGAAATATATTTTTTAAACAAAAATCAAGATACAAATATATTAACCATTCGATAGAAAAAGCAAGATCTAAATTATATATAAAATAGTTTGTTATTAATATAAAAGAAATCCAAATTGCATATTAATTTCTTAAGTAAAATCTCTAAATTATTATCCATGATTATAAATTTCACATATATATCTCTAATTATTGTTAGAAAGTTAAGAAAGTAAAAAAATATTAATAAAAAAATGATATTTAATAGTTATAACAAATCAATAAAAAAAGCATTATTTTTTCAACAAAATGTTACACTTAATAATTTTATATTTGTTGGTTTTATTATAAAATCTATAAACTGATGTTACTGGAATGACATGTTGACAATTATTTGAAAAATTATTAAACTGACATATTTATGTATTTTTATAACAAAATGGAAAATGAAATCAAACATGTAATTATAAACTAGTTTTAAGGTAATGACTATTTGCAATATTTGTTGCGCCACTAACCTTATTAATGACACCATATATGAATATATTTTTATATATATATATATATATATATATATATATATATATATATATATATATAAGATTAAAACAGATCTATATTAAGACAAAAAAGTCTGAACATATTGTACAATACAGAATACAATTCACACTTCCCTCTGATTCATACGACTAATTATTCCATTCAACTGCCAAAGGTAAAATAATTACAATTTGTTAACCTTCATAATAAATTACAAAAATCACTCTTTTGCATTACTTTCGAAACAAATTTTATCAAAATTTAATACTGTCAGAGTGTGTGTGTGTGTGTGTGTGTATGTGTGTGTATATATATATATATATATATATATATATATATATAAAGATATATATATATATATATATATATATATATATATTATAGATTATTGAATCATACCTTATTACAATTTAAATAAATGTGAAAATCAGTAATTAATGTCTAATTAAATGCATATTGCTTATTAGCACTTTAATCTGAATACATATTAAAAAGAAATAATTAAAACACATTTCATATGCTATTATTTTTTATCTATTAATCTTTAATCTGCAATAGTAAATGAACAATTACTCGCAACGTAGTTTTATATTCTTTTGTGTTGGCTTTGTATAATAAACGCCTATATGTAGACATGGAGGTTTGAAGACAATGTAGTGGAGGTTTGGCCTTGATCGATAAGATTTTAATGTTATTTTACCCTTAATATACACACTTTGCTATCTACATACACCAAAAAAGACCTGCTAACAGTGATATTCACTTTTATGGGTTCTAAGTATAATAGGGGCCGATATTTATCAAGTACAGTTTGTGTTTTGTTACTACAACAGGGGTTGGAAAATATTCCTGCACGACGTACAAATAAGCTAATAATCGATGGAAACATTATATTCCTCTGGTGAAATATTATCTTTTGAAAATTTGATATGAATGGAAAACAAACTGGAAAATATAAGAATAAATCATTGACCCTGTTTCATATTTCGTTGAACAGTTATTGTTCGACGCTTTTTACATTTAGATAATTATAATATGAGGGATACGATTAGCTAATAATTAAAATACCTTCTACAATTAAGGGGTTATACGCAGTTAGAAATTTCAAAAAATCGATTTATTTTTTTGCATTTTCGGAATGCACATATATTTGAGTATATTCTCTGAAAATTTGAAGTAAATCCGATAAATATTTTCGGACATACACCTGAATTTGTAAAAAAATTTTAACTATGTGTAAACTACTTCCGAAACTTCAAACGCGTTTATCTCAAAACGGTGTTTTCATAGTCGGTGATCTCGATATCTCAGAAATGGCTGAACCGATCGGTCTCAAATTTTCACACAATCTTCTCAAATATATTCCTCAGGTATTGAACGAAGGAATAAGGTTTACAAAAATTATTACTATTTTTTTTAAACAATTTAGAGCGAAAATTTTAGTAAAAAACGAAAAAATTTTTTCAAGTAGACGCCATTTTGTCAAAAATGAAAATTTTTATTATTCCTTCGTTCAATACCTGCATTAATCTATCCTTTAAAAGAATTGACCATATTTTTTGATTTCGGATAATCCAAACCGCCGATATGGAGATCACCGCCAAGCGCCTTTTTTTGGAGGTCGTTCGGGACATCGTCTGCAGGAGCGGTGCACTTCAATATTTTTTTATGATCGACATGTTATTTTATTCTAGAAAGTAGGATCTATTCAAATAACCATAATTTGTAATTGCAAAATAAATACTGTTTCTAAAAAAAATTCCTAAAAAAACGTTGTTTTTGCGCCTCGCAAGTGCGTATAACCCCTTAAGTCTGAAAAGTGGTCGTAAAATATAAAAAAAATAATACAAAATAAATGAATCACTTACTCAATATTACATAATTTCATTCTAATTTTAAAATTTATTGTTATTCGTTGAAATGCATTTCGATTATCATTACATTATCGTTGAGTGTTGAATTTAAATATTGTTAATGGAGCATTCTGATAGTAGCATTGTAAACAAAACAGACATAAATGAATAGAGATGAATTATAAAATTTTGTGGGTTTGAGGTGAGTGATTCATTAGTATTAAAAAAAGAATTCACAGTACCAAATCAAACAGAGGTTAATATTGTTTATTATAAAAAGAATTTAATGAACTGTAATTTTTGAATATTTTTCTAAGTTAGATTCTAAATAAAGTATAAATTATAAAACACAGTGATACAGAAAACAAAAAATTAACATTGGAGAACAAATATGAAAATTATTACAAAGAAATAAAATATCCTAAGTAAATTTGTTTTAATGAAAAAAAGTTAAAGTGGTATTAATATTTTAGTATATAAAATTGGTTTCTTTGACAGATTTTAACCATCTTTACCCAAAAAGTGGATAATTCAACGATTTCACAAAATACAAAATCATGAAAAATGATTATTAGAAATTAAAAAATACAAAAATAATAAAGGTTTACTATTAACAGTCATTTTATTTTTTATTCTAACTCTATCAAACGAATATAAGTATTATCATTTGATTCGCATAAATATTCTAAATAAAGTAAATACAATCGTTTCTATACTAGGATTCGACATATTTTTAATATCATACGAAGATAATTTCAAGTTCTCGGAATAAATATAGTTCAGTGTAATTAGTTATCTTTCATATAAATAACTGTATAGTAAATAGAGTTTATGAAGTAGCATTGTATAAACAGTAAGTTGAAGAAGAGCAGTTATGTTTATATTAGGTTGTCATCTAAGTCTGCGTTTTTTTGCAAATAGTTTTAGAAAAAGAAAAAATAAAACATGCAACATTTTTAATCGATTATATATTCTCCTTCATTATCTGCAGCCTTTTTCAATCTGTCATTAATTTTTTAATACCCATTTCGAAAAACATTGGATTTTTAGAAGCAATAAATTCTTCAATATTATTTTTATATCTTCTTTCGTTCGGTAATTTTTTCCATTTAAAAAATGTTGTAGAGATCTAAATAGATGATAATCGCTTGGTGCTATATCCAGAGAATATGTTGGGTGAGATAGAAGTTCCCAAGTAAATTCATTTTTTTTTCAATTGTCTTTTTTGAAACATGAGAGCGAGCATTATCTTGGTGTAAAATTACTCTTTTTTCATTTAAAAGTGCCAGTCTTTTTATGGCCAAAGCCTCTTTCAAAGGATCAAATTGTGCACAATACACGTCTGTCATGATTGTCTGCCCATAATCCAATAATTCAAAATGAATTACGTCCCTCATATTCCACCAAATGTACAGCATGATTTTTTGAGGTGTAATTCGGTTCTTGGTGTAGGAATTGGGGGTTGATTCGTGTTCAACCACTACCTCTTGTGTTGTGTGTTGACGTAGAGAATCCATTACTCATCCCCAGTAACAACAAGTTTCAAAAATTGCTCGCATTGTTCCCGAATCAATAAAATGACTGGCATATTGATACACGCTGCGCGAGATTCTGTTCAGGTAATTAATTTATGAGGTACCCATTTTCTGCAAGTTGACACTTTTCCCATTTTTCAAGTGTTTATGAACAACTCCAGAAAGCATTTCGAGTCTTTGTGCTAGTTCCCGTATCGTTAACCGTGGATCTGTTTCGATGGCAGGCTTAATCTCCTCACTATCAATCACTTTTTGTCTACCTGACCTTGGTAAGTCTTTAATATTTAAATTCCCGGAACGAAATTCTTTGGCACTTTTTAAATTTTTATTGCATCCGTGCCTATTGCTTTATAGATATTTTCGATTCCCATTATTGCATTTTGTCCAAGTTGAAACTCATAAAGCATAGTGTAGCGTAATTGAGTTTCTTTTATATCCACTGTCATTGTTTATTTGGGGTTGAAAATGTTAAAAATTTATATAATGAGTTTCGACAGAGCATCACCTACACAAGCACTCCTGGTGAATACCGAAAGAATACTAAAAATATCTCTAGTTTACAAAAAGTTATGCATTTTAACTGATGTTAAAAAAAGCAAAGATTTTGCGTTTTTTTAAGACGTAGGTGACAACCTAATATTTCATTAGCCACTGATTTTTCCTTTAATTTATCAAAGATTTTCTAAGTCAGACTTCCAAATTTTTCGGTCTTTGTAAAACTCTTTACGTGTTAACCGTTATGTTACTACCCGAAATTTTCTACATTAACTACTACCCGGGGTACATTTTGTCGCATTACTTAATTGTCTGACCTCGTAGATGACAACCTAATATTTCATTAGCCACTGATTTTTCCTTTAATTTATCAAAGATTTTCTAAGTCACACTTCCGTGTACCCCATTATAAAATGTCATTATTACGGTCCTAAATTCGTATATCTGGCAGAGTCTATTATATAAATATGGTGGATTTGATACGGAAAAATTCTATCCTCTCACTAGTCAAATTTATACTGGACAATCAGTATCGGGTAGAAAAAAAAAATTAGGAGGGCGAGTTGTAAAAGAGTTGGTGGCTCCGTTCAAAGAATCAGACCGAAATATTACCATGGATACTTTTTTTACAACTCTCCCGTTAGCCCGACATTTACTATCATGAAAGTTGATAGTCGTTGGGACATTGAAACGTAATAAAAAATATATTCCTGCAGAAATGACACAGACAAAATCTCGAAGAATAAATTCTTCATTATTTGGCTATAAGGACAATGTGATAATATGTTCATATGTGCCAAAATAAAAAATAAAACCGTCATAGTTTTGTCATCGATGCATCACGACGACGCAATAACTGGACCCAAAAATAAACCAGACATAATCCATTTTTATAACAAAACTAAATCTGGTGTAGATATTATGGACAAATTAGTAGGACGCTATAATGTGAGAAGGCGTACAAACAGGTGGCCACTTGCATTGTTCTTCAATATCGTTGATATTGCAGCTCTTGCAGTATATATTATTTATTTCGAAAATACCTTTATGCTCGAGAAAAAGAAAAATCAGCGCCGAGTACTTTTGAGACAATTAGGACAAGAGCTTTGTCTTCCAATCATTCAAGACTGTTCCTTCAATGTACAAATTACAAGAAACTTGTCTACAAAATTAGCGATCAAGAGCATGCTAATGAAGTCAATCTCATACATACAAACTGCATTTAATTCTGCATCGATTGCTTCTACATCTACTACTATTCCAGCTCAACGTGATATACGTGGTCATAAAATCGTCGTTGGGTTTTGCTGCATTTGTCATGCAGCACCGAATAAACGGAGAAGAAAGGTTCGAAAATCATGTGTACAATTCCAGAAACCTATTTATGATGAACATTCTTCGACGTATTCAGTTTGTAAAAATTGTCTATCACCTTTCAAAAAATGACATTTTTCGGCTTATTTTTTTTTCAAGATACAATAAAGTCCTATAATTAAAACGTAGTATTTTTTTTTTATTTAATTTATTCCTGCCTTTTACAAAATACCTATGGGTACACGTGTACCCGTGTAGTAATTAGAGGGGTATATCAGTTAAATGTCATTTGAATTAATATTTTTTAATAAAAAAAATAATAAATACCTAAATCTTCTCGAAATTTCCCAAATAATGGGGATCTGACTGGGCAAAACGATGCTTCCAATAAAAATTTATTGGCTTCTTGGAAAATGGGTATATGTGTACCCGGGTAGTAACATAACGGTTAAATCTTTCAATAAAACAGCACCTTGTCCAGTTTTTCTCTGATAAAGACAGGTCTTTCCATGAACGTGGAATTATGAAGCTCACCGTAAAATTGCAAAAATTCATCGAACTAAATGGCGAATACATTGATTAAACTTTGTACTTTATATAAATAAATGAAATTTGAAAAAGTTAAAGTGCGTCACGACTTTTCGACAACCAATAAAATGAGTGATACATTGGTGATTACAATAAAAATACATTCTTTTTGTCACTTTATGTTTAAACAGATATTAATAAAAAAGCAAATAAAACTTATTTCCTAGAAAACCAATATAATAAAAATAGTTGTTTTAGATTTCAAACTATAAACAATATCTACATTTTTTTAGATAATGTTCATCAATTGAAATATTTTTTCCACAAATGAACAAAATCATTTTGAATTGTTTCTCGTCAATAAATAATTATTGTTGTACTAAAATAATATTCATGTAATATCAATAAAGTTTTAAAAGAAAAAGTCCTAAAATAATCTGAAAAATATTACTGTTTGTATATTTAACTTTAGTTAAAAAAATGTGTGAACGATTATGTTGTCACATATATATATATATATATATATATATATATATATATATATATATATATATATATATATATATAAAATGTATATAATACGACGACCTTGACAACATAGCAGTGGGTCACGTGTATTCATAATGAATTCATCGACAAATGAAATATGTTGTACACTGTACGAACATGTGTGTGGATCATCTGTGTTCATAAACTTCAATAAAAATCGAAGTACATCGCGAACTTCCTTTGGAAAACAGGAAGCAAATACTATGTTTGATTTCTTCGGATGAAAAAAAATACCTTGAAATATATTACACAAATAGATTCTGAATAAAAATGGAGAGCGTATTTACATTTGCAACTATATACATAATTGATCCGAATAAAAGAAGAGGAAATGTAAAAGTAAACAATCGCATCTTCTTTGTTTACAACCAACAAATTTATATTTTATGAAACGGATTTGATACACGCTTTAGATTAGTAACATACTTATGGATGCAACGTAGAACTTGACTTATGATCATTTCACTTTGTAATTATTCTCAAATAGGATTTGCCTTTAAGCTAAAATAAACAATGTGAAATCTATTACACTCACAGATGTACAAAACACACAATTATATATATATACAGATGTGTGTGTGTATAAATGTGCGTGTGCTGTATCCTCCATATATAATTTAAACACATCTTGCAAAGTTGTTGTACACCTACTCAACATTTCAATAAAATTGATTTTTAATTACAGTGAAATAAAATATGCGAATCATGAATACGTATAGTATAGGGTCATCCGAATGCGATGCCTAGCTTTGTGTTTTATTAAAAAGAAACGTGTATATAGGGAAACTTGTATATAGTTTAATTTGTTTCTTTTCAATAAAACACAAATCTAGGCGTCACATTTGGATGATCCTGTATAATTCAAAGTGAAAAACAAATATTGACAATTTTGGTCTATACACATTTGAATATGTGCATATTTAATTTTTAAAATTCAATTTGTATAATTTGTTTCATTTACAGATATAAAAAAATGAACAAAAACTGAATTGGATATGTATATATATATATATATATATATATATATATATATATATATATATATATATATATATATATATTAAATAGAGCAATATTAACAATTTTAAATTAACGATTTTTAACGATATATTGAAATGACTACTGCAATTATATTGATATAAATTAAATAAAATATTATTTACTTTTCACTGGTTCATTGCTTTTGTATTTCTTCACGAACGATTTCGGATTTCAAATACTGTTAGATACAAGAACACTCTTAACTAAAATAACCATATATCTCAAGGTAGCTTTAAGTCATGGAGAAGTATTAGACTATTCGAAAAGTTCGTCTCGTTTTATTAATGTACGACCAATTTTTTTATATACAGTTAATAAACACCACATCATGCAAAATCGTTATTTATCTCAATTAGTAGTTTAATAATGAATGTACGAGTATACCACTATTTTTTTTTGTAAACATTATTACAAAGTGTTTTTTAGGATTAAAAATGAGTATTAAAAAATGCATTCCCACCATATATTTTTCAAATTAAGAAAGAGTAAGAAAGAAATAATATAGTAATTGTTGTAAAAAACATGTGAAAACTTTGTAAAAAATATGTGAGAAAGTGCAAATGGTACTGTAAAAAGACCTACCAATGTTTTTTGAATACTGGTAGATCTCAATATATCGAAAAAAAACAATATTCTAGGCCATAGTGAAGATATACCCTCAAACAAGTAAAGCGGATCATGGCAATGAGTCAAGATTTCAAACTTTTCGTATCTATGAAGAAAAAAACCAAGAGGATTTTAAACTACAATTGAAATAATATAAATTGTCAAAATCGTAGCTGAAAAAATAGCAAAAGTTATAAAAATAAAATTAAGGAGAAAGATATTAGAGATGTAAAAAATTTAATGAAAAAAGGATGAAAAATTAAAAAATTAATATATAAAAGTAGGTAAAAATTTGAAAAATATATAAATGAGATATTCGGAAATATAAGTGCTGTTAATGAAACTGGAGGATAATACAGGATAGTAAGCAAGTAAATGTATGTCTAAACCCTTTAATCTCATTTGTGCCACCCTATAAAATAGTGAATTCGTAACAGACTTATTTTTCAAAAAAATAAAAGCTGTTAAAAAATAAAACTAATTCTTGTCATAAAAACAATCACTTTGAAATTAAAATATAGAAGTAAAATATATAACAGATCAATAATAATAAAGAGAATAGAATTCTTCATTAAATTACATGAATGGGTAAATAAGGAAGAATAAATAAAAATGAGACATATAAAAGACTAAATGTTTCACCAATATTAGAAGGTAATCTAAAAGTTTTAGTATATTGTATAATACCATTTACCAATTTTTTATATACTGTTGATATACACCACATTATGTACAATCGTTATTTATCTCAATTAGTAATTTAATAATGAATATACAACGAGTATATTACAATTTTTTTTATAAACATTCTTACAAAGGGTTTTTCAAGATTGAAAATGAGTATTAAAATGCATTTCTGCCATATAATATTTCACGAGTTAAAAAATAAATAATACAATAACTGTTGTAAAAAATATGTGAAGCATATGGTTGAAGCCGTAGAAAGTTTTTTTTTGTTAGATTTCATGTCGAAAATTTCAGCCTTGAAGATGACGCACGCTCCGGAAAACCATTTGATATTTAATAACTCATTGGAAAGCTCGGATGGGAAAAAAATATGCCCGCAAATAGCGTACTGTTCCTGTTGGCGAACATGTATTGGAAATAGGCTTGTGAAAATTGTCCGACCATGAGGAGGGTATGTATATATATATATATATTAGATGGAACCAGATTATCGAACAAAACGGCGCATATAACTAAATAACTGTAACACTTTTTGAGCATTGAATAAAAAAAAAAAGCGGAAGGGTATATAATATATATATATATATATATATATATATATATATATATATATATATATATATATATATATATATATATATATATATATATATATATAACGACTTGCGGAAGTTAGATATAGTGAACCGGTATAATCATTAGATGCTTCATCTATGAAAAGGCAACGTTCTGTATTTCATGGGATTGTTAAGGCGTATTTTTTATAAATTACTTGCAATAAATGAGAATATAAATAGTGTACGACACTGGATTCAATTCAACAATTTGAAAGCAGTAATTCAAGAAAAACGTCTCTCTTTAATCAATATGAGTGAAAATATGTTTCATTGAACTAATGTTTAACCAAACGAATGGAAAATTAAAAGATTTCGATTGGGATGTTTTAAACATACATCTTAATTATTAAAATTCATTAAATTTCATTCAATTATTAAATTTCATTCAACCCTCTTTTGAAGAAAAAATATATAACAATATTAGTGATATCAAACAACACTTGGATCAATTCTTTGCATCGGAAGTTGAGATAATGTTTAAAAATGGCACCGAGAAACTCCTAGCACGATGGAAAAAAATCAAAAAGAACAGAAATTGGATATTTTTTAAAAAGAAAAAAAAACCATTATATATATATATATATATATACATATATATATATATGTGTGTGTGTGTGTGTGTGTGTGTGTGTGTGTGTGGCGTGTGTGTGTGTGCGTGTACATTAGCGTGAACAAAAATAAGTGTGTCTGTTATAGAAAAAAAATCAATCAAAGTTGGAAATGCAATTAATAATTTTCAAACTGTTTTGCTTCTCAGCTGTTTGTCGTGCTTAAATGTCAATTTCGGTGAATTAACGTTTTATTAAAAAAAAGATGACTTGCATTTTTTAATTTTTTCTTGGCAAGTGAATATTAAAGTGTGAAAAAATAGGTATGATTTTCAACTTCTTGAATTTTATAAAAGTATTAAATATAGTTTCTCTTTAAACTTTTTGTCTCTGTGAGGTAAGTTATAAATCTTTTCCTTTATTATGATTTGGGAAATGAAATTTTAAATTCTAAATTTTTGTCAAAAAAATGCGTCGTCGAGAACATTGCCAACTTGAGGAGCGTCATATAATTTTAAACTTAAAAAAGAAAGGCAAAACTTATTTCAAATTGTTGAAATAATGAATTACTCTCAAAATATGGTAACAAATGTTTTAACATGGCATCCACAGATTGAATGTCGAGGACGAAAGCGGAAAATTACTGAGAAATTGAGCGAAAAACCGTAAAAATGGTTAAAAAAAATCAGTTTGCTACTTCGACAGTAATAAAAAAGATTTGAAACTGGAAGTAACAACATTAGCTATTAGACAATTTTTAATTAAAAACAAGCTTCACGCCCGTAGTCCCAGGAAAGTACCATTGCTAACTAAAAAACATGTTTTAAATCGTTTGAAATTTGCACGAGATTGTGACTAGTTTGTGATGAAGTGAAAAAATATTCTGTGGACCGACGAAAGTAAAATTAATTTATTTGGGTCTGATCGTGGCAAACAATACGTTAAAAGGTCATAAAATCAAGAATTACTTCCACAGTACACAGTAAATACCGTCTAATGTAAATCCAGCAAAATAATGATATAGAAATGTTTTTTATAGTGTCGTGGGTCATTTTTTTGGATTAGACATTATGAATGTCCAAAAATGATTGATTGAAATTGATATACAATGTAATATTATGTTGCCTTATGCGGAGTTCGAACTGTCAGTTAGATGGGTGCTACAAGACAACGATCCGAAACACACATCTAAGTTGGCAAAAAAATGGTTTGATGACTACAAAATTGCAGTAATGAACTGACTTAAATCCGATAGAGAATTTGTGGTGCGACGTTAAGCTGGCAATTGCAAACAAAAAAATTTAAAAATTAAGCTCAATTATAAGCGGCAGTTGAAAAGGTTTGGAAGGCTACCTCTAACAATCGATTCTAAACCTCAGTCAGCTAAATGCCTCGAAGTTGTGCAGCATAAGGTCATACAGAATAAGGAATATGTCACCAAATATTAATAATTTGATTACACTTTGACAATTTTCTCGAAATAAAAATTGGTTTTTAGATATAACACACCTATTTTTTCACACTTCAATATTCACTTGTCAAGAAAAAATGCAAGTCATCTTTATTTTTTAATAAAACGTTAATTCACCAAAATTGACATTTATTGCTCTACAAACAGCTGAGAAGCAAAACAGTTTAAGAATATTAATTGCATTCCAAACTTTGATTGATTTTTTTCTATTACAAAGACTAACACGTATTTTTGTTTACACCGCCGTATATACAATGTATATATTCAAAAATTCCAAGATTTTTTTAAATAATCTGATACAAAAATAATGAAATACATTAAAAAACCATTACATTAACATAGGATGAAAATAATACACGCATCATTCACTGCAACATCACAAGATTTTATAAAAATATACAGTAATTATATATTGATTATTTTATTAATAATACTTTAATTGATTGTGGCATTTTCGTCAGAGTATGTCAAATTAAAATTACAAATATTTCTAGATTTAAAACAAACAAACAAATTATTTAAGGTAATCTATAGATTTTATAACGTAGTGCTCTAACGATGATGGAACGGGAGCCGAAATACATATTTGGAAAAAAGTGAACCAGAAGTGATTAATAAAAACTTTCATGAAATGTTTTAGTATAACTGAGTAATTTATTTGTGTGACAAGTGAATTAGTCATAGTTGAAAATTAGATGTGATCTTTCGCTTACTAATGAGCACAGAATAAACATTTTAAACACATTTTCTAAAATTAACCAATGATATAATATTAGAAAAGAAACAGTGCAAAGTTTTTGCATAATAAAACGTACACTTTTGTATAATAACACGAGAGGATCTTTTAACATTTATAACTAAAGCAAAAATTATAATAATAGAAGAACAAGTACTTTATATTAGGTGTACCCATAAGTAATGTAATTTTTTTCAGTGTGAAAACTGCACTCGAAGAATATTTTACTTCAAAATCAAACTTATTTACAAAAAGGGAATTTTGTAAAACAACATTAGTTATGGGCACACCTAATAAATAAAAATAATACTAATAATGATCATTATTTTATTTCCATCATTGTTCTATAATAATGTTCACTTTAATACGTTCTAGTTTATAAGTTTTATCAATACTTTGATAACAATATAAATCAGTACACATAAAAAAATATTTTAATCTATGTTCTATGATCCTGCAAAGCACTGAATAACGATAAAATATCAAATAAAATTATTTAAAATAAATCATAAAACAGTCACATTATTTATTGTGTTACTTAACTACAAATGTATTACTTTTATATTTAAAACTAAAATTCTGATTCAGTACAGAATTATTATAAAAATAATCATAATAGTTATCAATAGCATCTAAAATGGCAAATAGTAATTATTAAACACTTTCATAAAATCTTATATTGTTTGAGTGAGTAATTAATTTGTGTAGAATTGAATTAGTCATAATGTAGAATCGATATCGGGAAATATTAATTATTTTTTAATTTTCAAATATATATATATATATATATATATATATATATATATATATATATATATATAAATATTTATATATATATATAAATATTTATATAAATATTTATATATATATATATATATATATATATATATATATATATATATATAATATTTATATAAATATTTATATATTTAGTTCGGAGAATCAATTACAGAAATTTCATTTTGAATAACAATAAAATGTTTGAACTATTTTTTAAAACAAATATAAAATGTCATGAAAATCGCTTCCGCGTTTTGACATCCGATACAATATTAAACAATATTTAGAATATTTGTTGATTAATTTATATTATATATTATATATATATATAAATGTTTATATATATATATATATATATTATGTTATGTATCGCTTCCGCGTTTTGACATCCGATTTTATTTACAAGCTGCGAAATTTAAGACCATTTGTTGCATTAGTGTTTATATATATATATATATATCTATATATATATATATATATTTATATATATACACACTCGTCCCTCAATTTACGCGAGAATTTTTTTACGCGGCACTTTTTATACGCGGTCAGATAGATTTCATTTTATATAATTTTTCATGAAATTTATTATATATCAGAATAACAAAAATTCTTATTTGAATGTATAAAAGCGCGATATAAATATATAAAAGGTTGATTGATTTGAAATACAGTAGCGATAGTGACACCGAATAAAATTTATCTACTTTTATTGGTTGTTTTGGAACTGTGGCTGATTCACTTTACACAAATGAATTTTCACCCCAAACCACAATAATTATTGTGGTGTTGGGGTGAAAATTCATTTATCTACTTTTGTTTTCTAAAACGTCATTATTTTTTTGTTAAGCTATGTGAAATAAATATGTGTTTCTACAACTTTACTAGCTTTTATTTCCAATATTTTTTCTATTGCACTGACAGACTCGATTTACGCGATTTTCATTCGCGTAAAACAAATCCACGTGGAACGGATACTCCGTGTAAATTGAGGGACGTGTGTGTGTGTGTGTCATTAAAAATATATCTTTTGATACTTTTGTAACTGATCGGTATAGATCATAGCTGAGTGATGGTTATTAATTATGTGCAAATTATATTTAAAAATGTTAAATGAATTTCAACTGGTTTTATTACGAAATTGTACTTTTTAATAAGAATGACTACAGAAAGATAAGTTATTATAACGCAAATACTTTATCTTAAGCACATATGTAAATATATCTTTTTATATGCATATTTATATAAATACGCCTGCGTCACACATGCACGTACGCACACACACACACATTTTTATATATAATATAAATTTATATATATATATATATATATATATATATATATATGTGTATATATATATGTATATATATATATATATATATATATATATATTCAAGTTATATATATATATATATATATATATATATATATATATATATATATATATATATATATATATATATATATATATATATATATATATATATATATATATATATATATATATATAATATGTTAAGTATGGTAATATTTATTTATTATATAATTTATATTAATTATATTAAATTTTTTCAATTTAGCCTTTTTCTTGAATTTTATTACCATACTTATCAAACGAAGCGGAAGGGATATATATATATATATATATATATATATATATATATATATATATATATATATATATTTGCTAAGGATGTTAAGATAATTTATTGTTTAAATTAATTAAAGATAAATTAAATTTTTCAATATCGAGGTTACTTTTTTAATACTTAGCACCTCCTGGAAGAATACACATATATTTCATATATATATATATATTCCTTTGTGTTTGACAATATGGAATCAAAGAAAGTTCTATGATTGTCAAAAAATGGACGAAAAATACCTCGCATGTTGATTAATCGGTTACACTGATTAAAGGACTAAAACGCCGGAGGAATCGAAACACTAACTATATGATAAACATTATGGTGACTCTTAATTTTTTTTCTGATTTTCAGTAAATAAAACGTGGTATTCAAAATTTTTGGATGTGGCCATATGAGCACAAGAGATTATGAACGTTCCGACTTTATTCTGTTGAGGTCACCACTCCAGAAATAATAGAAAAATAAAATCCATGATATAGTGATGGATGACAGAAGAGCATAAAGTGCATGAGATTACTAGTTATGTATGTTCTCGTGTGAACGGGAAAACTTAATATTTTTGCACCAACATAATTTGACATTAAAAAGCTATTTTTCAAGTAAAATTTTTTGCCGAGAAATTGCAAACGATCGATATAAAAAAAGGGATTGTGAAGCCAGAATGAGGTATTGCTGTATCAGCGAAATCCGCAGGATTTTAAGCGCTCGATTTATTTGTAAGATGAAACATGGATTTATCACTACACCTCCTGATATTCGAGTATATGCTAAACAATGGGTTATTTGAGTTAATCTATCCGAAAAAATCTTTGAATATACTCTGCCGGGAAGGTTTTAGCGACTAATTTTGTGTTCGCTTTAATTTGTCTTTACGATAATTCGCTCAAAAGCAGTTAAAATTACAGGTCTGTTTTCATTTTTATTGTATCGTTTGAAAACTATTTTTGCAACTGAAAAGTGTTCTTTCTATTAACCTTCTGAGTTTTGTAAACTTTTCGACAACGCAACCAGCTCAAAACCAATTTCTTAGTTGCAAAACTAATGTTAATTTAGGGTTCTAAATTGTTTCACATCCTCCAAATTAGGTAATTACTTTTTTTCCATCTATTATTTGTTACAATTTGTATATGAAGAAATATTTCACGTATCAATTTTATTCGAACGAGGAGAAAATATTATTCGATTTTTTCATAAAAATATTAACTGTATTTTTAATTTTATAAGGCTATCAAAATTCCTATATATATATATTATATATATATATATATATATATAAATATATATAAATATATATATAATGTGCTTTTTTAGATTAGATAGAGATTGAATTTAAAGTTCTATCATGCTTAAAAAACTATATACAGAAAAACCTCGCATAGTCCGACTATTCGGTTCCACTGATTAGCTGAGCTATTTGAAACCGGACTAATCGAAACACTAACTATATACAAAAAACGTTAATTGGTTCCAAATTAACAATTTTTTTTTCCAGTTTTTCAGTAAATAAAACGAGGGTAATATATTCAGATGTTTGTATGTATCAACAAAAGAAAATCAGGGGTTTATACATTAATTTTAAATACATTCTAAATTTATTTTCAAATGGGTTATTAAAATTTAATTAACAAAAGTCGACTTTATTCTAGAGTTGCGAATCGAAAACTAATAGAAAAATAAAAAAAAGACCACAAAACTAGAACTACACATGCGTTGCGTCTAATGTGCATATACGATTTCGGTTTTCTTTTTTATTACATTTTCATAATAAAGGGGAAAATTTGAAAATTTGCGTATAAAAATAATTTTATGTATTAATTTTTCGGGATTTTTTTCAAGTAAATTTTTTTTTTTTTGGGAAATTTCAAACAGGACTATAGTGAAAACGGATTAATCGAAGCCGGACTATGCGAGGTATTGCTGTATATACAAATACGTAAATTCTAACCGCTAAGCGATTTATTTTTAAAATGTGCAATTTTTTATGTACTACACATCCATGATATTCGTGGATATGCTAAGTTCTTAAAGTTTGAGTTAATATATCCTTTCTAATCTTTGAATATACTCTGCCTGAAATTTAGATAGGATTAATTTTGTGTAACTTTAATTTGTCTTACGATAAATCGCTCAATATTTGCAGTTACAATTTTTTTCTGTTTCTAATTTTTCTTCGTATCTAAATTTATTAACTATTTTTTGCACTGTAGAAAGTGTTCTTTCTATTAACCTTCTGATTTTTTGTAAACTTTTCCTTTCGCAATAAAGCTTTAAAACCAATTTCTTAGTTGAAAAACTTATGTTAATTTTTTCTCTATTTTGTTTAAACTACCTCACAAATTAGGTAATTAATTTTTTTCATCTTAAATTTAACTGCGAAATACAATTTGTACTCACAAAAATTATTTCACGTATCAATAAAAGCAACACACAAATATTATTCGGTGTTTTCACGAAAAATATTAACTGTACGTTTAATTTTATAAGGCTGTAAATTCCTACAGTAATCACGTGCACATTTGTATTCTCCTCATATGAAATAATACTTTTTGTGTAGATAAAAATAATAAAACGCATCATG
Organism: Neoneuromus ignobilis; assembly: GCA_029203775.1. Taxonomy (NCBI): domain Eukaryota; kingdom Metazoa; phylum Arthropoda; class Insecta; order Megaloptera; family Corydalidae; genus Neoneuromus; species Neoneuromus ignobilis. The sequence continues at coordinate 13,674,544 of CP092089.1, read as the reverse complement.
TTTATTATTTTTAACCTTTTTTCAGAAGAAACAACAGATTTAATGCCAACAAACTATACAAGTTTAAAATATAAAGATGTACACTTAATTTTGTAAGTATCGTGTTTTTTAAGCGTGATAGAATTTTAAATTAAATATCTCTTGAAAGTTCTATCTATCCTAAAAAAACATCTTTGAAAATAAATTCTATATTTTATATATATATATATATATATATATATATATATATATATATATATATATATATATATATATTGTCATGAAATATGGGTCTTTAATGCCAGAATGATTTAGCAACTCAGATCAACACATACAAGTATGGAAAGATGTATGATGGGAATTACATGAAAAGATAAGAAGAGAAATGATTGAATCAGAGAGAAAATAAGAGTTACGAATGTTATAACAAATGTGAAAAATTTGAAATAAAAATGAACCAATCATGTATCAAGAGGGAATCACCAATGGGCAAGAGAAATTATTGATTAGAAACCTAGATATATAAAAAAAATCAGGAAGAGACTTATGAATAGATGAGACAAAGAAATAAGGAGAAATTTGTAGAAGTAGACTGGAAGAGGAAATTATTGGATCGGTCGAAGTGGGAGGTTTTGGAGAGGTTTTCATCTAACAGTGGACTAAGTGGGACTAAAGATTTTTGAATGATTTTTGTGTTTGTCAAAATGTACAACAAAAAACCTAGTTTAACGGTGAAAGAATTATCCATGAAGTTCCAATCAACTCATTCAACGGTCCATCGGCATTTGAAAACGATTAATAAAAATTTCTAAGCTGGGTCAATGAATTCCTTATAGATTACAAGAGCTTAATCTGAAGTAACGAATTGATATCTGCACTAATTATTTCTATAAACTGGAAAAGAAGCCATTCCTAAATCGAATTATTACTGATGCCAAAAAATAGATTATTTATGACAATATTAAATGTTACAGACAATTGGATAACCGCAACAAGACACTATCTCTACGAACGAAGGGAGGAATCCATCCAAGAAAGATTATTCTGTCGGTTTGATGAGATGTGGATGGAATTATGAGTTGTTACTAAACAATCAACCCATCTCGAAAATGTTGTATTGTGAACAACTGGGCTGACTAAAACAATCAATCGACGAAAAACATTATCATCTATTCCGAAGTTTCCAAAACCATATTAAAAGGGGTTATACGCAGTTAGAAATTTCAAAAAATCGATTTTTTTGCATTTTCGGAATGCACATATATTTGAGTATATTCTCTGAAAATTTGAAGTAAATCCGATAAATATTTATTATACCATGCAAGTTGAAAAAAAATTTTTTTAACTATGTGTAAACTACTTCCGAAACTTCAAACGCGTTTATCTCAAAACGGTGTTTTCATAGTCGGTGATCTCGATATCTCAGAAATGGCTGAACCGATCGGTCTCAAATTTTCACACAATCTTCTCAAATATATTCCTCAGGTATTGAACGAAGGAATAAGGTTTACAAAAATTATTACTATTTTTTTAAACAATTTGGAGCGAAAATTTTAGTAAAAACGAAAAATTTTTTCAAGTAGACGCCATTTTGTCAAAAATGAAAATTTTTATTATTCCTTCGTTCAATACCTGCATTAATCTATCCTTTAAAAGAATTGACCATATTTTTTGATTTCGGATAATCCAAACCGCCGATATGGAGATCACCGCCAAGCGCCTTTTTTTGGAGGTCGTTCGGGACATCGTCTGCAGGAGCGGTGCACTTCAATATTTTTTTATGATCGACATGTTATTTTATTCTTGAAAGTAGGATCTATTCAAATAACCATAATTTGTAATTGCAAAATAAATACTGTTTCTAAAAAAAATTCCTAAAAAAACGTCGTTTTTGCGCCTCGCAACTGCGTATAACCCCTTTGGAAATAGTTTATTACAGAGAGTGATATCCGAAAGAAACTCGATTTCTTATTTAATCAAAATTAAAAGTGTTTTATCGCCAAGATACTGAAAATTCAAGATTAAAGTGTGAAGAATGTATAAATAAAAACTGAAAATATATTTTCAATTAAAATGTCAATTTTTTGTCCCATTTCAAAACTTTCTCTAAAAAACCGCATTATTTATGATATAACGCAATATGTACAAATATTCACTTCGAAATATATTTCAATAAATTGAAACATTTCATGTTTTCAATAGATACGCAATTTATCAATTTAAAATGTTTTTTGTCGGTGAAATCATTTTAAAATGATATTTAACTTCTCATACAAATTTGTTATTGACCGTCTTATTTATTTCCGTGCGTGCATTCGTACGATACGTCATTTCGTTAGTCATACAAGGATTATCAATACAGTAGAGGCTGAAAGTAGATCAAGAATAAAATTGTTTTTGTTGCAATCTAAGTACAGTATATATACGTCAATATATATTTGTATATGTGTCTGTTTATATATATATATATATATATATATATATATATATATATATATATATATATATATATATATATATATATATATATATATATAAGGTAATATTAAATTACTACTTAATTGATTACCATATATAGTAAAAATTCAACGATAAAACATGTTTGCAGATAACAATTTTGACTTATATAAGGCATATGGAACATTTATATTAATATTTAACATACATATATACACACAAATACATATACACAAATATAAATATTATATATATATATATATATATATATATATATATATATATATGTAGCTGTGTGAAAAAAATAACACTAACAATTTTCGATGTAGCAATTTTCAAAAATAAAGAAAACAAACTAAAATAATAAATTGAAAAAAATTAATATAAAAAGTAATGAACTGGTAACTATAAATCTACATTTTTTTTAATTCAAACTAAAAACAAAAATACAATATTCAATTGAAAAAAAAATCAACATTTCGACTATGCAAAATAATAGCACCATATCAGTTTTTGGATAGAATCCTTAGTTAATGATTGTAAAATTAAACTATTTTGAATTAATATAATTAAAGGTGAAATAATTATATCATTTATAATTAGTAGTTTATTAATTTCAATATTTCAATTAGTTACAATGGGTCATGGTAAGCATTGTAGCGAGGAGAAACGTTTAATGATAAAAAAAATAATTTCCGAAGGCAAAATCTATAAATTTATTGGAGAATTAATAAGATGTTCAAATAAAATGATAATAAATGTTATAAACTGGGTCGGCAAAGTAGAAACGAGAGGGAGAAGAAAGATCCGACGACGAGAGATGTCAACAATATAGGTAGATTGGAAGAAAACCCCGTTTATTACGTCAATAAAAATTGAAAAAAGAGCTAAATTTACAAGTAGACACCTTTACTATGTGAAGAAAATTTATTGAAAAGAATTTGAATGATAGAAGTACTAGAAAAGTACCATTACTGAACAAAAAACATATAGGAAAGCGAATGTATTTTTATAATTACTATTTCATTACTTTTTATATTAAAAAAAAATTCAATTTACTACGTTAGTTTGTTTTCTTTATTTTTAAAAATTTCTACACAAAAAATTATTGGCGTTATTTTTTTGCACATAGCTGTATATACGAGGCCGTTTGATAAGTCCGTGTAATTTCCGAAAGATGGCACCACTGGTGCATATCGAGGTTATTTTTAATTAGTAGCACCTCTTGGAAGAACACACATCAAGTTTCAGCCATATCGGTCTATTCCTTTGTGTTTGACAATCGTTGGAATCAAGGAAATCGAGTGATTGTCAAATAATGGACGAAAAAGAATTTCGCGTGTTGATTAAACACTACTTCATTAAAGGCAAAACGCCTCAGGAGACTAAACAGAAGCTTGATAAACATTATGGTGACTCTGCACCTTCGATTAGTGCGGTTTATAAGTGGTTTCAAAATTTTCAGAGTGGCCATATGAGCACAAGAGACGCTGAACGTTCTGGACGCCCTGTTGAGGTCACCACTCCAGAAATCATTGATAAAATCCATGATATGGTGATGGATGACAGAAGAGTGAAAGTGCGTGAGATTACTAGTGCTGTAGGCATCTCGTGTGAACGGGTACATAATATTTTGTACCAACATTTGGACATGAAAAAGCTATCCGCCAGGTGGGTGCCGCGATTGCTCACGATCGACCAAAAACGAGGTCGTGTGAAGTGTTGCAAGAACGGTTTGCAGCTGTTTCAGCGAAATCCGCAGGACTTTAAGCGTCGTTTCATCACTGTAGATGAAACATGGATACATCACTACACTCCTGAGACCAAAGAGCAGTCTAAACAATGGGTTATCAAGGGGGAATCTGCTCCGAAAAAGGCGAAGACAATTCCTTCGGCCGGGAAGGTTATGGCGACTGTCTTTTGGGATTCGCAAGGAATAATCTTTATCGACTATTTGGAAAAGGGTAAAACCATTACAGGTGCATATTATTCATTGTTATTGGATCGTTTGAAAACCGAGTTGCAAGAAAAACGTCCCCGATTAGCCCACAAAAAAGTCCTATTTCATCACGACAACGCACCAGCTCACACCTCAGCAGTTGTGGCCGCAAAACTAATGGAAATAGGGTTCCAAATCGTTTCACATCCCCCCTATTCTCCAGACTTGGCTCCATCGGACTATTATTTGTTCCTAATATGAAGAAATGGCTCGCGGGAAAAAGATTTTATTCGAACGAGGAGGTGATTGCAGGAACGAATGACTATTTTACAGACTTGGACAAATCCTATTATTCGGAAGGGATCAACAAACTAGAGCAGCGTTGGATGAAGTGTATAAGCCTAAAAGGAGACTATGTTGAAAAATAAAAACGATTTATTCAAAAAAATGAAGCAGTTTTTATTTTTACACGGACTTATCAAACAGCCTCGTATATAGGATCATCCAAATGTGACTTATAGATTTGTGTTTTATCAAAAAGAAACTATACACATATTTCTCTATATACCACCTTATAGGCATGTTTCTTTTTAATAAAACACAAATCTAGGCGTCACATTTGGATGACCATATATATATATATATATCTATATATATATATATATATATATATATATATATATATGTATGTATAAAAAATTCATGTTTCGCAACATTCACAACATTTTCATTATTTTATTTCATTATATTTTGTGGAAAAAATGAAAACCGTACTGATGTTTTCATTATCTTGATAATACCGTGTTTTTGTGTATTTTCAATAAGCAAGATAAGATCATTTTTTTAATTATGTGTTTTAAAAATGGTTTAATGGCTATTGTACAATGGAACTGAGCTGATGTCATTAAGGTAATTTTTCCTAAAACAATTAGTTTTTATAAAATTGTTTCAACATAAAATTATGTATCTTTTAAATTTTAGTTCCTGTTTATTAAAGAGTGGACCAAATGACATTAAAAGGTTTAGACGTACATTTAATTTCTTACTATCATTTACTATTATTTATTAGCCTTCAGTATATTTACTCGCCTATATTAAAAAAATATTTTATTAGTACACTAAAGATGCTTTTTTTTTAGGTAAGATAGAACTTTCGTTAGGGATAGCTGGCAAGTCAGTTATCAGTTTGCACATTGTAAGTGATATTTGGATTCAGTATACTTTGGCAAATCATTATGGAACGTTTCAAACTTGAGTAACGTTTCCAAATTGTGGAAATGTATTTCAAAAATCAGTGTTCTGTTTACCAAATTTACAGAGCACAAAATTTTGTTCAATGATGAAATCATTTTTGACTTAACGGGTGCCTTAATAACCAAAATTGCTGCATTTGGAGTGAGACCAATACTGAAGTGATTCACGAGAGCCTATTACATCCAGAAAAATGCACCGTATGGTGCAGATTGCACGCTGGTGGCATCATCGAATCTCATTTCTTTCAAAATGAAGCTGAAGAGTGCGTTACCGTCAATAGTGTACGTTACAAAACGATGATCAATGATTATTTCTTTTAAAATTTACATGACATCGATCTGGAAGAGATGTTGTTTCAGTAGGATGGTGCCACGTGCCATATTTCGACCGAAACAATTGAGTTATTGAGGCAAAAATTCGGTAATAATGTTATCTCCAGAATACCTGTGAATTGGCCTTCACGATCGTGTGATTTGACGTCTCTGGATTATTTTTTGGGAGGATGTGAAGTCTCTCGTTTATGTTGATAAACTAGAAACGATTGAGGTATTAGAAGTCAACATAACTCGTGTTAATGCGGATATAAAGCTCCAATTGCTTGAAAAAGTGACCCGAAATTGGACTGACAGAATGCGGTATGTCAGAAGTAACCGTGGTGCACAAATGCCCGAAATCATTTTTAAATATTAATGTCATAAAATGACCTTTCGAAAAATACCAAATAAATAGTTATCCGATCAATTAGTATGCGTTTTATTTCAATTTAAAGTTCTATCATGCTTAAAAAACAGCTATATATACATTTCATACTCCTAAGATACCGATCACTATCGATTTGACATCATGACTAATATACTTTTACACAAATGAATCACTCACTTGAACTCTATAAGACTGTATAAAAACGATGAATATTTATTGTTTATTTTTATTCATCGAAGCTAATTAACCGTCTATAGAGTAAATTCAAATTGAAAATAAGAAATAATGTTTCAAATAAACATGATTTAATAAATCGTATGAAAGACGAATGAATTAATCAAACTATAAAAAGAAAACAAATCAATTTTATAAAAATAGATTACAATTCAATATTAATTCAAATTATTTTTCAACGAAATACGAAAAACATTGTATTATTAACATCCAATGGCCATTATAAAGATGCCCAAATATTTTTGTGTAATCGAATTATATATAATTTATTTATTATTTCTTTAAAGAAAATATACTAGTTATCTGCATTTAAAAATTAATTAATCATTCTGCTTGATGAACTATAAATACAAATAAAATTAAAATAAAATATTTTGTTGATATGTTTACAACACAACTACAAACATATTTTATTTTTCGCTGTTAACTTGAGACTATGGTTAATTTATTTTATTTTTACATAATGAATCATTAGCATTTGTGTAAAAATAAAATTTTAATTACTTGTTTGGCTATATTTCATTCTATCAGTGCACTTAATAAAAGCAGACATTTAAAGCATCTTTAATGTCTATTTACTTTTTCTACTTTTCACACAAATACTTTCATTTTATTCGCCTGAATTAGACGATATTTTATAAAACTGCTCAATAATCATTTATTGTTCATTTTGTAGGTAGATATATTTTTTCAATGGTAATACCATTATCAGAGCGTTGCATTATAAAATCCAATTATAAAATTTAAAAACATTATATATATATATATATATATATATATATATATTTATATATACATACAATTTATAATGCATATTTTCAATTGAAGAATGGTCATGCAATATGCATCAGCAAATAATCTGAATAGTAAGTTATTTATGAATAGTTTTATAAATTATTGTAATAATGGGGTAAAACTTTTCAATAGTCCTTTGAGGGTTATTAGTAATTGATGCTATTTATCTTATTTAAAATACTTTCCATACAATTAATCACTATTTCTTTGTACAATACACTTTTAGAAAATTTTTGATAAATTAAAGGAAAAATCAGTGGCTAATGAAATAATAAAATTAATGGAATATATAGAAGTCATCCAAATGTGACGCCTAGATTTGTGTTTTATTAACTAAACCTGATATATGTATACCTAGTTGATTTATGTTATATATATTACTATAGCGAAAAATATATCATTGGTACATGAATAAAACAATTTTTTTCAAATAATGATTCAAAATTGTTTATTTATTTATTTATAAAACCTATTTGGCACCTTTTTCGCATTTGCACATGTGAATCCGAACTTGAATTTGTTGACGTTTTCTGTATAATTTCTTTTTCTTCCTGTTGCTCATGTTGAAAATCTTCGGCAAATTCTTCAGCTAATTGGAATAAAAATTGTTGTCTAGAAATTTTTTCGCCGGTTGTTTCTCTGTATAAAACCCACGAGTTGATTCCAGCCAGGTCAAGAATATTGAAGAAAATCTGCGCAGGCCACCTTTGCGATTTCAATTTCCCGGAGTATTTTCTTGCCATTTGATCCGTCATGTCTACACCGTATTTAGTATTATTGTAGAATCTGATCGTTTCAGGTATACGCTTACCGTTTTTTTCGATGCTTATAGATTTATGCTTTTAGTAAAACTTTTTTGTTTGGCTTTTTATAAATGGTAAGTGAATTAATGACTCGATTTATATAGTTTTGTTGAGAAGCGTGGTATATATATATGCTTGGCGAATTTTGGTAGTCCTCTTTTATTTCCGCGGATTCCAACAATAGTGGATCTTTTTTAGTAATTTTGCAGCTAGTGATGCGCTCGTAAAGAAATTATCTGTAGTGACGCTTCTTCCGCATCCTGTGAACGGTTCCAGTAATTTGAGAAAATAATCTGCTCCTCTATTTTCATCCTTTCCAAAAATGGAAATCCATTTATAAATTTGGTGCTGATCAATAGAATTTGATAAATTATCCGGTTTAATATATATTGCGTAAACCTACACCTCTCTTTGGTTGGGAAAAGCTGTTCATCGATAGTTACATGTTCCCCAGGCTTGTAACAAGATTTGATGAATTTGTTACTTCAGAGATTAAATCAATTTAAAATCTTTGGTATAATGAAATCACTATTCATTGTACAACAACAAATATAACGCAATACAGCAAAATATATGATGGAATAAAAAAAAAATCAATGGTTTTAATCACAACCATAATACAAATCTTCATGATAATATGAATCTTTGCAGGGGTCAAATGACCTCGTTGCGGTAGTTAAGACACAAGTCATTTATTTCTGCCAAAGAGAGGAGTAAATATTGAAAAATGCATTGTATGTAAATTATATGAAAAGTCGTCAACTCTACGATTTGTGAAATTTTATTAAAAAAAAATGGTGGTATATGGGGAAATATGTGTACACCTATCCCCGGATTTACACTGAAGATCGGTTCCTCAGATAACCGCGTAAATCGAAATCGTGGATTTTTATACGCAAAACCGTGTAAATCGAAAACAAACTAAAATGTGTATAATTCAATCATTTATTTCAACGTAAAATAAAAGTAAAATATCTTGAAAAACATAAAAATAAAGTCTATTGATAAAATGACAAATAAATAAAGGTATAAGTATGTAATTCATTTTATGGAAACAAGAAATATAAGATCCTTAAAAAATTTAACCAAAAGTTGAATTACTGTTATCACTTTCATAGACTATTATTCTTTTCTTCTTGATTGGTATGATGTGACTTTCATCACTCGATAGTTACTTGATGCGATTCTGGTTCGATGGTTGATGAATTAGGGACAATTTCAGATCGGCGAGACTTAGTAATGAAATCCGTAATTAACAATTGTATTTGGTTTTTGGTTAAATGTTTATAGACCTCCATATATCGAGTTAAGCATTTATTAATATCTTGTTGGAATTGGAGAACTCGTTCAACATTCGGGTCATTTTGTAGAAAATGATTACCCAATTTTTGCCCTAATTCAAATCCTACGCGGATGACTTTTGCTGTGAATGCAACTGGTTCAGACTCCTCTTCGTTAGGATCATTGTCACGATCATTTCTTTCATTAACCATGTTAACTAAATCATCTTCATCTAGTTCTTCGTCCGCCATTAGTTCTACAATATCTGCCTTAGCTAAATCCTCGAAACCTTCTCCTCTCATTGTATGCGGAAACTCAGTTATCTGAGAATATTCATGCTTCAATGGTAATCTAGAATTCTCACCTTCAACTACATCTGGCCATATTTTTTCCCAGCAGACATTGAGCGTTGATTGCTTAATCTCGGTATATAACATTCAAACATGCTTAACACAATATAAGAATGGAATTAAAAAATGACTAGAAATATGTATGCAGCCAAAATGTTAATTTTATCTTTTTTTAAAAAAAAAATTCGTTATTTTGAAAACCGTGTAAAAGCGAAATCGCGTAAAAAAAGTAGCGTGTAAATCGAGGAATAGGTGTATAGTTTATTTTTAATAAAACACAAATCTAGGCGTCACATTTTATTGTATATATTTTATATATATATATATATATATATATATATATATATATATATATATATACAATAAAATAGTAATTGGAAAATCTCTGTGACCCATAACTGCTATAGGTGAAATTCTATAAGGAAACTCTAAGTTATTTATTATTTATTTAATATAGTGATGAACGAGGTAATTAGAGGTAAAAATATTGAAAGAAAGAATACAAAATTCAAGATACGAACACAAGAATTATGTGTTAAGTAGATAACATTATACTAGAGCAGAAGATGAAGATCAATGTCAATGTTTTCTAAAGAGTACAGCTTAAACATGTAAAAATACAATATAAATATATATGTAAAAAAGACCAAATGTATGACCATAGACAAAGAACCTATCAGATGTAAGTTACAAAATAAAAAAGTATTCTCTCTTTACTTAAAAAATCAATTTAACTAGTAATGAAACCCTCAAAGTCGAAGTAATTTCACAATTTATAAAAACGATAAATACATTTGGAATTATACATAATATGGAATAATAAATATATATTATATTTAAGTTAAAAGTTAAATTGATGTTTAACACAAATGAATGTTAACCCCAACACCACAATAGTTATAAAGTGTTCAATAATCACTTATTGTTGACTTATTAATTATAAATATATCGGTCGATGCATTTCGATGGCGGCGCCATCATCGTCAGAGCCTTTCTGTTAAAATCTAAAATAAATAAATACGATATGACTAATATTGATCTATGGTGCAGAAACACAAGAAAATGCACAAATTAATAGATAAATGACTGAAACGAGTGAAATGAAAACTCTTAGAAAAAGTAAGAAACTGTTTTACATATAGAGTACCAAACGAAGATAAGAAACCGGTATCAAATATAACCAGTAAATAAGTGGATTACGACTAGAAGATTAAGTGGAATAACTACATCAAAAAAATGAATGAAGATTGTTTAGTTCGATTACGTAGAGATAAATCGTCACAAGAGGAAACGATCGTGCGGAAGATTAACAAGGAGAAAAAAAATCGTAGTAATCATGAGAAAGAATAGAAGTAATTCGACAAAGAAGCAAGAACAAGACAATATTTACAACAAAATTTAGTGTAAAAATCCTGAATAACAAATGTTATTATGACGGTGTAAAATAAAAAAAATATATTAGATAATAGAACGTGTTTTCAGTGATTTTAAAATAGATGTACTATAAATGAAATATAGGGTCATACAAATGTGACGTCTAGATTTGTGTTTTATTAAAAAGAAACTATACACATGTTTCTTTTTAATGAAATATAAATCTAGGCGTCACATTTGGATGACCATATAGTATGAAGTATAAATCAACATAATTTAATCAATAATATAATAATAATTATTTTATCAATATAGTTTATCTTTCTTAACACATTACGGTCCGCAGTATTTCGCGCTAACTTCATCTAGAGTCCGGCGAATTTCGTAAAAAATGCACAAAAATAACTTCTTCGTAAAATCGATGTAATTCTTAAACCAATGAATATTTTGAAATGAAATTTCATATCTGCCAATAAAAGGGTTCGATGCATAGATATATGTAAATATGATAGTGGTTTTCAATTAGTAATGAGTTTACCAGCGTGACAAAGTACAAAAAAAGAGATGCTTTATAATAATCATAGTTTATTATAAAAAAACACTTTTTTGAGTAAAAAAAAATATCTAGAAGGAATAAAAATATGATAAATTACGTAAAGCATATATTCTATATACAGAAGTTGTTAGAAAAAAAATAAGAGAACCAATTTCGATTTTATTTCAAAAAAACAGAACTTTGCTAGGGATAGAGATTACTTTATTTAAAATATCTGAAATATTTTTCATAATTTTTATAATTTCTCAATATTTTAAATATACGAGGTCAGACAATTAAGTAATGCAACCGATTTTTTTTCTCGGCCTGTGGTAACACTGCGAACCTGTAACTCCGCCACCGTAATAGCAGATCCCTACTCTCTCGATTGAGACCTTGACCACCCTCGTACGATCATTTCTTCGCCAGCTGTTTAGTGTTTTGTAACAACGCGCGAGTAGTGCATGTCACGAAAATGGAACAGAGAAATTTATTACTGGTTATTACTGGTGATGAAAGTTACTAAAAAAAAAAAGTTATTACTGGTGATGAAAGTTGGTTCTTTCAATATGACCCCGAAACTAAACGACAAAGCCAACAGTGGCTGTCCCCTGGAGCACCAAGGCCAAAGAAGGCGAGAATGAGCAAGTCCAAAGTGAAAACCATGTTGATTTGCTTCTTCGACAGCAAAGGGGTGGTTCACAAAGAGTTCGTACCACCTGGACAAACCGTAAATCAAGTATTCTACCGCAATGTGCTCGAAAAATTACGAAAAAGGGTGCTCAGAGTGCGTCCAGAGATCGCGAAGACTTGGGTTCTGCATCACGACAATGCTCCCTGTCACAGTGCGTTCAGTGTCTCTCAGTTTTTGGCGTCTAAAGGCATCGCAACGTTACCACAACCGCCCTATTCACCGGACATGTCACCCTGCGACTTTTTCCTATTCCTCCATATGAAAAAATTCGTCAAAGGTCGACATTTTGACTCCGTTGAAGATATCCAAGAATCTGTAACGAGGGTACTCGGAGAGGTCCCACAAGAAGTGTTCCAGAATTGTTACGAAAACTGGAAAACTCGCTGGAATAAGTGTATAGATGCGGGAGGGGACTACTTTGAAGGGGATCGCAGCGATGTACCTTAATTTTTAAATATACTCGATTTTTGAATTTTGTCACATTACTTAATTGTCTGACCTCGTATACACCACCATCTTTTGATGGAATTAGAAAAAAATATAGCTTATATATATATATATATATATATATATATATATATATATATATATATACATATAGGCGTCAAAAATTCATACAACGAAACACGCGTTAACGCGTGAACGGACTTAGAGTAGTTCAACACGTAACACACATTTAGGCGTGGCCGGGTGGTAATGTGTTAATAATAATTTAACGATTTAGAGATATAAAACATGTTAAATAAGGCATATTTTATTTAATAATCGCCTAAACCGCCATTTTTCTATTTATTGAAATGAAATGGAAATAATAAAAATTTTTATTAATGTACACTCATGGATAAGAGATTTGTGATTGGGTATATACACTGACGCACATAAGTCATCGCCATATAGTATCATAAGCAATTTATTGATATAATTCAATAAAGTCGTTAAATTAAAAAAAATATTTAAGTGAAAATAAATATAGTAAAAAAATATAGAAAATAAATATAGTAAAATATTATATAATGAATAAATATAATGAATATTATATTTATTATTAATTAAATTTTTTTTTTATTTAACGACTTCACTGAATTATATCAATAAATTGCTTGTTACCCATATGGCAATGTGTATATACTTATGTGCATCAGTGAGATATAAAAAGTCTCAGAAAGAGATCCATAAACAGATAGAACAGAATTATAAGAACATTTGTCGAAAGGGAATTTAAGAGAAAGGCGTTGGATCGCTCGAAGTAGACAGTTTTTATCCAATAGTGGATAGAAAGAGACTAATAAATGCGCCCTTAATATTTTGAACAAAGCAGTTATTGATCAGTGATTATATACGAGATTATATACAAAGCTGGTAAGAAATGAAACAAAACCATATGAGGTTTCTCTGCTGATTTTTTTTTAAAACTTTTTGTAAACTTAGTACCCTACTACTACAAAGCGAGGTATTTAGTATTTAGTTTTATAAATCTAAAGAATCGGATATGACGACACAAACAAAACACGTGTAGTAATGCGTGATAATATTTAAACATTAAAAGAGTAAATAAAAATGTAATTTTTTATTGCAATAATCGATTACAATATCTTTTTAATACAAATGTAGGTAGTTTTTTTATCGAAGATTTTTACGTTTTTTCCCAATATAAAAAATATGACATTTTTCGTACGTCCATTTCTATCTTTTTAAACTTGTTTAAAATTAGAGTCGAAGAAATCAGACTGTAGATTATCGACTCGACTGTATATATAATTTCCCTGTCTAGATAATTTTAACTCTCTGAATAGTTAATTTAATCACATTACACATTCATATTTTTATTATATGTTTGTTTAGTGAACAATTCACTAAGGTTTGTATAATAAGACATACAAAAGTCACTAAGCAAACAACGTATTGAATATACAAACAATTACTCTACATTTGCAAATTATTTAATTTGAAGGTATAGTAAATTCGTGTTCAGAATTATTATTATTATGCGTGAAATTGAAATACATTGTTCTTTCCATCATCAACAAATCATCTATATAATTAAATTATTTCAATATAATTCATAGAGTATAAAAATGCCAACTTAATACAATTTAAGAAATATGAATTAATTATATGAACTCGTAGTTTATACACTTTATAATTTTTAATAATTTTTTTATTAAATAACCATTTTGCCTAACAAATAACATTCATAGATTATTGATATCGAACGAATTTAATTCTTGCAACACAGATAAGTAAATGCTTAAACAAATATTGTATTTACGTTAATTATTTCGACATTTTTTATTGAATTTACTCAACCGTGAAACCGTATTCCGTTACTTCACAGCAAATAACAGTATTTGATTATTATTGACAATTAAAAATTACCAAACGTCATTTTCTGATTTAACAAGTCTATTGGATTTTAAATTAAAAAAATTAAAACGTAAAGTATATTCTTTCTTTTTTTTACTGATGTAAAGAAATTTGCAAACGCAAACATTAATAATAAATTAGTTCAGTTGTAATATTTTTATGTAATACTAGTTGACTCATTTTATATAGGGACATCCAAATGTGATGCCTAGATTTGTTTTATTAAAAAAAAAAAACAAAAAAAAACTATACACATGTTTCCGTATACACATGTTTATTTTTAATAAAACATAAAGTTAGGCGTCACATTTCGATGACTCTCTCTCTCTCTCTCTATATATATATATATATATACATATACATATACATATATATATATATATATATATTATATATATATATATATATACACACACATACAGCTGTTAACTGACTAAATACAGCAATACCTCGCAAAATTCGGCTAATCAGTTCCATTGATTAGCCGGACTATATGAAACCGGACTAATCGAAACACTAACTACATACAAAAAACATTAATTGGTTCAAAACAATTTTTTTTTCTGTTTTTCAGTAAATAAAACGAGGGTATATATTCAAATATTTGTATGTATCAATAAAACAAAATCAAGGGTTTATACATTCATTTTAAATACATTTTAAATTCATTTACAATTAAAATTTAATTATCAAAAAATCGACTTTAGAGTTACGAATCGAAAACTAATAGAAAAAGAAAAAAGACCACAAAACTAGAACTGCGCATGCGTTGCGCATAATGTGCATATACGATTTCGGTTTTCTTTTTTATTATGTTTTCATAATAAAGGGAAAACTTGAAAATTTGCGTATAAAAATAATTTCATGTATTAATTTTTTGGTATTTTTTTCAAGAAAAACTTTTAGTAGGATTTTTTTCAAGTAAAAATTTTTTTTTTGAAAATTTCAAACAGGACTATAATGAAACCGGACTAATCGAAGCCGGACTATGCAAGGTATTACTGTATTATATTTTAATAATTATGACGGCGATTTTTTTTAAAATAAATCCTTAATTTTTAACTGGAAATGAATAAAGAAATTAAATTCAGTAATCAATCAATATCTTGTATATAAATAAATAATTTACTCAACGTCACATACTTTCACAAGAATAATATTTAATAGTCGTTTATTGTTCACTTTTTCCTTATTACTCATTTCGATGGGCATGTCATCATTATTAGAGAATATCTAAATTCATTTTAGTGAAAAATAAACGATGAGTGATTATTAAACAGTTTGTTTAAATTAATTAATGTGTGTAAAAGAAAATTAATCACAATTTCTTATTAATTATATATATATATATATATATATATATATATATAAATTGTTTAATTTTTTCAACAAAATAATAATCTGAATATATTAAACATTTTGTGATATTTAGAAAAATTCATTCCCAAAAAGTAAAAAAATAGTCATATTGCTAAATCAACTGAATAAATATATTTTATTTCAATGTTTAAATAGAACATCAATAACCTTAAGATATAGAAAGCTACTTCAATTTCTATTTTATTTCATAACTGATAAGAAAACATCAATGATAATTACAAAGAGGATTAAAAGATCAGTCTTAATAGTTTTATAGATAATAATATAACTAATTTCAGTCATGTTATTGATAAAAATATGATTATAAAAATACGTAGATGATTGACAAAATCCTAATCAAAATTCTTTAATTTCCTCTTTGTTATTTTTATGAAACAACTTACTGCAAAAAGGAGAATTTTTCTTAATTTGATACTTTCAGATTGTTCAAATAAGTGCAGTATCTTGCAGCATTAAGAGTCTCGTTTATTTATAAGAGTTCATAAAAATACGCTTTTACAATTCCACTAAATGGATAACATTATCTTTTTGGATGTAATCCAGCTTTTGAGATAGCATAGGAAGATTATCCTGATGAAACTAACTCAATTTTCACTTCACATTATTGTATAATAATCATGTCTCATCATCTGCAATTAAACGATCAAGAAATTGGTTAGTTTTGTTCCATGCAACGAAACACATTCTGACCATTAATGTTTTTTCAGAGAAAAAATGAGGCACATATACATCATTTCGGCTCTCTATACTCATATCGCAAGTCATTATGTACTGTTGATTTTGGTATTCAAAATATACATGCAACTCTAATAACAGTTTATGATTTTTTTCTGTTATTTCCATACGAATTAAGTCGTCATTAATATTAAATGATCTTCTGGAGCGTGAGTCATCTTTGAGGTTGAAATTTTCGACGCGATATCTAGCGAATCACTTTCTGCAGATCTTTCGGCCATAGTACCTTCACTACACAATTAATTTTATTGTCTTAATGTACCTCGTAGTTCGTAAAATTCAATTATCGAAAGTACTAATAAAATTTCTTTCTTTATATCATCAAGTTAATCTTGTATATAAAATTGTAATATAAAAATGAAAAATAATTTAATTTAATTTTACATACTCTAAATGTATTTAATTTGCAAAATTTTGCAAGAAATAATGTTAAAGAATTACACTATGTATATATGTATATATATATATATATATTTATATATATATATATATATATATATATATATATATATAAATAAATAATGAAAAATATTTGTCACATCTATGGTTTATTGACGACTGCTTATAATTGAAACCCAGGAAGTGTTAAAAATACTACTTGAAATGCTTAGAGAAAAAATATAGATAAGTTGGATTAAAAACCAAACTAAATTCATGTTTAATATATTTGTAAAAAATAAAGGAAATATACAGTTAGAGATCCAACGCTTGGAACAAGTAGATGAAATAAAATATCTAGGAAAAATTTATGTCATGATAGTGAAGCCAAAGATTAGATTAAAAAATATGAGATCATGAGCATTATTTGGGAGAAAGAATAATATAATGAGGAGTAAAGTATTATTGAACTACAAAGGAAAGTATATAACCAATGTATACTACTTCTTTGTATTTATTGATAAGAAACTTCGATATTAAATGCAAAAATGAAGCAAAAACTTTTGACAACCCAGCGAACCATGGAAAGGATGTTAGAAATTTCTAATCACGATCGGAAAACGTATAAATGGATACAAGAACAAACAAGCGTAATTGTTACAAAATAACAAGTAAAATCCATAAAATGGGCATAGGTAAAAGATAAGAAGAGAAGATAATAGATGGACGAAAATAATTTTGAAATGACGACCAAGAGACAAAAGGAGACTGAGAAAGAGACCTTATCAAAGATGTAGGGATAATATTGTGAAGCGTGGAGACGAGGGGTGGATGAAATTAGTCGCAACAATGGAAGTATCTTTGGAAAAGATTTAAAAAAACCTAATGACATTCGATGAATCTTTTGGTCAGCAGAGAGCTGATATAAGACTTTATGATTTTATATATATATATATATATATATATATATATATATATATATATAAAGGTGACCAACTTTTTTTCAATGAAAAGGAGGACAAAAATAAATTAAAGAAACAAATATTGCAAATAAAAAAAAATATTCTTTGCAACCATAACAGAAAGCATTATAATATAGTAAATAGATAACGCAGGCGTATTATGATTAATTATTATTTAAATATGAATATTTTACGATTGAATTAATATTTTTTGTTAATGTGTAATTTTCTAATAAAATATTAGAAATATCCTTACAAGAACTATTTTTCATATTCAATTTCATAGCAAGTACTGCAGCTAGAGAGTCAACATTCAGTCTTGATTTTTCAGTTGTAGTATTACATATCGAAAAGGAGGACACTTTTCGAGGGAGGAAAGAAAATCAAAAGGAGGACATTTTCACCGATATATATATATATATATATATATATATATGAGGTAGGGCAAAAGTACTTTTACTATTTACTGATAGATGGAGGTTTGGCTAATTTTGACAGTGCGCCATTTTGTGACATAGTAGTGTTATATATGGCTTGAAAGGTGACATTTCACAAAACATCTCAAAATAGACTGAAATTAAATTGGTGTATTCAGTGAAAGTTATTAATATTGAAGATAAGTGAAAATCAGGAATATTTTTGACACATTTTCTTTTTTTATTATAAAAAAGGAAAAACGCTCAAAATTGTCGTGCATGGAAAATGTGAAAAGTGTCGATGAAATCTTGCAAAAAATTTGAAGAAAATTGACATATAGATGCACCTCGTTCTGGTCGGCCTATTGTGGAAAGTGTCGATGAACTCTTGATAGTTAGGGATCTAAAAATTAACCATGAAACCGTTTTGAATCATTTGGGTAACACTGGATACACAAAGAAGCTCGATGTTTGGGTGCCATACGATTTGACGGTAAAAAAAATTTAATGGACCGAACTTCCAATTGCGAATGGTTGTTTAAACGAAACGAAAATGAGCCATTTCCGAAAAGATTGATAACGAACAATGAAAAGTGGATAACATACGATAATAATGTTCGAAAAAGACTGTGATTGAAGTGAGATGAGGTACCACAAACGATTGCAAAGCCCGGATTGATGCCAAAGGAGGTAATGGCGTATCTGGTGAGATTGAAAGCGAGCCGTACTTTATGAGGTGGTGTTGCCAGGCTAAACGATTGATTTTGATTTCTACCGCCAACAATTAATGCGACTGAAGCGATTGATTCAGGAAAAGCGTCCGGAATTAGCAAATAGAAAGGTCGTTGTTTTCCATCAAGACATCTTTGAAGATTCGGCAAAAATTAAGAGAGCTTGGTTGGGAAGTTTTGATGTATCCACCGTATAATCCTGACCGTGCATCGTCAGACTACTATTGTTTCGGTAATTACAAAATTCCCCCTTAATGGAGTAAACAATATTTCAATAGTGACCTTCAAAAATCACTTGTCTCTGTTTTTTTTTGGTCAGAACTTGCATAAGTTCTACATCGATGGTATAATGATTCTATCCAAAAAATGACAGAAGGTAGCAGATCAAAATCGTATGTATTTGGTTTAATAAAAGATTTATAAACAATTTAAAAAATATGTTTCAATTTCGCTTCAATTTGTAAAAAGGGCTTTTTCACTAACCCAATATTTACATATATATATATATATATATATATATATATATATAAAAGTAGTACTATAATAAAAACAATGAATTACTGAATAATAAAAATAAATATTTTTAAAATAGTCATTAAAAAATAAATTTTTAATTTTTGTCATCAAAAATTATAAAAAATATTTTTTTTAAATGCAAAATATTTTTAAAAAAACATAATCTTGTAATATTTAAATTAAATAATATACTGTTTGTTTTCAAATTGTGGCAAATTCACTTTAACACAAATGAATTGTCACCCTCAAAAACACAATATTGTTGTCACCCTCAAAAACACAATAGTGTTAATATATAGTGTTAATAATCACTTTAATTCACTTTGTTGTTTATAACAATGGGCTAAAACGAATTTTGATGGCAATGCCATGGTAGTCTTTTTATTATTAAGACATAGTTTTTTTTATCATAACAAAACAGCTATGACGATGATGACGTCAGTATCGAAATGCACATTAATCCATTGTTGTTATAAACAAACTAAGTAAACAATAAGTTATTATTGAACACTTTACAATATAATGTGGTATCGGAGGTGATAATTCATTTGTGCTAAATAATATAATTCGCAAAAACTAACTAATTTTACGAAAAAAAAGAAAAATTGTGCCGAAAATTATATTAAAATGTTCAAGAATTAATTCAAATAGTTACAATTACAAAATGCATTTATTACCAAAGAATTGTTAAAAACAAGATTTTTTTAAATTATTGTAACAACATAATTACAATTATCAAATGTCAATATGGAGATAACATTATGTTCATATATAACTAATTTTTTATAAACATTTTATTTGCAAACGACGTAATCGGTAGCATAGATTAACTGTTTTTTTAAAAAAAAAAAAAATAAATAAAAATAATGATTAGTAAAAAATACCAAAACCAAACGCAAATAAAATTAATCGAAAAAAAATACTTTTCAAGGATGTACTTAATATTCTTTTAAAATAATTAATAACAATTACTTGTTGATACACAAAAACTAGTTACTGTTTTAATATTCCTTTTATTTAAATTTCTACGAATGTATTACTTATTTCACGAGAGCTCAATAATCACGTCATCGACATTAGTACACATGTAGTAGAACGACACGTACGAAATTAGTTAATGTGTCTGCTGAATATATAATACATATGTATTAATAAATTTTACCACATTGTTATAAATTTCACTTTTTATACAATATTAATGACTTTTTTAATTAGCATAAATGTAGTAAAGTAGTTAATTTTCATATAATCAATGGTTTTCCATACATAAAAAAAATTTAAAATAAATTATACTAGAAAATAAATTATATTACGAGCATTTAACATAAGACTTCTACATCGTTAA
This sequence comes from Neoneuromus ignobilis, assembly GCA_029203775.1. NCBI lineage: Eukaryota > Metazoa > Arthropoda > Insecta > Megaloptera > Corydalidae > Neoneuromus > Neoneuromus ignobilis. The sequence continues at coordinate 13,653,320 of CP092089.1, read as the reverse complement.
TATAACTTTCTTTTAATTAATAATTTTATTTTTGCATCATTGGATAAAGTACTATTTCATAATTGCAGTATTTAATGCGGTAATGAGAAACACTGGTAAGTCAATTAAATACGATAACAAAAAAATGTGCTAGTAGATGACAACAGTTTTGCCATTATAATTGGTTATTCTATTAATTAATTATTTTTACTTAATTACATTTGTGTATGTGTATATGTATGTGTGTGTAAATATGTATGTATGTATCTGTGTGTGTGTGTGTGTGTGTATGTGTATATATATATATATATATATATATATATATATATATATATATATATATATATATATAGTGGCCCAAGTGAGACTGAAGAATAATAAAAAATGATAGTAAACAAGTAAATGTACATCTACATCATTCAGTCTTATTTGGGTCACTCTATATAAAGTGTTTTTAAGTGTGATAGAACTTTAAATTGAATTTCTATCGAAAGTTCTATCTAACCTAAAAGACATACTTCATATATATATATATATATATATATATATATATATATATATATATATATATATATATATATATATATATATATATATATATATATATATATATATATATATATATACGTTGTATGTGTAATTTGTGTATATGTGTATGATATGTATGTATATGTGTATATGTGTATATATATATATATATATATATATATATATATATATATATATATATATATATATATATATATATAAAGGAATGATAAAAAGATGTTTTTTTAGGTTAAATAGAACTTTTGATAGAGATTCAATTTAAAGTTCTATCACGCTTAAAAACACCAATATATATATATATATATATATATATATATATAACATAAGGGAAATATTAGGGTACTTTTTAACAAAAAGGTTTCTATTAATAACACTAGAAAAACCTATAAGGAGTATTTGGTATTACTACTCTCTCGTTTAGGCTATGTAGTACATTTTACAGTGTATTATATTATATATTTTGTTAAAAAATAGTTCACATGTAAGTAGCAAAAAAAAATTTCTGCTAGAAAACACATTTTTCTAATAGAAGTTCAAATTAAGTATCTGGCACATTATTTAATTTGTCTAAAACAAAAATATTTAAAATAATAATGGACCTCACAAATAATGAAATATCTGAATCTGCTAAAAGAAATACTGAACGAAAATCGAAACTACGCAAAGGGAGTCGCCATATTATTTAAATGGATTACCAATAATATGAAAAAACCCTACTATATAAAAAGAAACGGCAACTTAATACCCATCCTGAAAACCTTATTTCAGCAAAAACATGCCGTCGAGAACTTCACGAATAAACATAAACAATCAACACGAATAGAAAGATTTGTATGGCTTGTCATTGGTGTATATATATATAAATATATATATATATACATACACACACACGTGTGTGTGTGAAAATTTATGAAGATGAAAATTTTGTAAAAGACCTTCATCCAGCAGTGGATAAAGAAGGGCTGATATATATATATATATATATATATATATATATATATATATATATATATATATATATATATATATATATATATATATACACACACACAGGAAAAGATCCATGCATAAAAAACAGAGACAAGAAAATTCGTAATAGTGGAATGGAAGAGAAACGTATTAAATTGTTCAAAATGGAAAGTTTTGGGAGAGACTTTCATCTAACAGTGGATAGATACAGGCTGATATTGTGCATGTGTGTATGTGTATATATATATATATATATATATATATATATATATATATATGTATATATATATATATATATATATATATATATATATATATATATATATATATATATATATATATATATATATATATAGGGTCATCCATGTTACCTCTAGATTTGTTTTATTAAAAAAATATACACATGTTTCCCTATACACCACACTATACATATGTTTCTTTTAATAAAACCCAAATCAAGGCGTCACATTTGGATGATATATATATATATATATATATATATATATATATATATATATATATATATCCAGAAACATATGTATAGTGTGGTGTATAGGGAAACATGTGTATTTTTTTAATAAAACAAATCTAGAGGTAACATGGATGACCTATATATATATATATATATATATATATATATATATATATATATATATATATATATATATATATATATATATATATAAATATATATATATATATAATATATATTTTCATATAAATCTGCACCAAATCTGCAATTTAATTCTTTTTCAGTAAAAACTACTGTTTATAGCAAAAATTTAAAATTTCACTCATTATCTATCTTTTTTTACATTTCCATTATTGATTATAATATGAAAACGCCTATATTTCATATTTCAGTGCTAAAAAAGAGAAAATAAAAAATATATAAATCTACTTCATTTAATAAATTTACTTTACATTTATTATTTCATAAATAATAAAAAAATACATTTCATGTGATTATTTTTTTGCGATAAATAAAAAAATGTGTATCATCTTTTATGCAAATTTTAGAAGTAGTATCTCTATCTCGATACTTTTATTTAAGTGGTAAATTATTTACAGAGTTTATTTTTAATAGATAACATGTTTAGTTTTTTTTAAAAAAAAAAACAAGTAGAAATTTATCAACAATGAAAATTATTTCAATGCGTCACTAAGTGTGTATTGTGCGTACGAATTAACACTGTACAATGTGGTTGGGTGTGATATATATATATATATATATATATATATATATATATATATATATATATATATATATATATATATATATATATATATATATATATATATATATATATATATATATATATATATTCATATATACATGAATACGATATATATAGCCATATCCATTCAAACGCTCTTAAGTATTTATATATGAATATACATAAAAGTACATGCAGGTTGTTTTTTATCACTGAACATAATATTGTTTTCGAGTTATATGTGTTTTTTTAAAATATAAAGATATTTTTAAAATTAACTTACTATTTAATGAAATCGAAAACTGAAAACAATTTCACAGATCTAACAGAACACAGAATTAGTAATTATTTTCGTACTTGTTTACAAACAACAAAAAAAGTGTATACTACAAACACAAAGTAGTCTAACACTGACTACTGTCATGGATAAAACAGAGCGTAGACCTTACACATGGTACTTTGTTGTTGTCGTTGTAGAAAGAGTGGGGAGACGACTTACTATTTATCGATTATTTCCGAGAGAGATGCATCTACTGTTGTTATATGGTTGTACAACTATGAATTTAAATGTGCGTTACACTTAGAAGCAAATAGTAAATAAGGCAACAATAAATCAAATTACATTATGCACCATCAATGTATATATATATATATATATATATATATATATATATATATATATATATATATATATATATATATAAACACACACACACTATATGCATTGAAAATATATGGAAAAGATAAAGCAGATTTTCATAAATAGAAGAATTCAGAAAAAAACCTTTATTTTAAATTAGAATGATAAAAATTAAATAAATATGATACCTGAATTAAAAAAGTAAATTGTAAACATGTATACCAAAGACGTGTATATACTAGAGACAGGTACATTGAACTTTAGAATAACTGAAAAAATTACATGAGATTATCCAGAATATAATACAAGTTATCCTATGTGACTTTGAACTTTTGTTAAATAAATTGTTACTATCTACCCCACCCTTCATTTCTTACTTTTCTCTCTATCTCTGTCTATATATATATATATATATACAGAGAGAGAGAGAGAGATCCAAAGAGAGAGAGAGAGAGAGAGACTATATGAGAGACGATTCTATATATCTCTCTATATATATATATATATATATATATATATATATATATATATATATATATATATATAGAAAGAGAGAGAGTCATCCAAATGTGCCCGCCTAGATATGTTTTATTAAAAAAAAACAAAAGAAACTATATACATGTTTCCCTATACACCACCCTATACACATTTCTTTTTAATAGAATACACATCTTGGCGTCATATATGAATCCCCCCCCTCTCTCTCTCTATATATATATATATATGTATGTATGTACGAGGTGTGATCAAAAAGTAAGGTGAATTTTGAAATTTAGCGGGCTACATCTGTTCGATCTTCGATTTTTTTATTTGGTTATGTTGGTACACTCGTCTCGAATATAGGTTCCAAATTTCAGCTATGTAGCATGTTTAGTTTGTTGGTGAGAGGCATAAAAGTTAGAAGTGTTTTGCAGGCTCCACGATTTTCCGCTGTCGAAAATCATGGATCAAAGAGTTTGCATTAAATTTTGTGTGAAAAATGGAATCAAGTGCTCCAAAACACTTGAAATGTTGAAAGTGGCATACGATGAGTCTACTTTAAGCCAAAAAAATGTTTACAAGTGATATAAACTCTTCCAAGAAGGCCGAGAAGACACCAACGACGAACCTCGTTCTGGACGCCCCAGCACGTCAACAACTGATGAGAACGTTGAAGAAGTGAAGAAAATAGTGTAGGGGAATCGTCGAATTACCATTAGAGAAATTGCTGATGATATTGGCATCTCGTTTGGTTCGTACCAATCAATTTTAACGGGTGTTTTAGACATGAGACGTGTGTCAGCGAAGTTTGTTCCGAAATTGCTCAATTTCGACCAAAAGAACCGTCGCATGAGCATCGCCCAAGAGCTATTGAATGACGTCAACGACGACTCAGATTTACTCGACAGGGTCATAACAGGTGACGAAACATGGGTATACGGTTATGACGTCGAAACTAAGACTCAATCGTCCCAGTGGAGGCATTCCGGATCACCAAGACCAAAAAAAGCACGCCAAGTTCGATCAAATGTGAAGGTTTTGCTTAGTTTTCTTTGATTGCAGGGGCGTGGTGCATCATGAGTTCTTGCCACAGGGTAGAACAGTAAATAAGGAATATTACCTGCAAGTTATGCGCAATTTGCGCGAAGCAATCCGCCAGAAACGTCCGAATTTGTGGAAGAACAAAAATTGGCTTTTGCACCATGATAAAACGCCCCTGCACACACATCGTTGCTTGTGCGCGAATTTTTGGCTAAAACCAACACACTAATGATGCCGCAGGCACCGTATTCCCCAGACCTGGCCCCCTGTGACTTCTTCTTGTTCCCGAAACTGAAGAGGCCCATGAAAGGACGGCGTTTTGCAACGATTGAGGAAATAAAGACGGCATCGAAAGAGGAGCTGAACAAGATCACAAAAAATGATTTTTTGAAATGCTTTGAGGATTGGAAAAAGCGTTGGTACAAGTGCATTATATCCGAGGCGGATTACTTTGAAGGGGACAAAATAAAAATTGATGAATAAATAAATATTCTTTGAAAAAAATAAAAATTCACCTAATTTTTTGATCACACCTCGTATTTACATATATACACGTATATAAAGAATGGACAAAATAATAGGTACACATTAGCAAATTTTATAATAAATGTGTTTAACGAGATTGAAAACGGGTTAGTTCTGTATGTTTATTGATATAACTTAGTTCGTTTATGGTGTGTAGTTTTTCTTAGAGTATATATAATTTTATTACACGGTCCATTGTTGTTACAAACAACAAAGTAAACAATAAGTGATTATTGAACACTTTATAACATATTGTGGTGTTAAGAGTAAATATTCAATAATGTTAAATATATATATATATATATATATATATATATATATATATATATATATATATATATATATATATATATATATATATATATTCGTTAAAACCTTCGAGTTCTCTTGGTTTGTATTGTGGTTGTCGAAAAGTCATGACGCATGTTGACTATGTTTTTCAAATGTCATTTATTTATATGAAGTACAAAAGTTTGATCAATAATGTATTTGCTATTTTGTTCGATGACCTTTTGTCATCTTTTGGTGTATTTCATAATTCCACGTTTGTAGAAAGGCCTGTCTTTATCAACAAAAAACTGGACAAGATGCTGTTTTATAGCTTCATTGAAATTTAACGATTTACTACGCAAGGAGTTTTGCAAAGACCGAAACATGTGGAAGTCTGACGGCGTAAGGTCAAGCGAGTACGCTGGGTGTGGCAACAAATTCTATCCAAGCTCCAATAGTTTTTGACGGGTAACTAAACTTGTGTATGGTCTCGCGTTGTCATGTTGGAACACAACTCTTTTATAATTAACTAGTTCTGAGCGCTTTTAGATCATGGATTCGTTCAACTTGTCTAATTGGCGATAATATACATCAGAATTGATTGTTTCATTCCTTGATAAAAGCTCGAAATAGACGACACCCTTATAATCCCACCAAACTGAGAACATGATTTTCCTTTGCTGAATTCCTGCTTTCGATGTTGTTTGAGCTGACTCATCCGGTATGGATCGAGACCATTTACGTTCCATGTTGTTGTACATGATCCATTTCTCGTCATCAGTTATCATACGCTTCTAAAATGGATCGATTTCTTTACGTTTAATGAACAGATGTTTATACGCACAGTAAAATGAACTTTTTTGAGTTCATGAGGAACACAAATGTCGAGCTTGCTTATGTATCCTAGCTTTTTCAAATGATGGAACAACCATGGTATGATGAACATTTAATGTTTCTGTAATCTCACGTGTCGTATAACGCGGGTTTGATTCGATCAATGCCATTATTTTGTCGTCATTAACCTCAATTGTCATTCCTAAGCGAGGAGTGTCGTTAACAACAAAATCACCATCACAGAATTTCGTTGGCACTGATGTTCTTATAGGGCATGGTCACCGTAAACTTTATGTAACTTATCACAAATTTGCCATGCATTATTCCCTTTACGGAAACAGTAAAATATGGCGAAAATAAACAGTTTGATCTTCCATCTTCAACTTGCTATAAAATCTATAAAACTCAACCAAACGCATGAACTTTTTATCTGAATGAAGGCAAAAGTGTTAGCTGTCAAACGACCACAATTATATGGATGCGAATGACGCTTCTGATATAAAAATAGACTAGCAACATCTATTGCAAAAATTCAACATGACTTTTCCGACAACCCAAAAATATACTTTTACAAAATGTTTCAACAACGCGTGTTATCATCAGATTGCTAAAATGAATTATTTTTTTTATGTTCATTTATTTTTCAATATTATTTGAGCTACATGAAATATTTCTAGTAACACATGTTGTCGAAACAAATCGTAGAAGCATACTAGAAATTACGAATGGTCATAAGATTTTAAATTTCTAAATGTACGAATAAAAGTTACTTACTGAACTAAACTAAAATTACCTGTTATGATATTATGGCAAATGTACTAACTCAAATAAATTTTCAGTCCAAAATCGTAACATATAAAAGTGCCCAATAATAATTTATTGTTTTCTTCATTTGTTTAAAATCTAATGCCCATTTCGATGGCCATGCCATTATCGCCTGAACGCTGTATAATAAAATGCTTCTAAAATATATAAACCAATAGTTAATAGTTAACTATTACAAAACGACTTAAGGCCTAACACCACTGTAGAAATTTCAAAAAATCAATTTTTTTTTATTGGCTTAAAATATACTTTGAACCTTTTAGAATATAATACAAAAGGTTTCATTATGAAAAAAAAATTTTTCTTTTGAAATTTCGGGACTTATACCTGCCGTCTTCGGCCGATCGAAACTTTAAATTGATTTTTCTCGAAACGACTTTTTCTCAACGGGCACGCAGCATAACTTAAACAGTTTTTTTCCAATCAATTTGAAATTTTAATCATGATTTTATTATTATATTTCGCAGTGAATCACGTAGAGGATTTTTAATAAATTGATTTAAACAATTTTTATAAACAAAAACGTGCCTTTTTTTATGAAAATTGAAATTTTTTTTCAATTCGCTGCCAAATTTACAAAAATCAATATTTTCAAAATCCCCTACGTGATTCACTAGCTATTGACATCAAGAATAAGTGGAATTTTTTTTTTTGTTCCAAGTTCAAGTGTGCGACAATTATGCTGCGTGCCGCGGAGCGCTTCCGATGAAAGGAGCCTCGAATTATTGGCTCTAAATCAGCCATTTTGTATTTTTTTTACTTTATATTTTTAGTCAATATAGTATAATGTTAGATCAATAACGTATCAAAATATTTTTTCTTTCTAACTTTCCTTTCCATTCAAAAAAAATTCCCAAAAAACGCTTTTTTTTCGCGATTACAGTGGTGTTAGGCCTTAACAAATATTGAAACAAGATGATATCCAGTTAGTGCGTATTTATCTGGAGATTCTGTAGTCAAAACTATCACATTATTAGATGTGCCTAAAGCAACAAAATTCAAAATTATGACGATGTAGATTATTTGTGAAATAATAGCAACTGTTGAAAAACAATGTCAGAAAAAAAGAAGTTAAACGATAGACAGCCGTAAACTAAAAAATATTGCATTTAAAAATCATAAAACTACCTCTAGTAGCTAATGTAACAGCCGAACTTAATTCATTTTGAAGATTCTCTTTTTATAAAAAACAGTCAACAACTTTACAAATGCAATACATAAATTCTATATTTATGAATCGGAACAAAACAAGATACACCCATAGTCCATGCCTTAAGCCAAATATACATCTACGTATCGGATTCATGAAACGGATATCTATACTATTTTGGTTCTTTAATATGTGTACATAGTAAATCTGTTCAATTTAATGAGCTCTACATCAGAAGAGATTAGAATGTAATATGTTTGAGGCCGACATATTGTACATTTAAGAATATAACGATTATATTATATATAGTGATGTGAACAAAAATAGGTGTGAGTCTTTGTTATAGAAAGAAATCGATTTAAAAATGGGATTGCAATTATTAGGTGGTGTAATATGAAATGTCTGATTTCTCTTTAATTTCCAACTGAAAAATCCGACATTTCATATTACACGACCTAATAATATTCTCAAATTATTTTACTTCTCAGATGTTTGTCGTGCAATAAATGTCAATTTCAGTAAATTTAACGTTTTATTAAAAAATGAAGATGGTTTAATTTTTCAATTTTTCCTTGACAAATAAATATTTAAAGGAAAAAATAGTGTGATTTTTAACTTCTTGAATTTTATAAAAGAATTAAATATAGGTTCTCTTTAAACCTTTTGTTTCTGTGAGGTAAGTTGTAAATCTATTTCTTTATTAAGAATTGGGAAATGAAATTTAAAATTTTAGTTTTTTCCAAAAAAAATGGATCGTCGAGAATAATGCCAACCTGAGGAGCGTTATATAATTTTAATCTGAAGAACAAAAGGCAAAATTTATGAAGAAATTGTCAAAATAATTATTGCTCCCAAAATATGGTAACAAATAATTTAAAATGGCATCCATAGAGTGAGTGCCGTAAACAAAAGCGAAAAATTACTGAAGATATGAAGCGAAAAATCGTAAAAATGGTTAAAAAATCAGTTTAATACTTCGACAGCAATAAAAGAAGATTTGAAACTAGAAGTAACAACATCAGTTAATAGGAATTTTTTAATTAAAAACAAGCTTCAAGCTCGAAGTTCCCGTAAAGTACCATTGCTTATTAAAATGCATGTTTTAAATCGTTTAAAATTTGTACGAGATCATTGTCACCGGCTTGTGACGAAATGGAAAAATGTTCTGTGGACTGACAAAAGTAAAATCAAATTATTTGGGTATGATTGTAGCAAACAATACATAAGAATGCCATAAAATCAAAAATTACTTCCACAGTACACAATAAAGACCGTCAAACATGAATTCGGTGGAATAATGATATGAAAATGTTTTTCTTATAGTGACGTGGTCCAATTTTTTGAATTAAGGACATTACGAACGCCCAAAAATATGTTGATATACTATGTAATATTATATTGCCTTGTGCGGAGTTCGAAATGTTATTTAGATGGGTGCTACAATAAAACGACGATCCGAAGCACACATCTAAGTTTACAAAAAAATGGTTTGATGACCACAAAATTGCAGTAATGAATTGCGGTTATCGCAGTAACCTGACCTAAATTCGAGAGAGAATTTGATGGGTGATGTTAAGCTGGCAATTGCGAACAAAAAATTTAAAAATAAAGATGAATTATGAGCGACAGTTAAAAAGGCTTGGAAGGCTATTCTTATCAGCCTATTCTAAACCTCAGTCGATTCAATGCCTCGACGTTGTGCAGCAGTCATACAGAATAAGGGATATACCAACAAATATTAATACATTTTTTACTCTTTGTTAATTCTCTCGAAATAAAAATTGGTTTTTAGATATAATACACGTATTTTTCTCACTTTAATATTCACTTGTCAAGAAAAAATTAAAAAATGCAAGTCATCTTCATTTTTGAATAAAACGGTAATACCCCAAAATTGACATTTATTGCACGACAAACAGCTGAGAAGCAAAACAGATTGACAATATTAATTGCATTCCCAATTTTGATTGATTTCCTTCTATAATAAAAACTCACACCTATTTTTATCCACCAGGTGTGTGTATTTAATAACGCGGAAAATTAATTACTGCATCTTGCCAACGTGACTAAAGTTCGAGAAATAAGTTAATAACAAAAAAAGTGAATTTCACTAGTGTTTTAATTCTTTATCCATTCTCCCTCTCTCTCTCTCTCTCTCTCTCTCTATATATATATATATATATATATATATATATTCATAAATTAAAATTTATGTTTCATTTCTATGTATCTCATATTTATTCAATTAGTAACTTAGTACTTCAACATTTTTAAAATAAATATAGAAAAAATATGTAATTTACTTTTCATGTCTGATCCACAAGGTACACCACAAATGCCCAAAACATTAATGAAATTTAAAACAAAATTCTAATTAGAAATGACTTTAATATATAACATGATAATGTGTATAAAAAAATATGTGAGCAAAAAAACTGTACACAAATTGACGGGATTAATGTTGTGTCTCCGAGGAACCGGCAGAGCATGAGTACCTATCCTATTGCTTCGCAAATATTCTAACGTTTCTGCTTTGGTATTTTCACAAAGTAGTAGAGACATTCTCAGAGTCCCTAATGGGACTACTGCTTTGCGATGTTTGACCAGCGAAACTTCATGTTGTCCATGGAGACAGTCCATTTACTGGCCACGTAATTAGTGACATTGATATTATATAATTACTTTTTTTCTAAATGCGTAATATATGTATTTTATATTTTGTTTAAAAAAAATATTAAAAATATAAATTATGCATTATGTGAAAAATATTTCTCTATCTATATATAAAAAAATCAATTAATTGAAGAAAGAGTAGTAATTAACTAATTGGAAAAAAAATGTTTTTTTTTAATTTTGTAAATAAATCAAAAAGGATAAATAGATATATGCAATTAAAAAATACTTTAGTAACTAATGAAAACAAATATACTGTAATATTCAGTCACAGAAAATGTCTAAATGCAAGCAAATCAGTGTCAAGCAGCGAAGTGCTATTTGTGTTCTTCGTAAGGAAGGTTACACTGAAAAGAAAATTGCTGAAAAGTTTGGTGTATCTTGCAAAGAGGTGTATTACACTCTTGCTCGAAATCGAGAAACAGGGCAAAATCAGGAAAAGAAAGATCTGGTAGATCCAAAGTAACTTCAAGTCATGAAGATGATAACATTAAGGTTTATCGAAACGAAATCGACGCTTAACAGCACCCCATATTGCCGCAAATCTAAATGAATCGCGCCAGAAGTCAATCTACATCGACTGTTAAATATATATATATATATATATATATATATATATATATATATATATATATATATATATATGTATGTATGTATATAATATATATACACTACCAAGAGAAAGTCTGCGCACACCTATTCTATCTTTATTATTAACGCTTATAAAATAAAAACACTATTGTTGATAACAAAGTAACTATTTTTTATTTTTTCTACAGTCTTAAAAATTAAAAAACATCAACAAAACACTTTTTTAATATCAATAAAGTAATGAAAAACAACAAAACAGACGAAATTTTAAAAAATTACGTCAGAAAAAGTCTTCGCACAGTTGCGTTTATCGTTTATTATCCTTAGAATTTTTAATTTCAGCATTACAATTTGCTATGTAATTGTTGAAAATGCAATGCAGATTGTTATTCTTAACTTTAATTTTTGTCAAATAGGTGATTCAAGTGAATATCATGGGAGATAAAAAGTGTAATTTTAAAAAGAAGGAAATAAGTACATAAAAGCGAAAAATAATTATAAAACTATGGGAAGAAGAAAATAGCTACTGCAATATTAAAACAATTTTAGGAAGACAGCATTTATCAATTTACAGAGTGAGACAATTTATTAAAGCAACCGATATCATAACATCAAAGCCTCGTTGTGGCCGCCGTTCAAAGTTACCTGAAAGGGAAAAACGTTATATCCTTAAATACAGTTAAGACTAATCCACGATTATCCACTTTTGTGATTGCTGAAAGTGTCTACGTACAATTTGATAAAAAAAAAATGTTGATACGATAAAGAAAATTCTAATAAACGCTGGGTACCGTAGTCGGATTGCAAGACAGAAACCGTTCATTTCAAGAGTAAACAGAATTAAGCAAAATGAGCATGTAAATAAGTTTGAGGACTTTTGGAAAAATATAATCGAGAGTAAATTTTGTATATTTGCCATAAAAGGACGAAAGTTCATTTGGCGAAAACCTAATATAGCCTTAAATAAGAAAAATATGTTTCTTATCGTGAAACATGGTGGTTGTCGAGTAATGTTATGGGTGTGTATGTTAAGTAGTGGCGTTGGTAATATCGAATTTATAATCAATAATAAATAAATTCGACTATGTCGATATTTTAAAGCGAAATTTAAAAGAAAATATGGGAAAAATCGAATTTGGCCGTAAATTTTACTTCCAACAAGACAATTATCACAAACATACGACCGAAATTGTCAATCTTTGGGTATTCTATAATGTCCCAAATCACTTGCATATGCTCCCACAATCTCCTGACTTAAATTCTATTGAACATTTGTGGAATTTACTTTAGCACAACATTTGAAAATTTCGAAGATATGTCGAAAACTACCATCATCGGAAAATGGGCCAAAATTAGTTCTGCATAAACTGAACAATTAATGCAATTTATGAAAAAAAGGTTGGAAAAAGTTTTAAAATGGAAAGGTTACCAAATATCATACTGAAATTAACATTTTAAGTCTCTTTTTTCGTTTTTAATTAGGTGTGCTCAGACTTTTTCTGATGTATTTTTTTAATGTCGTTTGTTTTGTTGTTTTTATTTACTTTATTGATATTTAAAAAGTGTTTTGTTGATTTTTTTTAATTTTAAGACTGTAGAAAAAATAAAAATAGTTACTTTATTATCAACAATAGCGTTTTTATGTTATAGGTGATATTAATAAAGATAGAATGGGTGTGCGCAGATTTTCTCTTGGTAGTGTATATAAATGTAAAATGTTTGAAATTGAAATATATTTTAGTAAACTATATTTAAATCAACAAAATAATAACTTGTGAATAATTTAATTTTTAGATTTAAATAGTGTCATATTTGACAAAGTTAAATTATTGATACAAATATGAATGCAGACGTACGTATGTGTGCACGCGCGCGTACAAAATGTGTTATTTTAATTGATTATCAATTTAATAATGCATCGATGCAGGGAAACTTCTATTATAGAAATCGGATATGAACGCATTTTATAGTAAATAGAATAACTTTTATATCAGTATTCTACTGAAACCAAATAAATTCCCTTACCTGGATATAATTTATACAAAAATTGAATTTTTTTCATTTTTCATTATACTTGTTTTGAAAAAAAAAATCTATTTATAAGCAAATGCATTATATATTTTTTATTTAAATTAATTTTCTTCAATGTCAATTTCCGCAAATTAACCAATTAATGAATCTAAAAATATTCCAAGAGAAAAGTGGTAATCCTAATATTTATATGTTTATACAATTTTATAAATAGCATATGAAAACTGTTGGCATAATGTCAAAATATTAATGGATTTTACACATACACACTTTTATATATATATTCAGTACTTGTAAATTAACAAAAATTTATACGGAAGGAAATAATTAAAAAATTGAAATAATTATATTGAAATAAGTAATTCTAATTGTTTAACTCGATGTATTAAATTAAGAATATCAATAAGAGAAAGTCATTTATCTATTAGTGTCAGTAAGTACCATATGTTTGTACCTAAGTTATCAGTATATATATATATATATATATATATATATATATATATATATATATATATATATATATCATAAAAAAATATAAATAGTAACTAACTAATTCATAAAATAATAGAAAGTGAACGTAATATTACTATTTCGTGCATTATGTAGCATGTCTTCTTACTCAATAATTTAGGTAGATTTTATTTACTTCCTCAAAAATATACATATTTGACACTGGGTTAAAAAAATAGATTACAAAAATTATAATTATGATATACAAACGAGTAAAAACACGAATTATTATTTATTTTTTTGTATAAAGATTACGAAACTAAATTCAAGCTATTGTCTGTAATAAAGTATCCGTAAATATGCACGGTTTGGAAATAACAACGAGACATATCATTATCTGTTGAAAAAACAACACATGTAATTGATATATTCGAAATGTTTATAAAGAATGAATAATAAAAAACAAACATAAAAATAATCTTGCTTATTTCTCTTCATGGTACTTGAAAATAATTGATGGCCAGAAAAAATTGATGACAAAAAATAGTAAATACATAATATAACGCTATTTGTTTTAAAACTGTAGCTAATTGATTTTCACACAAATGAATTATCACCTGAAATACCACAACATATTGTAAAAGTGTTCAGTAGTTATTTATTGTTTACTTTATTTGTTTATAAGCTGATACGCATTTCGATTGTCAAAACGTTTTATTACAAAATCTAGAATTAATCTTTTACAATATTCTGTGGTGTTTGGATGATCATTTAATCGTGTAAAACAGAATTGTTTAACAATCTAAATTTTAAACACACAAAAATATCTTTCATTTTTCAAAAATTATGCTACGTATTTAAACAAGTATTTAGACAAATGCGTATGCATTTAATTAATTTTTGTTAAAAAACATCGACTGAAAATTGTGTTATTAGTTGATATTTAAAGTTTGTAATATTCTTTTTTAAATGTATACCAACATTACAATGAATCGCTTTATTCTAACACCACAAAATTTTATATAAATGTTCAATAGTCACTTATTGTTTACTTTAATCGCTTGAATTTATAATAAAGAGCTTTGAGGATAATGGAATTGCTGTTGAAATATGTATCAGTAAATAAATTAAACAAAAAGTAAATACTGCACATTTATCAAATATTATGGCATTAGGGGAGTGATTTATTTGGGTTTGAAACGAATTTGCTACAGCAGCAAAAAGAATAATGTAACAAAAAGGTTTACACATTTTAACATTATTTTAAATAACTACCCATACACAAACCGACTTCACGAAAGTATTCAAATAAATGGGTAATAAAACATTTAAGCACACAATTCCCCAATTTAAACGAGTCGTAATATTTTCAATGCATGCCTGCAGTTGTTCAATGGCTGCGTGTTTGTGAAATATTTGGTTAAATAGAAAAATAAAGGGAATGAAACAATAGCTGCACGTAAAATGATAATAAATTTATTTCAGAAGGGAAAAAATTATACGGATAATCACAGATTCGGTAAGAAACAGTCATTTCACAATACGGGCGAAAAGACAAAAATAAAAGAGAAAATCTTATTGAAAATAAAATAAACTTGTCGATTGTGGATAATGTTTGGGAATATAATAACATGAACAATAGAAAAAATCTATTCGAAGATATTCTGAATACCATCTCTTATCTACAACAAAGTTGAAAAAATACAGTAAATAGAGAAATTACATACAGTGAGTCAAAGTGAAACTCATACAGACTTATGGTTCCAATAATTTTATACATATATTTTAATATAATAACAATTTTCTTTATTTATCTTTGTTAAGTTCTTTATTAAGGTTATTTTTATTTTATTTGAAAATTTCAATCGTAAATTAATACTTCTACTCTAGAAAAAGTAACCATTTATGAAAAATTAACAAAAAATACATCAAAATGAAACTCATACAACGAATTATTCTCGCTTGAAAACTGCTGTGTTAAGAAAGTATACTCTTCAAATATGTGTTTGGTCACTTTGGTTATAAAAAAAACCTGTTAAGTTGTTTGTAGTCATTTTGTAAAAAATATAAGTTGGATTTTACTTTGAGTAGACAAAGGGTACAATCATCGACGAACGAGCGAATGCTAAAGATTTTTCATTAAAAAAATGGAAAAACTGTACGGAAAATTGGGAAAACAGTTAATAGAAGCCATGCTACAGTGCAATCTGTAATAAAGATTTAAAAACGGTCAAAGTGTTGACAATAAAGTCAAAAAGAGTCTCCGCAAGATTTTTTAATGACCATGACGAACGTTAGATTCTACGAAAAATTAAAGAAAATTCCAAAATTAACGCACCCAAATTGACTTTAGAAGTTAAAAAGTATCTAAGTAAAAAAGTAAGCCTCCAAACAATTCGCAATATACCAAATAAAAATTGATTTCATGCTTGTATTGCCAGGAAGAAACTTTTCATAAATCTAGCTAATCGCAAAAAAGGTTAAACTTCGTTTGGGAACATGTTAATAAGAGTTTTGATTATTGAAAAGATGTTTTGTTTATGGACGAAAGTAAATATAATTTATTTGGATCCAATGGAAGAATTAATATATGGCAGAAACCAAATACAGAAATGTCTTTAAAACACTTACGTCCTACAGTCAAACATGGGTACGGTTATGTTATGGTATGGGGGTGTATGTCTGCGAGAGGGGTTGGAAATTTAATTTTATAGATGGCATTATAAAAAAAAATTTTTATATTGATCTATTAAGAAAAAATTTGAAAGCCAGTGCTCAAAAACTTAGGATTTTACAAACATTTAATTTTTATCAGGACAATGTGCTTCAAGCACAAAAGCTTATAAAACATGTAGTTGGTTGTTATATAACTGCCCCAAAGTACTGGAAACACCACCATAATCACCTGATATAAATGTGATTGAAAATCTCTGGAATCATTTAGAAGTTGCCATTAGAACACACACTATCAGTAATAAAAATGTGTTAAAAAAGGGGTATTAAAAGAATGGAAAAATTAATCTAGCTTATTGTGAAAAATTAGTTAAATCCATCCTGAATCGTTTAAAGGCTATAAAAATTAATAAAAGCTACTCTACTAAGTACTAAAATAATTCAATCCATTGTAAATTTTAATTTAATAAATAATTTGTTAGTTGTATGAGTTTCATTTTGATGTGTTTTTGAATGATTTTTTAGAATTCGTACTTTTTTTGGTCTTTAAGTATTATTTTATGATTTATTTATTTTTATATGATAAAATATCCTTAATAAACAATTTAAGTCAAATATAAAAGGGATTTTTTTATTTAAAAAATTATATACAAAAATTTATTGAACGTAATTCTGTATGAGTTTCACTTTGACTTACTGTAATTGGTTCTAAGAAATCACGATTTTTAAGGTAACTGCATGTGGAATAACTATACACAAATGAAATTAGCAAAAAATAACGTAACATATTGTCAAAAAAGTAAATAATTTCACATTATAAAATGATTTTACAACTTACATAGGTAAATAAATCAAAAATAATATATTTAATTTAGAAATGTAATATTTTCAATGTAAATCTACAATTACTTAATGATTACGTGTGAATACTGCTTGTTTGAAAAATATATAGTAATATAAAGAAACAAAAAGGAAATAAACAACAATAACTGAACATGAAGTGATTTTAAATTTATCTGAAACAAAAAAATGAAAAACTGATGGGTAAGAATGAGTATAATCGAGACAATAAAGAAAACATGTAAGGATGAAAACTTAAATGAAAATAAAAGCAATTCAAATCAACTAGTCATTGTGTATTAAATTAAAAACATTATAACAAAAAAATTACACGAAAATACTCCGAGTATCGTTTATGATCTATAAACAAACTTAAAAAATAGAAAAGATACTAAACCGTGCAGTGCAATTATAAAATTGGAATTTTAACGGTAAATTTCAAAAGTCATATATAAAGAAAATTAATAGAAATAGATGTATTTTATTCCAGAAAAACATCTGAAAGTTTCTTCGAAATTTTGGAACTACTAATTTTCAAAATTTATTTGAAATGAATAGAAAAAAACCGTGTAGGAGAAGTCATCTATAGGTTTGAAAAAAGAACATTTGTTTAATTTAAAAAAAATAAAATGGTGGTCCGGTTATGTTTTGAAGGTAAATATAGGGTCATAATGTGACGTCTAGATTTGGGTTTTATTAAAAAGAATCTATAAACATGTTTCCTTACACACCACCCTATACAAATGTTTATTTTTAATAAAACATAAATCTAGGCATTACATTTGGATGATCCCATATATAAAAAAGTCCAAATCATTTTGACAACAAATGTAAACATTCTTTTTAATCATATTTAAAATAATTTCGAAAAATAAGATTTATAATACTACGATTATTACAATAATGTAATGGTTCTTAATTCTAATACCACAAGATACTCGTATGTGTTCAATAATTACTCTTGTTAACTTTATTTGTTTAAAAACTAATTCGTATTTCGACGTCCATCATCGTCAGAACGCTATATTGACTAGTTCTTTGTTACAATTTACTTATAGTCATCCAAATGTGACGCATAGATTTGTGTTTTATTAAAAGGAAACAAAAGAAACTGTGCTCATGTTTCCCTATACACGTTTTTTTTTAATAAAACACAAATCTAGGCGTCACATTTAGATGGCCCTATATACACTGACGCACATAAGTCATGGCACATATGGGTAACATAAGCAATTTATTGATATAATTCAATAAAATCGTTAAATTAAATATTTTTTTTATTTAATTGATAATAAATATAATGTTCATTAGAAAAAATACAAAAAAGTAATTAATTCTATTATAGAGTAGAAATTGTTAAAATAAAAACAGTATGGTACATTTATCCGGAGCAAAAATATCAAAATTTTTTTTAAAAAAAAAAAGAGTTTAATATCTTGTTTGTTTCCCTTTTCTTTTTACAACTTCATTTAAACGATTTGGCATTGAATAAATTATTTTTTTTTGTTGCTTCTGATATTATATTTGCTAAGCAAAAATATAACCCCTACTGTGTTTATTTTAGCAATTTCTACTATATAATAGAATTAATTATTGTTTTTTGTGTTTTTTTCTAATGAATATTATATTTATTATTAATTAAATAAAAAAAGTTTTTAATTTAACGACTTCATTGAATTATATCAGTAAATTGCTTATATTACCCATGTGTGCCATGACTTATGTAAGTCAATGTGTATATATATATATATATATATATATATATATATATATATATATATATATATATATATATATATATATATATATATATATTTGTCTTTGTTCAATACATCTAACTAGTATTGAACACTTTTATAATAGTGGCGATGTCAGATTGATAATTCATTTATGTTGAAATAAATTTATCACAATAATAGAACAATAATATTTATCAGAATACTACTTTATCCAACTTTATCATAAAATATTAATTTATAGCAGTAATAAATATCAAATATAAAAAAAATCAAGAAAGACAGAATAATCAGTTTATAAAGACCATTGCAAAATAATATAATTTTATTGATATTTACTGATAAGAAATTTAGTTCCACTCATTGTATTTACAGTATTGAATAGAATTGTGAAATATAAAAATGCTTTATTATTCGATTTATTTAAAACCGCCATTTTAATTACACTGCTTTATATGTGATTATCATGAATAATTTTCATTATTTTTAATAATACGGAAATTCAGTCATTAATATAAAAAATACTTTTCCTTTAAATACGTATTATAAATGATCAAATATAATATTCTAAATAATTATGTTTTAATAAATAAATTACAAAAATATAAAATTAAAGATGTCTGATATTTACTTAAAAATAAAAATATGCATAGTAAATGGTTTATAGAAATGGAGACTAAGAAATTATTAATATTAACTTAATATCTAAGATCCTAATTTTATTTTTGTAAATATATGTTAAATATATCAATTTTCAAATTACTGCATTTATTAAAAACATATCTATTGCTATTATTTGTTTTAATACCATTTTTAATTCAGTTTAATACAAATGTTTCATTCATCCCAACACTACACAATTTTATAAAAGTGTTTAATAATCATTAACAGTTACTTTATTTGCCAATGTACATTGCAATTGCTATGCTGATGTTTATTCGAAAGTTATATTATAAAATCTAAATTTTACAACACACTGTATTGGACAATAATGACGCTGGAATACGCATTAATGAATAAAGTGAATAATTAGAATTTTTTCTAAAATATTGCAGTGTTGTATTGGGTGATTTATTTGTATAAAAATAGACAACATTTAAAACAGTTGTTGAAGAGAGTTGAATTTATTTTTTGTACTTGCAATAAAAATACACGAAATTCCAATAAAAAATAATCAATAATAATCAAATAAATACGATTAATTCTTCGTTTTTTATTTTTTAACTTTTACATGTATTTATATAGAATGTACAAAAATTATCTTTACAATTTTGGAATCATTTAGTAGCAAAGTTGTGAAGTTAATTTTTGGACCACTATATATACTCAATACATTTTTATATGTTTTTGTTTTTTTATTATATATATAAAAGAAATGTAATTATTTTTTAAATAAAAAAATGGAAAAATATAATAAAACCAATGTTTTTCTATATTAAATGAACAATTGTGATTAAAATAATACACAAACTAGCTAAATTTAGTGATTGTATGGACATAATTTAATTCTATAGTATTTCAGTTTTAAATGATTTTATATTAAAAAAATATTCACAATTTATTTTTGATATTACAATAACTTATTTTAATATAAATTAATCCCTCACATTGATATCACAAGATTTTATAAAAATATCCAATAATCACTTATTGTTTTTTTTATTCATTTGTGTATTTCAATAGCTACAATATCATTAAAAATAAAACATTGTAAAATCCAAAAGGCTATTAAAATGGGCATAATTAAATAAAATAAACAATAAGTGATTACTGAACACTAATAAAATTTTAAAGTATTGAGATGTGTGATTTATTTAAGTTAAAATATAAATAACAAAAATTTAAAGTACTCTAAATGGAAACATTTTCTCTATTTTTTTTTATGAAAAAAATACTTATTTATATATAAATTAGTAATTCACTATATGGTATATAAATGTGCGCATGTCTCATACATAGATAAATGAAGAATAATACTTTTAACAAAAAGTTAAATATAAAAAAAAATAATAATAAATAATTGAAAAATATCTTACCTTTGTTGTTTTGTTAATGCAGCCTGTCTTCTTCGTGCTACAGCTTCATTCTTAATAATTCTGCGAACCTCTCTTCCTCCTGATGATTCACCTTCAGATGTATCATTTGAAGAACTCATTGCGTATTCTTGATTACTTGAACAATTTACATCACTCACATAATTAATTTTCACAGAGTCATCGGAAAGTGGTTCATCACTTATTTTGGCACTTGTTTTCTTTATATTTACAGGACCAGACATACACTTGCTAAGTACTTCAGCATTCAGTACATTTTCAATATTTCTACTTACTTGTGAAATTTTTTCAGAACATTTCTGCTTCGTTTTTCTTTCTGCTAATTGATTAAGATCTTTATTATTTTGGCATAAATCATAATTTGATAATGTTTCTTTAGCATCTATGATATTAGAATGATTGTAATTACCCGAAATTTCTTCATTATTACTAGAACTACTTTTTAAATTTTGAAGATTATGCAGTCTTGCTTTTTCTTCTACATCGTGAAGAATACTAATGATATCAGTCGGTTCACTACTTTTTCTAGAGCCTATTAATGACTTTCTACTATCTTCAATTTTTTCTGTTAATCTGTCATCACTTTTATTATATTCAGAAGATTCTAATTTTAAAATTGATTTCAACTGCTGGGTACTTTGCGTTTCATCAAAAGAGGAATAAGGTGTATATTCAAGAGAATCTTTCTTTAAAACAGACTTCAACTGCTTCTTTGAATGATCTGGTACCGGATCATCATTAGGTATAGGATAAATAGCAGACTTCGACTTCAGAATTCCTTTCACTTCACTAGTTAACATTTTTACAGCATGTTCATGAATTTTTTCCTTGGCAGCATGAATTGATATTCCTTCTGAAATATGAAAATTAATTTACATTTATATTTTTTTTATAAAAATATCAAAAAAATATAAATGAGTATTTTTATTCTCTCTCTCTCTCTCTCTTTATATATATATATATATATATATATATATATATATATATATATATATATATATATATATATATATATATATATATATATATATATATATATATATATATATACATATACATATAGACAATTTTGCATAGTTTTCTAAGTCGTCCTTTTTTAAATTTTATCTACAGACATTTTTTATTCATTTACATAAAAAGTCATAAGAAATTTTTGAATTTTGTACCATAAAAACTTTATATTTAGTAAAATTAACATATTTCTTAATGTTAATATTATATTTTATTAAACGTTTCATATTTTTGCACTCATTTTTATAATACTATATATAACTGAAATTTTTCAAACGTTATTTTTTCATTAAAATTTTTCAACAACTAAATGAAATATTTTACAATCAAATTTTCTTTTTTTTTATTCTAAATAAAAAAGAAATTAAATGTAGAAAAAATATTTTAAATATTTTGATTTATAATATAGGCTAACAAATACACTAATCATTTATGTCTGAATTACACCATTAAAAACTATAAAATGTATTTGATAAAATCTAGCAAAAAAAAATATGTTTTTAGTAAAGCATAAAAAAGTTATATTTAATAACAAATTATGTACCACAGAATAATTTTTAACTAGACATAAAATTTGAAATGTATTATCAGTTTAAAATAATTCCAACCAATAAGATACCCAATACAACATGCCACAACCAAAAATGGATAATAAAT
>CP092089.1:13522625-13627625 GCA_029203775.1 Neoneuromus ignobilis | reverse complement strand
TTTGAAATAAAATCGGAAGAGACTGAAAGTTTTTCAGAATTTTCTGGTGTAATATTCCTTTGTTCATTTTGTCTGGTAGCTTCTTGTACTTCATCTAATGTAATAGGTTGAGTAGAAAATCTATTATCGACGCTACGGTGTATATTGGAAGATCTGAATCTGTTTTTTCCTATAAGAATATTTTCAGTTAGAAAAAATGAAAATCTGTTTATGGTTATCAAATAAATTAACGTGTAGAAAGAATTTTATTAATATTATTCTAACTAATAAAAAAATATTTTTTGCAACTTCAAGGAGGAACATTTTACTTTGACGAATTAAAAAAAATTTTTTTTTTATTGAAAGTTTATAGTTACAAATACATGATTTTAAAATTTTAGGTTAAAATTTAAAAACCGGTTTAGATACAATCATATAAACAAATGGCGTACAAATCAAAATTATTGCACATTAAATTTTTAAACACATTTCTTTTAAAATTATATTTTTCGAATTAGTGATCATAACATAAAAGGAACTAACTGTCCAATCGACTTAAACATTTTTGATGGACTTTCAATAAATATCTACTGTTGTCAGTAAAGTTAAATCAACAATATTTTTTTCAACACGTTAAAAAGATCAAAAATACCTCAAAAATTGTCCTATAGATTAAAATACCCTTTAAATAATATTTAAAAGTTTATTTGAAATTTATAAAATAATTTTCAAGAATTACTTTAATATAAATCCATGTTCTATTTAATAAAATGAAAAAAAATATTTGTTGTTACACTTTATATCAGTTTCCAACAATTACCAATAGTTTATATATATATTGATAATAAGTACATATTTTTAAATAAACTTTATTTTAAACAGATATGTTTTATATTTCATTTCTTCTTAATAAATTTAATATTTAAAATCACAGCAAATAATGTTTATTTGTTTGAATTACATCTTGACTGATTTGCACACAGAACTAGGTTATTTTTTTAATTTCAATTCATATCATCACTTCGTTCGTTATCGTCAATCATCATTGAAATAATTTTTGTAATCAAGTAATTTTAGTAGAATTTATTAGTCCACGCTTTCGTCCCTCGTATTTACTCCACACATATTTTGCTATAATATATAATTTATAAGTACTATTTTTACTACAAATGACCTCAAAAACCAAAATTTTCTTTCATTACTATCTGATATGATTTCTTATTATTAAATAATCAATTTGAGTAATTTTTTATTTTACATTTTTGAATAAATATTAATGATTTATCCAATCACTTTTTTTAAAGAATTTAGCGCTATGCGAAAATGTATAAATAAATATATAATAACAATTTTAGTATAATACTATATATATTTTAATCATAATAAACATTTTTAAATAATTTTAGAAATTAAAATTAAACATATTTTTTCTATACCTGTATAGACGTAATTATAATTATAAATATACAAAAATGGAAGAAAATATGTTTAATATTTATTATTTATTAATATTATTTCACACAAGATTTAATAAATATCCAATAATCATTTATTATTCATTTCATTCCTAGTCTATATTTCGATTGTCATGCTATTATAGTTGATACGAGGAGTTAGAATTTTTTAATATATTTTTTTAAAAAAATATTTTATAATGTAAAACTTCGATAACAAACTTAACTACCTAAATGCGTATCAGTAAATAAAAATGTTTTATAAATATATTAAATCTATTGATGTTGGGTTGAATCATTATTTGTGCAAAAAATTCATTTGTTTAAAAATGTTATATTAATTCCGTAAAAAATATAAAAAAACTTTAACAGTTTCAAACAAAATAACATACGCGAAAGAAAAAAGTAATTTTTTAAATGTATTTAAATTTAATCAAAAACTAAAAGTTGTAATTATGATATTAAAAACTGTGCAACGATTAATTTGTTGAAACAAAAAAAAATGGGTCTTTTTTAGAACAAAATCTGCAATTTATAAATATTGTGTTAATGATAAAATAAATTATAACCATAAATATTTATATCTTTAAGAATAATATTCAAAGTAACAACTTCTGATTTCCGAGAAAATTATTTCATTATTTATTTTATTTTAAAGTGAATTTATAAATGAATGTTCATTAACCCTTTAACTGTTTAATTTTGTTTCGAAAAACTTTTTCTGCCTGCTTAATTATTTTCCAGCGAAGACGAGTATACTCGACATAAACAGAGTAAAATGTTTCTGCCTATAAAAGTAGGCAATTATGATTAAAAATCAAAAGTTGCGTGTTGGTTTTTTAGAAAATATATATTTTTATTCGTTGTTAACAAACAAAATTTATTTCATTGACAAAAAAAATCGTTTGTAACGGTACTTCCCCAGAATTTGTTATTTCAGCTTAATACAAGCTATTGTGTATTAAAATAAATAAGGTTGCCAGACTAACGAATATTCTAAAATGTACATTTTTTAAAAGATCTTTATTTACCCTTTTTCAGGGGAAAAAATACAGTTGATTCGTTTAATAATAATACGAATGCGATTTTTTTTATCTTCACGACGAGTATACTCGACATTATGCGAAAAATTTTCGTTTCGCTCTGACGAGTATACTCGACATAAACAGTTAAAGGGTTAACAAAGCATAACATAGATATAATGTAAATATAATATATGTAAATAGTGTAGTTTATAAAAAAAAAAAAACGTTAAATGAATGTTAGTACTTGAAGTTACAGTATATAAATTATTAGATATATATTTTTTTGTGTTCTATTCAATAGTAATATTAACACACACACACACACATACATATATATATATATATATATATATATATATATATATATATATACTAACATACATACGTATTATGTGAGTACATAAGTATTTATGAAATATGTATGTATATAATACATATTTCATATATACTACTTATTTATCTTAAAAATGACATATACATATATCATTATTAAGATAAATAAGTTCTCATAAATTATAAGCTTTCCTTACATTAAAAACAAAATGTTTTTAATTAGTTAAAATAAAACACTTTTTTACACAAATTTATTATTTATCAATATCGCCAAATTTTAAAAAAAATACCAATGATATTTACAATTCTATACTCGGATGATAATAAAGTGGTTATAAAAATGTGCACTAGTGAATAAAGTGATTATTGAACAGTTTTATAAAATACTATGATGAGTTATAGAGTATTTTATAAAACTAAATAACAAACATTGGAAGTATAGTTTTAAAGAATATGAATTTAGTACAAAAAATAATAATAAAAATAAAACAAAAAGGATGATAAGAATATTTTCAAGTTATTGTAATTTTGTTTAAATTACAAATTAGAAGATAAGAGATATTTAAAAATATGTAACGACTAGTCTACTAGAAAATTATAAAAGTGTACTTTATAATTAAAAAATAAATATTTTTACAAAAACTGGAAATAATTAAATACATTTTAATTATGAACTTCTGTTTAAGAACACTTTTTAAAGTGAAAATGTTTAATTGTGGTTAAATTAATTGTGTATTTATTTTCCTTTAATCATGCCAAATAAATGTGCAATGAATAAAATTTAAATAGCTGCAATTAGTGCTGTGGTTAATAAAAAAATGTTATATATTTAACTAAAATATATAAAAAATGTTATATATTTAACTAAATGTTATATATTTTTATTCTTAGTTATAATCGTTAGATTTCAAATTATATGTATTTTATTCAATCTCATGATTATACACTCACTCTCTATCTCACACACACACAACACACACACACATACACACACACACACACATATATATATATATATATATATATATATATGTGTGTGTGTGTGTGTATGTATGTATGTATGTATGTATGTATGTATGTGTGTGTGTGTGTGTGTGTGTGTGTGTGTGTGTGTGTGTGTATATAAGCATTGAGATTGAATAAAATAGATACAAAATAATAATGCAGACTTAATTTCTAATAAATAAGAAGTTTTTTTTAAAGCAAAATACTTTTAATTGATTAAAATCCATCTTACATTAACACAAATAAATTTCTAAATATCAATAGATTTTATAAAAAAATTCTATAATAAATATTTATAATATTCTTCCTTGAGAACAACAACACATGTTTATTGAACTTTATATTAACGAAGAAATGAATAATAGTGATTATTATTTAATTTAATAATATTTTCATAAAATCGTGTTATAGAGGATGAGTGATAAATTCGCATAAAAATCGATAAAACTAATTCGTATACTGATATTCGCATTAGAAATATTTATAAAATTTAATACAATTATCAAGAATGTTAAAATAATAATTAATAATATTGTTTTAAATTATATTATACGATTATTCTTGGGATGAAATCGATTGAAAATAATTAAAGTTCATAAAAATTTCAAAAAAATGAATATATTTTCTCTTACCAGTCTTGAAATTCACATTTTTAGTTTCTTGCGCGTTATTTTTCATTTGTTCTTCAAGCTGTTTGAACAAAGAAGCTTTCGCTAAAACACTGTTACTGCGACATAGACCTGTGACACTGTCTTGCACTAGATCTTTATCACCGCTTTCATTCATTGCTGAATCATTTGTTGACATTTTTGACGTCGTCGCTGAATTCACTCCACTATCACCACTCTCACTAGGCAATGATATCGACGACAAACTGTATTCATTACAACTAATAACATCAGAACTATTATTCGAATCGAGAATTAGTTGCGAATTCAATGTATCAATCGATAATGTATCGATATCACTCGTTGAATTATGATTGTTGGTATCATTTGCTGCTAACAATAATTGTGCAGAAGAATTTGATTTTCGAAACTGTTGTGAACAATTGTAATTATGATCAGTGTCGAGTGTAGGCGATCTCAGAACTGTTCTTGAGAACTGATTGCTTTCGTCTTCATCGGGCGTCTGAACTGTTATAGGAACGTTATTATCGTTAAAAGATCTGTCGTATTCATGACGAATATTAATTAACGAATGTTCAATATCAGTTGTATTTTCTCCTGTTTTCGATGCTTCAGACGACGACTGATCGCTACTGAAAAACTGGCATGACGTTCTAGAACTGAAACAAGATTTTGCGCAAATTGAGAAAAAAATAGAGCATTTATTAATAGATTTGTGGTATATGTCTAATAGAATTACATTCTGTACTAAAGCGCCAACATCGACGAGATATATTATAGAATAATATAACACTGATTACGTTTAAATGCTATTGTAAGTAGGTATTTAATAACATTCTGTTAGCTATGTCTAGATTACGACTAAAAAAATTAAATATTAAGTTACAAATAATTAAGTGAATTAAAGTAAGAAAAATAAATGATAAAAAAGTGTGTACGTATATATATTCTTCATATATATATATATATATATATATATATATATATATATATATATATATATATATATATATATATATATATATATATATATATATATATATATATATGAAGTCACTTTCATCGAAGTAAGCAATAATTTTGGCAATGATATCAACGTACATTTACTGCTGCTAATATTAATAAAAATACTTTTTTTAATTCAAATGATGCTAATAATTTATGTGTATTTTGTTTACACCCACACACCCACCTCCCCTCTCTCGTCTCCCCCCTCTCTCTCGTCTCCCTCTCCCTCTCTCTCACTCTCTCTCTATATATATATATATATATATATATATATATATATATATATGTATATTACCTCTCATAAGTATTCAATAAGAAATATTCAATAGAAACCCAGTGTATGGTAATCTTCCAACATAAGTTGGGGCAAAGTAACCGACAAATGGCAACAAAAATGAAATTATCTTGTAAGACAGTAGATAGCATAGTTAAAAAATATAAAGACTGTAAGAGTGTTGTAAACAAAAAATGAACCCGGTGCTCAAGAACAATAATGTCAGAAAATCGCAGAATAGAGCAAACGTAATCGACGCCTTACAGTACCAGAAATAATAGCACAGGTTAACGACAGTCGACAAAGGCTCTAAGTGTTTCAACTGTTAAATAAATCCAAAACCAATATCTTAAGAGTAATCAAAGAAAGTTAATAGACTGTTTTAATAAAGCGAACTTCGATTCGAGAATCACTTTTACGAAAAGAAAATAGTACGAAATGAAAACAATGGACTTCTGAAAATGAAAACTGAACATTTAACACGTTAAACGCCACGTCAGTCATCAGTGACTGACACCGAACTTTCCATTCAGGCCAACGTCAGTCACCGGCCGCTAGAATTTCAGCCGGTGACTGACATAGTGGCCTAAACGGAAAGCAAGGCAAAATAGGCTTGGCGTTTAACGTGTAAAGATTTGGTATAAAGTGTTATCGACCGATGAATCTAAATTTGAAGTTTTCGGGTCAAAATGATGAGTTTAAATTCATTTATCTTTCCAAGAAAGATTTTCATATTATGTTTACTGCCGACAGTAAAGTATAGAGGTAGACCAATTTAAATCTGGGAATCTTTTACATCACGTGACCTTGTCTGAACTAATGGATTCTTGATTAAAAAATATATACACTCGCTTGAAAAAGTCTAAGTACACCTATCAATATTGATAATTTCACAATAAAACAAACTAATTAATGTAAATTTGAAAACAAACATATTTTTTATCAATTCTATAAACTACTAGTTATTTATATATGACAAATCAAGACATTTTAAATTTATAACAAATAAACTAAAAAATAAATAACACAAGAGTTCATACAAATTGAGCAGAAAAAGTCTCCATACACATTTTATTAAACGGTAAATTATCTTTTTTTTCCAATATTTGCACTTATTGTTTTAAAATTATCACAGTTTTATTTCTCAGTTCGTATGTTGCAATTGAAACGCTAAAATATTATTTTTAATAACTAATAGTAAAGTTTTTTGCAAAAAAATAAATAAGATGGAATTCAAAAAAAGGAAACTTCTTTTAGTGAATATAAAATTATTTTAAAGTAAGGAAAAGAAGGAAAAAGTTTTCGTGAAATAGGAAAGGGTGTTGGAAGACAACATTCTTTCATTCAAAGCGTAGTAATCAATTTTAAATCCATTTCGAAACCACTTTCTGGCCGATCTTCGAACTCAGCATTTAGATAAAGGCGTAATATTGTAGCTTCAGTGAAAGAAAATCGCCGTGTAACTGCACCCCAAATTGCAAAAGATAATAAAGTACTATTTAAAAAACAAATCTGTGCTGATATTGTGCGAAAAATAATAAAAAAGGGTGGGTATCATGAATGTGTTGCGCGTAAGAAATCATTTATTTCACGTATCAATAGATAAAAACGGATTGCATAAGCAAATGAACATATTAATAAACTAATAGAGTCTTGGGAAAAGATGATTTTCTCATACAAAAGCAAATATTGCATTTTTGAAATAAAATGACTCAAAATTGTATGTACATTACTGAATAAAAAAATCTTGCTCCTACTGTGAAACTTGGTGGTGGTAGAGTAATGGTATAGGGGTGCATAACAAGTAAGGTGGCATGAGACAAACGGAATTTTTAGAATCCACGATGGATAAATATGCATACTTAATTATTTTAAAACGAAATATAAAGCAAAGTGCTGAAAAATTAAGTCTAGATCCCGATTATAATTTTTTGCATGACAATGATTCGAAGCACACGGCAGAAGTTGTTGAGCTATAGATATTATATAACGTTCCAAAACACTTGCATGCACCTCTTCAATCTCTAGACCTAAATCCTATACAGCATATTTATGACTTTCTTAAACGTAGAATTCGCCATCATGACATAATTTCAAAGAAAATGTTGAAGAAAGTTATAGAAGAAGAGTGGAATAAGGTTATTACTAAAGAAACTACAAAAATGGTATATTCCAAGAAAAAAATATTATAGGAGGTTCTTAAAAGAAGAGGCTATCCAACCAGTTACTAATTCACTTGAAAAGTTTATTTTACTTTATATTATTTTTGATTTTCATTTGCTGTACGTAGACTTTTTCTGTTCGATTTGTATGAACTCTTGTGCTTTTTATTTTTTGGTTTATTTGTTATAAATTTAAAATGTTTTGAATTGTCATATATAAATAACTAGTAGTTTATTGAATTAATAAAAAATATGTTTGTTTTCAAATTTACATTAATAAGTTTGTTTTATTGAAAAATATATCTATATTAATAGGTGTACTAAGACTTTTTCGAGCGAGTGTATATAGAAATATTAGAACACCATGCCGCTATACCACCTGATTTACATCTGATATGCCAAGGATTTTTATTTTGACGACCCGAAGCATGTTGCAAAAATTTGGTGAACATTTTTGCAGAAAAACAAAGAAAACGTTGTGATATAGTTTGATCATTGCAATCACCGAACCTGAAATTCATTGAATTGCTATGAGACCACCTTGATATAAGCCTCAGCCAACACTGACATAAAAAATACTAGCCCTCAAGATTGAAACAAATAAAAAAAATAATCAATTCATTTTTATAAAAAAAACTAATTTTAAATTTAAAGTTTTATATTAATTTAACTTAATGAAGTAAATGCAATAAGGTATGATGAAATAAAAATTAACAAATATAATTTAGATAGACGACAATGGGCCTTTTCACACTAGTCAGCATGCATACAGTATTCACGTCCATTATCGCTCATCGCACACCATCTTATCACCAAAAACCCCCACCTAAAAAAATAGTTTTCGGGTAAGAGGGTGTGAGACAAGTGGTAATGGGCCGTGAATACTGTATGCATGTTGACTAGTGTGAATAGGCCCAATGGATATCACGAAAGTCTAATAAAACTCTGAAGAAAAAACATATTACATCAATTTTAAATTTGCCGGAAGAAGTACCACGATTTGCAAGTAGGAGTCAAATGCTGAGATTGGTACATGCCAACATACTTAAGAATAATAACAGATGTTTATTATATTGACATTTCGGAACAGAATCTATTTCTAACGTCTTAATGAGTTAAAACTGTCAGAGATGATGATCCACAAGACTAAAACGTCGAAGATGATGTTCTTTTTCAAAGTACTGACAACCGAATTAATAATTTCACAATGTTATATTTCCACGAGACAAAGATATTTAACATATTGCTAATATTACGAAACATTAGTTGAAGACAAAGGATTTTATTTACTTGACAGGCTAATGAATTTTTCATACTTTATATCTATTGATCGTCTACGATGACAAATAAAATGTTCAATAATTAGGAGAGTAAAGAAGAAAATTTGTATGAATTACCAGGGGGTTCTGCCGCTTACACGCTACGGTCCCTTCTCAAGGGGAGTCCGCCCAACGGTCGTTTCGCTCGCTCCACCGTGATACTTGCAATTGTGAATGTTTATTTGCAATCGTTCGGAAGTAATCGTTCACGATCGAAATAGATAAAAGACATTAATTTTGAGATGGAACTATTTTATATATAGAGATAAGAGTGCATCAAAATATGTATAATCAAATGTCTATGTATATAAAAATGATGTTCAATATTGATTAATAAAATAAAAAATATGATTTAAATTGTTTTAGAAACAAAAGTGGTGACATTACATTAATAGAAACAATTAATGTGTAATTATTTAAATAACATCTACAAATAATTTCATTACTTGTGTGCATCACTGTGACTGTATGTGTGTGTGTAAGTGCATATATATATATATATATATATATATATATATATATATATATATATATATATATATATATATATATATATATATATATATATATATTACACATTAATATAACGAAAATTAAATCATTGATTCTTAGTACAATGACTTGAGAAAATAATTTATAAAAAAATGTTATTAAATTAAAAACACAAACTTAGTTCAAATAAAACATTAAATCAATATCATACTTTAGGTTAATTTAAGCGAACTTTCAGCAATTTTTTGTAACCACATATATATATTATATACATACGAGGGTAGTCACATAAGTACCCGGCCTGACCTACAGATGGCGATAGTTGTTTGAAAAATATCACTGTATTAGAAAGTACACAATCTATAAAGCATATGTTTCAAGTTTGAGGACGCTACGTTGTTTAGTATTTGTTTGGCAGCCATCAATAGTGAACGTTTTTAGTGAATTTGTGAAAATGGAGAAAATTGGTCATCGTTACGTGATACAATACTTTTATTTGAAAGGTCTCAGCCCAACCAATATAAAAGCTGAACTGGATTCAACTCTGGGTCAGTCTGCTCCTTCGTTTACAACAGTGAAATATTGGGTAGCAGAGTTTAAACGAGGCCGTACGAGCTGCCAAGACGAGCATCGCAGTGGTCGACCAAATGAGGTGACGACTCCAAAAATAGTGAAGAAAATCCACAAAGCGGTACTGAATGATCGTTGACTGAAAATGCGCGAGCTAGCAGATATAGTAGGCATTTCAAAAAGTGCGGTACATCGCATATTATCTGAATATTTGGACATGAGAAAGCTGTGTGCAAGATGGGTGCCGCGTTTGCTCACATTCGAGCAAAAACAGTGTCGTGAAGATGTTTCAATTGAGTGTTTAGCAAAGTTTCACAGCAACAAAACAGAATTTTTGCGCCGTTTCATAACCATGGATGAAACATGGGTCCATCACTTCACACTCGAGACAAAAGAACAATCAAAACAATAGACTGAAAAGGGAGAACCGGCTTCAAAGAAGGCGAAGACCGTTTCATCTGCAGGCAAGGTCATGGCGTCGGTTTTTTGGGATGCGCGTGGGATAATTTTCATTGACTATCTTGAAAAAGGAAAAGCTATCAACGGCAAGTATTATGCGAACTTATTGCAACGTTTGAGCGAAGAAATCCAGCAAAAACGGCCGCATTTGGCTAAGAAGAAAGTGTTGTTTCATCAAGACAATGCACACCAGCTCACAAATCCGTTATTGCAATGGCCAAAATTAATGAGTTAAAGTTTGAATTGCTACCTGATGCACCCTATTCGCCAGATTTAGCCTCCTCGGATTATTTTCTGTTCCCAAACTTGAAAAAATGGCTCAGTGGTCAAAGATTTCCCAACGATGAAGAAGTGATGTCGGCAGTTAATGGGTATTTTGAGGAGCAAGACAGTTCTTATTACAAAAAGGGTATCGAACTTATTGAACATCGCTGGGAAAAGTGTATAGAGCTGAAAGGAGATTATGTTGAAAAATAAATATATTTTTTTCCAAAATTTTTGTGTTTTCTTTGTTGGGTCGGGTACTTCTGGGACCAACCTCGTATATATATATATATATATATATATATATATATATATATATATATATATTGTATGTACAGAGTCATCCAATGTGACGTTCAGATTTGATTTATTAAAAAAAACGAATGAAACTATACACATAATAAAACACACAAATCTAGGCGTTACATTTGTATGACCCTATATATGATATGTATGCGCGATAACCACCACCTGTTAGTGTGATGATTGTGATTAAAGTACTAGTGAATGGTAATTACTAATGTCTTCCGACAAACAATGGACTAATATAAGTTGATAATATACTATTTATAAATAGGCTAATTCTTATAAATTTCTACCTATACTTACTGTAATATTTTTTTGTAAGCATGGATATATATTATATACATGTGTGTTTATTGGTATGTACAGTTACTCACAAAATTGAGCGTACATTTATAAATTATAATCGTTTATTCATATATTAACAGAATTAAATATCTTTTTTTAAACAAAAAGTGCATATTTGTAATAAATGCTTATTGTCACTTATAATTTCATTAAAAAGACATAGAAATACTGTCGTATTCACTCTATATTCAGTAAAGTTATAAAAAAGTTCCAAATTTATTCACACAAAATTGAGCGTACACTTTGAAAGTATGTACAGTAGGACTGTGATTTTATGCACATTTCAAAATATAATTAAGTATGGGTCTTATGTATAGCGTAAACAATTATAAACATTTATTAGTTTCTTACTATATTTCGTTATTTCTTGAAGAACTCATATTTGTTATAAAATGGAGAGTAAAAGGAAGCAAACTCTTATAACTACGCGTCAACTTATTATAACGTTATGTTATAAAGGAAAATCATTACACGACATTGGAACAATAGTGCATAGGTCACATTTCACTGTTCAAAAAATAATTAATAAATATAAATATAAAGGTACCCTCTACAATAACAAAGGTCGGGGCAGTAAAAAAATCTGACTTCTAGTGATAAACGATTTATCATTAGATCAATGAAGATAAACCCGAATCAAAGTTTACCAAAATTACAAGTGGGGATATCCTCGAAATTGAACAAAAAAATTTCCACCGAATATTGCGTCGAGTATTACATAACAATGGGTATTATAGACGAATTGCACGTAAAAAATAATTTATTTTTAAAGTAAACCGAGAAAAACGTCTAGAATTTGCTAAAAAGTCTATTAAGTATAATACAGATTATTGGAACAATGTAATATTCTCGGACGAAACCAAAATTAATTTGTTTGGATCGGATGGTAGGCAAATTGTTTGGAGAAAACCAAACAAAAAATAACATGTGTTTAACAGTAAAACACTGAGTAGGATTTGAAATGTTATAGGGCTGTATGGGGCTATATGGGAACCAGTAGTACTGAAAAATTACGTTATATTGAATCTATCATGGATACGATGAAGTACCTTGAAATTTAAAAAAAAAATATTTAAAGTCATCTGCCCGCAGACTAGGAATGTCACCAACTTATCATTTTCAACAAGATAATGATCCGAAGTATACTTTGTACATAATTAGAAAATGGCTGTTATATAATACGCCGAAATTGTTAAAAACTCCACTCCAATCACCAGATCTCAATCCCATTGAAAATTTGTGGGTAGAATTGAAAAACCGTATGAGAACTTACAATCCATCTAACAAAAACCATTGTGCACAAAAATTGACAGAAATATGGCAAAATATACCTAGTTCTGTAACAAAAAATTTAGTCAAATTAATGTCATGGCGTCTGTAGGCAGTCATAGATGCTAAAGGCTATACTACAAAATATTAATTTTATGTATTGCAAAGAAATGTTCATAATTATCGTTACTGTACGCTCAATTTTGTGTGAATAAATTTGGAATTTTTTTATAACTTTACTGAATATAGAGTGAATACGATGATATTTTTATGTCTTTTTAATGAAATTATAAGTGACAACAAGCGTTTATTACAAATATGCACTTTTTGTTTAAAAAAGATATTTAATTCTGTTAACATATGAATAAACGTTTATAATTTATAAGTGTACACTCAATTTTGTGGGTAACTGTATGTATATAATGAAAATAATTATAAATATATATATATATATATATATATATATATATATATATTTATTTAGTTTATTAATAAAAGCTTAATTGAAATAATCTTACTATTTAGACAAAAAAAAAATAATGATGTTCTACTTCCGCCTCAACGTTGATGTGAAAATTTCGGTTTTGAATTTTTCCAAAGTTTGTCTAGAATTACCGAAATACATATTTCATAGAATACTAAAATTAACCAAAAATGGAAAAAATAGATTTTCAGGCAGATTTTTCGGACAGATTTTTGGGCAAAATAAATTATAACTGTATTGCTATTATATATACAATCATAATAAATATCATCACACAGAAGCATTAACATAGGTTTCTAAACATTTTATTTTTCACAACTTATTTACATTGTTAAATAAAAACAAATTCGGGGGTCGACGAGCGAAGTGGGCAGAGGGCGGAGTCCTCTGGTGTAAAAAATAATGAATTATTATAGCTAAATCGAATTTTTTTTGGATTAATATGTACATACTCGTATATATACACATATATGCACATACATTCATATACATGCACATACACATACATTCATACACATGCATTCATATACATACATATACATACATATACATACATATACATACATATACATACATATACATACATATACATACATACATATACATTCATATACATTCATATAGATGCACATACATTCATATACATATACGATAAATTGTTTTAGAAACAAAAGTGATGACATTACATTAATAGAAACAATTAATGTGTATTTATTTAAATAACATATACATACACATATATACATATACATACATATGCATGTATACATACATACATACATACACTCATACACACTCACTTATATAAAAGTTGTTTTTTATGGGTTAGATAGAACTTTCGATAGGGATTCAATTTAAAGTTGTATCATTCTTAAAAAAACACCTATATATATATATATATATATATATATATATATATATATATATATACTCGTATATATATACACACACACATTCATACACACACACACACACACATCTGCACATATTTTAAATTCGATGAATGAAAGATAAACTAGTATTCATCTAAACAACAATGTAAAGGTAAATTAACTATTTTTGCTTGTAAATTTTTTATAATTTCTTGTTTCTCTTATATACATAAATGGTAGAATGTTTATTTAAATGTATTTTAAGGCTGATTTAATAATAGCTAGATTTATATAATTCGTTTATATAAAAAACACATTTTCACTCTTCATATTATAATAATTGTGTTTAAACTACCATTAGCAAATTTTCAATTATATTTTTTATTTTTATAATATATATATATATATATATATATATATACATACTATTGGAATATATAAGTTATTACTATCTTTATACACAATAGAGAGCCTAACCACAAGTATGAAAGCCGAACGTAAACACAAGTTGATGTTTAGCTATATAATTGTATACGATATTTATAGTCAAGTTTCAAATCACTCATCTGACCAATAAGAAATCCCGTCCTCGTTTGCCGTCTTGGTTTACGCACAGCTCTATAGAGTTATATTCCGAATTCTTTCAATGCTTTCATATACAATATATTGTAATACATATTTGAATTTCAGCCCACGTTACTGTCGACATAAAGTTCATATTTATTAATGATTGTTTTACTTATGTTAAAACAATAAGCCGCGAGTGCTGACACATATTCAATTGCAACAAATATGAATTAATAGCATTTACTACTCACCTTGATGATTTAATTTCTTCGGCAGTAATCGGTTGCGTTTTATATCTCATATCTTTAGCTCGAAAATGACTACGTTTCGGTATGGCCCCCGTGTTGAATCTCGTTTGTTTTTCTTGCGCCAAGAAGTTTTCCATGTTGAGCACTCTTTCAGCAACAGATAATTTTCTAATAGAACTAGATGTCAGGTCGAAACTTTCTCTTCGCGCGTCATTTCTACTCGAAAAACAATTAGACTGTAAAGAATTTATATTTGATATTTCGCAATTGACTGGCGAACTAACTGTTCTGCGTCGTTGCCTGGATCGATCCTGTCTGGAATTAACATTTTCAGAACTTAACTTCTTCATATCGTTATCAGAATCGTTCATTTCCGCAGTACTGCAATTTCCACTATTGACCTGTTCATTTCCGACTGACATTCGAGGCTTCGGGGAATTTTCCCTCGAAGTTGTTTGTTTTAAAATAGGCCGAACTGTATCCGAGTTATTTAAATCAGAACAATTTTTCAGTATTATAGAACGTCTTGGCGATTCGCAGTCTGAATTTTCACGCGGTGATACCGATGCGTCGACCAATGATGATTTCCGAGATGATTTCAATATCGGTTTCATTGGCTTATCTTCTTGTTCGTCCGTATCAGTACTCGATTTTTTCTTGAGGATCGGTTTCGGAGAATCTAAATAACCACTTTCGGATGTAGGATGTTCCTCCGAAAAACTTTTTTTCTTCAATATAGGTCTTACTACGTCCGTCGCTTCTGAAATGATTTCAGCTCCTTCAGCTGCTGCTAAAACCACTGCAGCCATGATAGATACATGAGGAGATGTACTTGAACCAGAACTACTTGTTCCCGATTTTCGTTTCAATATTCCTTGTGGTTCAGGAGATCCTAGCGAACGGTCATCATTTTCATCATCGGCTCGGCTAGTTTTTCGTTTTAAAATTCCATGCGGGTGTAAATCTGGAGACCGAATACAGATTTCTTCCAGTGAAGAACGTCTTTGATTTTTAAGAATCGGTTTGAAATCCGAAAAACTTCCATCTAATATTGTTGAAGGACTGCAACTTCTCTGCCTCAAAACTTCGGATTCGTCAAGACTACATCTCTTTTTTAGAATACCGGGTCGTTTTCTAGATTTCGGTGGATCTACTACAGAAGGTGAAAATGTTACTGGCTGAAGAGATACTGATGTAGTGGCATTTGAAGATCCTGACTCGTTTTGTGGTAACGATTTTCTTTTCAATATCGAAATAGGACCAGTGATGTTCTGACCAGATGTTTGTATGACCTCGTCGATTGATTTCTTTTTTAGAATTGAAGTTTTCTTACAAGTTAAATTCG
This sequence comes from Neoneuromus ignobilis, assembly GCA_029203775.1. NCBI lineage: Eukaryota > Metazoa > Arthropoda > Insecta > Megaloptera > Corydalidae > Neoneuromus > Neoneuromus ignobilis. Next base: position 13,611,216 of record CP092089.1, on the reverse strand, counting down.
TTTCGTCTGATTTCGTATCTTCATGAGACGGTTCTGTGATAGTATCTGTAGCTTTGTTTGCTGTCTGTAATCCAGACGTTTTACGACTAGAATTCGATAAAATATCTATTTTTTTCGTATTAGAACCAAACGTATGATCTTGTAAGTAATTTGATTTTAAACTTGTCAATTCGGTCGGATCTCTTTTCGGAAAATTTTTAGAGTAATTATTAGTAAAATTGCTATCATATTTCATAGAAATATTTCTTGGTGATGTAACATTTATCTGACTCGTTTTATTCGTTAATTTTTCAACTCTCGTTAAAGTGTCTTTGGTCAAAGCAGCGAGGACGTCCATTTTACGTGATAAATCGTTAGATTTTGCTATCGTAGTTTTGATTTTGTTCTCATCGGCAGATGAAGATGATGGAGATTTTTTTCGAATTTTAGTTTCGTACGATAATTTTCTTAAACCATTATTTACTGCAAAGCTCGGGCTTTTCACGGTGTCCGATAAATTAATTTTATTTTCTTCACTAGACGAATTATTACTTATCACACATTTTGAGATATCAGTCGAAGCACATTTTGTGTTTTCTTTTAAAATATTGCTAGGCAACTTATCGTAAACTTTAGGTTTTAATCTCTTGCCAGTAGACGAGTCGCTGTCGTTCAGTTTATTTTTCAATCTCGATTCAGAATCACTTTCATTTGAAAACTTGCTTTTTATTTTATCTATACTGGATTTAGTCGCTTTAATTTCGTTGTGTATCTTCATATCTTTGGTCGTTGCAACGTTCGATTCGTCTCCGGATTTTTTAGTTCGGTAATCGAATTTTGATTTTATAGTTGGCGATGCATGTCTCCTCGACGAAACTTGTTCTTTATTTGCTTCTAAACCTTGAACAGAAACGCTACGTCTAGCGTTCTCCATATGTATTCTTAATTCCGACGGCCGACGTTTTACGTTCTTTAACGATATGTTCGATGACGAAGACACTGGAAGTGATGAAGACACGAACGGTGTAGAAGAATCCAAATGTTTTGGCAGTGACGATGAATCTGAAGATGGTTGAGACTGGGTTTTATCAGCACCGGGCGATAATACGTTCTCGGTATCTTTGCATTGAAACGAAGATGAGAACATATTGGAAGAAGGTGTCGAACTTGTGACATTTGAACTCGAATCGAAAGCGTGAATGGAACTAACTGTTGTTACTTGTGATCGTTGACGTTGACGTCTACGATTCATAGCAGAGTCTGAAATCAAGAGGATTATTATTATGTAATGTTTATTAAATTTAATCTTTTTATCCGATTACATTTTGCTGATAATATAATTTTTATATTATTAATGAATTATAACATCTCTTATATTGACGCGTTCACAATGATTGATAAATGTTGACTAATATATGTATCTATGTTTACGAATTGGATACGTGTATGTATGTGTATATTTGGATATCATAATGTCATGACCAATTTCGCAACATGACAATGATATAAATATTACTGCAATGCAGTGTCATTCAACTCTTCATATTCATTATTCCATTTGCAATGTATTGTAAATATAAAACGGAAGGAAGGAAACTCCACCCACTTGCATATATGTGAAACGTGACAAATTAAAAATTAAATTGCTTCATTGATCGAAGCATCTAAGAAATAAATATACTATGCATGCATTATACAATCGGTTATAAACTAGAAAACTGTATGCTCATATGTGTGCATATGTTAGTGTATGTATGTATGTGTTAGTGTATGTATGTATGTGTATATATATATATATATATATATATATATATATATATATATATATATGCGTGTGTATATATATATATATATATATATATATATATGTGTGTTTGTGTGTACGTATGTATATATATATATATAGGGTTAAGTCATAAATAATTTCCGTTTTTGCATGTCAATTTTAATTTTTAATAAAAAAAGCAATTGTACTTTAATCAGGTTATATATTTATCATTGTTTGCAATGACTTGTTGCCATTTCCTAGGTAGCTCTTGGTTGCCTTTTGAATAGAATTGCGATAGTTTTCAATTGAAAAAGTTTTCAATGAACTTTTCAACCTGGTTTTCATTTTTGCGCCCATTAAAGCGTTCTGCAGTGATCGGAAAAGGTAATAATCAGATGGTGCTAGATCTAATGAGTATGGTAGGTAGAGGAGAACTGACTAGCTAAGCTCCAAAAATTTTCCTACGCTGATTTTGCTGTCTTGCATTGCCATTGAGAAGAACAACGTTTTTCCTATCGACGAGCGAAAGACGTTTTTCAATCAAATGTTGGTAAAAATGCTGCAACTATTGGACGCACAGTTTTGTATTTATTGTTTCATTCCGGTTTAAATTTGATTTTATTGATAAGTATTTCACAAACGGTATTTACAGGACTTAACATTATTTTTTTTGAGAATTAATTCATAAATAAAACATTAAAAAATGCATATTTTTTTGTTTGTTTTATTGCTTTGAAATATTCTAAAATGAGCTAAAATTACATATACATATATATATATATATATATATATATATATATATATATATATATTATATTATATAAGTATCTCCCTTCCGCTATTTTTTTTTTTTTTTTTTTTTTATTATGTACATAGCTGCGAAATTCAAAAGACCAGAAGGCGGAAGGGAGATATTTGCCAACCTAATATATATATATATATATAGAAAAAATCGCTTTAGCTATTCATTGTAAAATTTAGATTTTATATATATATATATATATATATATATAATCTAAATTTTACAATGAATAGCTAAAGCGATTTTTTCTACAAGACGGGTATACTCAAAATTAAATAAAAAAATGCCACTTTTCATGACGAATATACTCGACATAAACGTTTAACGGGTTAAGAAAATAAACAAATATTCTTTTAATTTATTCCTCATTACTAGAGGATACAAATTAAGCAAAATTTATTGAATTATTTACTTCATTAATATTTAATAGCGTACTCTTCGCTTTAATTACGGCAGCACGTCGTCTAAGCAAAGACTATATATATATATATATATATATATATATATATATATATATATATATATATATATATATATATATATATCAATTTATTAATTACATTAAAATGCACTTGTTGTCATGCCGTTGAAAATGCTGAATAAAACTTATCTTTAGTTGAACGTAAATGACGCTTCTTATTTTTTAATTAACTATTTTTCAGATGTTCTCTAATGGATTAAAATCCAGTGACTACTTGGCCAAAGAAGTACTGTAATATTATTTTACTGAAGCAAAATTTTAATTATTTTTCCGGTATGTCTTGAATCATTATCATTCTAAAAGATTCATCAAAATTGTACTTCTTCTTCAGCATGGAGTACCATGACATTTTAATGATGTACGTTACAGAACGAATGCACAGAAATCGATCTGAAAGAGATGTGGTTTCAGCAAGATGGGGCCACATACGTTATTGAAACAAAAATTCGGCGATAACGTTATTTTCAGAAATGGACCTGTAAATTGGCCTCCACGATCGTGTGATTTGACGCCTCTGGATTATTTTCTTTGGAGATTTGTGAAGTCTCTGGTTTATACCGATAAACCAGCAAGGATTGAGACATTAAAAGCCAACAAAACTCGCGTTATTGCAGACATAAGGGCCTCAATTGCTTTAAAAAGTGACCCGAAATTGGACTGACAGAATACGGTATGTCAATGGTAACCGTGGTGCACATATGCCCGAAATCATTTTTAAATATTAACGCCATAAAATGATCTTTCGAATAATACCAAATAAATCGTCATCCGGTCAAATAGTATATGTTTTATTTTAATTTAAAATTCTATCACGCTTAAAAAAACATCCTTATTCGTTTGGTGTAATGAGCCCATACTCTTGCGTAGAAGAATATTCCCTATACACTTTCACGTTGACGTGTTTTACAATTGGTTGACAACATCGCGAATCAAATCCTTTGCATGGATGATATTTGACATACTGTATATTATATGACTCAGCCAAATTTAACTTTGATTTATCACTAAACAACAACATTTTTTAATGTCCTACTGCACAAAAAATTCTCGTGCAAATGTCAATCGCGCCTTTTTGTGGTTCCTATTGACTAAAAGTTCTTTGCAGATCTTTTCACACGAAGGCATTTTTCAGCAAGCTGATTTTGTACAGTGCAAAAATTCAAACATAAATTTAAAATGTTTTTATGTTCGTAGTAGATAAAAAAAGATCATCTTTTATTGCGAGCACAATTCGATTGTATTTGTTCAAATTTTTTTGAGAAGACTTCCAGACTGTGACGCAATTGCTATGCTATTTTCACATAAATGAATTATCCTTAACACCAAAAAAAATTATAAAGTCTTCAATAATCACTTATTGTACACTTTGTTGTTTATAACAATGATACGCTCATGCGCATTTCGATAGCGATGTATCATCGTCAGAGCATTGTGTTATAAAATCTGTTTTTATTTCTAGAACGATAACGTGTAATGATTCTTAATAAAACTGATTATTCTTGTCGAATTGTTCACTAATAGTTTCTGGCAGAACACAATTTTCACAATTCAACATATCAATTTATTACTACAGACTTTTTGCGATATCAACTTTATTATTATTTTGATTTGATAAAGAAAACTGTATGTAATGAATACTTGCACTGCACTGCGTAATAGACTAAACTAAATATGGTACTGCGCAGGAACATACGATTACATGTATAAAACTCTTTGTTATCCGGACAATCTTTCATATTTACATCGCGAACAAAAGCAGTTGTCCAACTTTTTTAAGAAAAATTTAATTAATACTTGTTTAATTCTTTAAGTGTATATCAAATACAATTTAATATGTAAAATAACAATTTAATATATTTTTCTTAAATCACCCATTGGTGTTATAACTTTACACATAGTATAGCAATACCTCGTATAGTCCGGCTAATCGGTTCCATTGATTAACCGGATTATTTGATACCGGACTAATTGAAACACTAACTATATATAAATAACGTTAATTGGTTCCAAACAAAATTTTTTCCCTGTTTTTCAGTAAATAAAACGAGAGTAATATAATCAAATGTTTGTATGTATCAACAAAACAAAATCAGGGGTTTATATATTCATTTCAATGTATTTTAAATTCAATTTCAAATGGATTATCAAAATTTAATTATCAAATAATCGACTTTACTGTAGAGTTGAGAATAGAAAACTAATAGAAAAAGAAAAAATACCACAAAATTAAAACTGCGCATGCGATGCGCATATACGATTTCGGTTTTCTTTTTTATTATGTTTTCATAATATAGGGCAAAATTGAAAATTTATGCATAAAAATAATTTTATGTATTAATTTTTTGAGATTTTTTTCAAGTAAAAAAAATGTTTTTTTTAAAATTTCAAACAGGACTATAGTGAAAACGAACTAATCGAACCTGGACTATGCGAGGTATTGCTGTATTATTTTCCTCATTTCGATATAATTTATATATTAACCTTGTTATAAAAATCTTCATATAGTTACTTGATTTATTTGACATATTATAAATATTATATATATATATATATATATATATATATATATATATATATATATATAATATTTACCGGAAAGTTCTGTCCGTTTCTAAATATAAAAAAAAAACACTTTTTCAATACATTTATTAATATTTACTGAACAATATAATTTTTCCATCGTTACTAATGACCTCTCTTCCCAGCGTGATGGTAATTGGTGAATTCAATTTCTGTAAAATGACTGATCTTTGAACTTGAGAAGACATTATCGGACAGAACTTTCCGGTACACCTATATATATATATATATATATATATATATATATATATAATATATATATATATATATATATATATATATATATATATATATATATATATATATATATATATATATATATATATATATATATATATATATATATATATATATATATATATATATATATATATATATATATATATATATATATATATATATATATATATATATATATATATATATATATATATATATATATATATATATATATATATATATATATATATATATATATATAATATATATATATATATATATATATATATATATATATATATATATATATATATATATATATATATATATATATATATATATATATATATATATATATATATATATATATATATATATATATATATATATATATATATATATATATATATATATATATATATATATATATATATATATATATATATATATATATATATACATACATATACACACACACACACACACACAAGTACATATAGGGCAACCAAATGTGACGCCCAGATTTGTGTTTTATTAACACTAAACCTACCGATACTTCATGTACACCTATTCCTACAACAGCCAGTCAAGTGACCCGTCTATAAAATGTTATATATATTACTATGTATAGCGAAAAATATATCATTTAGCACAATTTGATACATAAATAAAACAATTTTTTTCAAATAACGATTCAAAATTGTTTATTTATTTATTTATAAAACCTATTTGGCACCTTTTTCGCATTTGTACACGAGAATCCGAACTTGAATTTGTTGACGTTTTCTGTATAATTTCTTTTTCTTCCTGTTGCTCATGTTGAAAATATTCGGCAAGTTCTTCAACTAATTGGAATAAAAATTGTTGTCTAGAAATTTTTTGCCGGTTGTTTCTCTGTATAAAACCCACGAGTTGATTCCAGCCAGGTCAAGAATATTGAAGAAAATCTGCGCAGGCCATCTTTGCGATTTCGATTTCACGGAGTATTTTCTTGCCATTTGATCCGTCATGTGTAGACATTTTACCGTATTTAGTATTATTGTAGAATCTGATGTGTTCAGCTATACGCTTACCGTTTTTTTCGATGCTTATAGATTTATGCTTTGAGCTTAGTAGAAGCACTTTTTTGTTTGGCAAACGAATTCCCCAAGCGGAGATGAAGCTCCTCTGTTTTCATCCTTTCCCAAATATGGAAATCCATTTATAATGTATTTGATGCTGACGTCAGATGCTAGCCAGAATTTGATACCAAACTTATCCGGTTTGTTCGGCATATATTGCGTAAACCTACACCTCTCTTTGGTTGGGAAAAGCTGTTCATCGATAGTTACATGTTCCCTAGGCTTGTAACAATTTTGGCTATTCTCGATGAATTTGTACCATACCTCAGAGATTAAATCAAATTTATCTGTTTGTAAACGCTGGCTTCGTTGACTTTTTTATCGCTCGCTTGGAGTAGAGTGAAATTCGCTATTCATTCGTCAGCCAACAACAAATATAACACAATACAGCAAAATATATGATGGAATAGCAAAAATGTCTAATGCAATGGTTTTGTATCACAACCACACATACAAATCTTCATGATATCATATGAATCTTTGCACGGGTCAAATGACCCGTTACGGTAGTTAAGGCAGATTACATATATATCTCGGTAAAAAAAATAACGAGAGGAGTAAATATTGAAAAATGCATTGTATGTAAATTATATTAAAAGTCATAAAGTCAACTAGCGATGTGATAACGCTTTATGTGAGAAATTTTTGAAAAAAAAGTTTAAAAAGGGTCATTTGACCCGTCGTGGTAGGTTTAGTGTTAAAAAGAAACTATATACATGTTTCTTTTTATTTTTAATAGAACATTAATCTAGGCATCCCATTTGGATGACCATACATACATATATATATATATATATATATATATATATATATATATATATATATATATATAGTATCTCCCTTCCGCCTTCTGGTCTTTTGAATTTTATGTAAAGATATTTTTCTTATTATATTTAAAATATATATATATGTATATATATATAATGTGTGTGTGTAAACATTTTTTTCTTATTAATTAAAAATAAAAGTTATATAAGTACGTACCATACACATCGTATAAAAAAGTAAAAAAATAATTTTCAAAAATGTAACTACTTGATAACATTTTTTTTAAAAAGATAAAAATCAGTATATACAATAATTAACATAAAAATATTGAAATAAAAATAAATTAATAACAGATATAAATAAAATAATGTACATATTACAAACATGCACAACTGCACATATTTAACACAAATGATACGTATTTGTAAATATCAAGTTTTATATACATTGCCGTTATATAACAAATTCATTCAATACATACTTGTATTTAAGACATTTATGTACATAAGAATGACATAACTAAGAATTGATTTTATAAATTTTATATATATATATATATATATATATATATATATATATATATATATATATATATATATATATATATATATATATATATATATATATATATAATATATATTTACACACGCACATATATACATATACATATAATTTTTTTTAGGTTAGATAGAAATTTCGATAGGGATTCAATTTAAAGTTCCATCACCCTTAAAAAACATCTATATATATATGATCATTATATACCAATGTATGCATAAAAATATTTTTGTGAATAATTAAAAATAAAATTTATGTAAATACGTACCAAATACATGGTTTATAAAGGACCACATGTTTCAACTGATATCAAATACCGTTGTTTATTTCATTAATAACGTTAATCACTATAAACTAAAACGGCTATTGAACGTATAACTAATTAAAAACATTTTTTATTATAAAAAACAAATATAAAAATATAAAACTTGAAAGTAGTTAAAATTTTAATAAAAATAAACTTAAGTAAATTTTGCATTATATACAATATCATTCGTGTGATAAAAATAATAAATATATATTGAATTACAGAAATATATTTGGGTTAACCCTTCAAATGCGAGACACTAAATCAATGAAAATGTACTTGAATATGGCCAGGCTACACAAAAGTAATCACTATTGTACTAATTATTTTTGTATTATATAAATTTCTTTTTCATATTTATGAATATACAAATCATAATACTTCTAGCTATCATTTAGTAAATAATACGGTGTTTAATAAATATGTATGAAATCATTTCAACAAATCTTCAAATCAATCATAAGAAACACAAATGATTCATTTTCTCAGCCCAAAATAAACAATTTTATATAAGTTTTTTACAATTATTTATTGTTCACTTTATTCACTAATACATATTTCGATTGACAGATCATCATTGTCAAAACTTATTCATAAAATCCATTAAAAAAATGTGTAATACTACACTTAACGATGATGACTATTAAACTGTAATCAGGAAAAAAGTAAACAAGAAATTATTATTAAACACTTATAAATACTTTTGGTGTTTGGCTGAAATTGAAATGACTCATTTATGTTAAAGTAAATTTTCTATACAACTAAAACAAACAGCACCTTCATGAAACCAAAACCAATATTTAAAGACGGAGGTAATAGATGGTAAATGTTTTTGTCGAATATCTAAAGACATCGATAGCATTTAAAGGGTTAAAATATCAATTTATAATTCTTTTTTAATAAATTATTTTATACATGAATATCACTTGTAATGAAAATTGTATATTAATGTTATGAATTTTTTCTTTATTACTTTTATTACGTTGAATATATAAATTGGATTTATATTTATTATTTAGTTTTTTTTATAAAAAAATATTGATAACATGAAATTTTAATAATTATAAGGAAAATATATGTACTTAAAAAGAAATATTAGATTAATTAAAGAAATCTTCACACATTTAATGAATATCACACTTCAATAAAAATAATTTAAATAAACACATGTTTTCACTGTTGTACATGATTAGCATTCATAGAAATCAAATTAAAACAAACAAATTGTTCACATGTAACAACGTTACTACATTTAAAGACACGAACTGACAACACTTTGTATTTCACTGTGAAGCATGTATTCCACGTTGTGTCCTTCTGTCAAATACTATAACACGGTTGCTGAATATGACTCATAAAAATTATTTGGCTCGTATTTGTTGTGTACTTTTATGTGAGAACACGATGTGAAAATCTAGTATAGCAAGATAGAAATCACGTAATCAATATAAATATATATATATATATATATATATATATATATATATATATATATATATATATATGAGCTATTATTTTTGAAACTGGTATAAGTCCATTTTTGAGAAAAAAATGAGTTAATGACAGTTTTAGTGCGACATAGATGTCCTCTTTTTATATTTATAATAACACAGTCAATGGTGTACAATATTCTCATAAATTAATCAAAAGAAATTTACTGTAAAATGTTATCGCAAGAATGTATTTTTTGAAAGTGGTATAAGTCCATTTATTCATACATTGAGATATTTAAAGGTTTGTGTTTGAATTAACTTAAAAAATATTGACAAACATTAATAAATTCCGGTTATGTTTTTAAAATTATAAACTTGTTAAATTTTATTATGTAATAATAATTAATAGAATTGTTAAAAAAATGATTTTTTTAAACTGCAAATGGACTTATACCACTTTCAATAATAACAAATTATTAAGTAAATGAAAAATGGACTTTGTAAGGAAATATTTTTAGTTATATTAAATAAATATTTATAAACAAACAATTGTTGTTTATTTATATTTTTTAATAAACAATATTGTTTATAAATTTTTATATAATTAAAAATATATTTATTAAAATTTTTAAAAAAATGAAATCAAAAGGTTTTAAAAAATAGCATTTTAAAATTATGATAATTTTTTTGAAAATTTTGTTAAATTTTTTTGAAAATTTATAAATAAACAATAATTATTTATTTATAAATTCTTATATAATATAAATAATAATATTTCATAGTCGATTTTTTATTTACTTAATAATTTGTTATTATTGAAAGTGGTATAAGTCTATTTGTACCTAAAAATCGGTTATTTTCTTTAACAATTTTATTAATTACTATTAAATTATTATATTTAACAAGTTTATAGTTTTAAAAACATAACCTGAACTCATTAATGTTTGCCAATATTTTTTTAGTTAATTCAAACACAAACCTTTACATTTTTCAATGTATGAATAAATGGACTTATACCACTTTCCAAAACAACGGCTCATATATATATATATATATACGAGGTCAGACAATTAAGTAATGCGACCGATTTTTTTTCTCGGCCTGTGGTAACACTGCGAACCTGTAACTCCGCCACCGTAATAGCAGATCCCTACTCTCTCGATTGAGACCTTGACCATCCTCGTACGATCATTTCTTCGCCAGCTGTTTAGTGTTTTGTAACAACGCGCGAGTAGTGCATGTCACGAAAATGGAACAGAGAAATTGAATGAACATCGCTCAAGATTGTCTCGAGCAGGTTGAAAGTGATCCTACTCTTCTCGATCGAGTTATTACTTATGATGAAAGTTGGTTCTTTCAATATGACCCCGAAACTAAACGACAAAGCCAACAGTGGCTGTCCCCTGGAGCACCAAGGCCAAAGAAGGCGAGAATGAGCAAGTCCAAAGTGAAAACCATGTTGATTTGCTTCTTCGACAGCAAAGGGGTGGTTCACAAAGAGTTCGTACCACCTGGACAAACCGTAAATCAAGTATTCTACCGCAATGTGCTCGAAAAATTACGAAAAAGGGTGCTCAGAGTGCGTCCAGAGATCGCGAAGACTTGGGTTCTGCATCACGACAATGCTCCCTGTCACAGTGCGTTCAGTGTCTCTCAGTTTTTGGCGTCTAAAGGCATCGCAACGTTACCACAACCGCCCTATTCACCGGACATGTCACCCTGCGACTTTTTCCTATTCCCCCATATGAAAAAATTCGTCAAAGGTCGACATTTTGACTCCGTTGAAGATATCCAAGAATCTGTGACGAGGGTACTCGGAGAGGTCCCACAAGAAGTGTTCCAGAATTGTTACGAAAACTGGAAAACTCGCTGGAATAAGTGTATAGATGCGGGAGGGGACTACTTTGAAGGGGATCGCAGCGATGTACCTTAATTTTTAAATATACTCGATTTTTGAATTTTGTCGCATTACTTAATTGTCTGACCTCGTATTATATATATATATATATATATATATATATATATATATATATATATATATCGATAGAAAAAAGTATCCATCATATAAAAATGGTTAAAAATGTTTTAAAAGCGAAAACGGACTTTAAAATGTATTTTTATTCAATAATAACTCCATACTTTTATTTAATAATATACTCGTATATTCATAATTAAATTACCAGACACAAAAATATTGCTTCATTTATTTAATGGAAATGTTTTAAAGTATTATACAATATTTAATGTGGACAAAAGTATTCGTTATTTAGGAAATTACAAAGTAAAAATGTAATAAATACTCAAAAAAATACATTTGATTTTCTTTTCATTTAATCAGTTTTTGTACATGATTTTATATGAAACGGAAAATTTTTGAAAATAATTATTTTTCACTAATTATTTCTCATTTTTATTGAAGCAACGCTTTTAAGTATATCTCTGATTTAATGTAGAGTTGTTTCATTGTGGTTGGAAAGTCAGGATGTATTTTGATTATGTTTTTCAAATGTCATTTATTTATATATTATTAATAATGTCTATTTATAATAATATATATATTTATAATAATGTTTTATTATAAATTATTAATTATTTATAAATTATTATTATTTATTAATATGTCATTTATTTATAAAGTATAAAGTTCAATCAATAATGTATTTGCCATTTTGTTCGATGACCTTTTGCCATCTTTCGGTGAACTTCATAATCCCACGTTCGTAGAAAGACATGACTTTATCAACGAAAAACTGGACAAGGTGCTGTTTTATTAAACGATTTAGCACGCATGTTTTCTAATTCTTCTTTTCAAGAACATTTCAAATGTGTTCAATTGGGTTAGGTTGGGAGATTGAGGCGACGTTTCGATTATTTTTGTGCAATTATATAATAACCAAAGATGCACCATACTCGATTTGCGCTTTGGGTCATTGTCCTGGTAATATTTAAAAATGTTGCTCAGATCCAATTTATCTATATTGTACATTTTGAAAATATTATTTTTGACATACGGGTAAAATATACTTTTTTCAAAAATCACATTATTTGAAAATATTAAAGTACTCCTCTCGTTATTTTTTTACCGAGAAATATTTTGATTCATTACCTCACTAATAACAAATAAATATTTAACGTCAAACGCCTATAACACCTCAAACCATTACACCCCCGCCATCATAATTTACAGTCAGTATTAAGTTTTCTTTCTTCAATTCTTCATTAGACCATCACTATCAAAAATTTCGAATATGCTTTCATCTGCATATATGATGTGTTTCCAATATTTTAAACCTAAATTTTTATTAATTTTTGCGTGAGTTTTATACAGAGAAACAACCGGCGAAAAATTTCTAGACAACAATTTTTATTCCAATTAGCTGAAGAAATTGCCGAAGATTTTCAACATGAGCAACAGGAAGAAAAGAAATTATACAGTCAATAAATTCAAGTTCAAAATGTCAAATGGGTTTATAAATAAATTCAAGTTCGAAAAAATTGACTTCTAATCGTTTTTTTTTTATTTATTTCGTTCACGAAAAATGTTCTCATTGCACTTTTTCTATAAATAGCGAAGTTTCTGATCAGTTCCCTTACTGTTTCTAGATTTACGCTTTTTTCTGTTACTATTTTTAAATTAACATAAATTTTTGGTGCACTTAATTTTAGACTTTACTTGATTTTTTTTAATATAATTTTTTCACTTCGTTGGTCTAACAATTTTGGCGACTGCATCAAGTTTTATTTTTTTATCGATACTCAACTTGAAAACTTATTATTATATTGAAAACTGCAGAAATCTCATTATATATATATATATATATATATATATATATATATATATATATATATATACGAGGTGTGATCAAAAAGTAATGTGAATTTTGAAATTTAGCGGGCTACATCCGTTCGATCTTCGATTTTTTTATTTGGTTGTGTTGGTACACTCGTCTCGAATATATGTTCCAAATTTCAACTATGTAGCATGTTTAGTTTGTTGGTGAGAGGCATAAAAGTTAGAAGTGTTTTGCAGGCTCCACGATTTTCCGCTGCCGAAAATCATGGATCAAAGAGTATGCATTAAATTTTGTGTGAAAAATGGAATCAAGTGCTCCAAAACACTTGAAATGTTGAAAGTGGCATACGATGAGTCTACTTTAAGCTAAAAAAATGTTTACAAGTGGTATAAACTCTTCCAAGAAGGCCGAGAAGACACCAACGACGAACCTCGTTCTGGACGCCCCAGCACGTCAACAACTGATGAGAACGTTGAAGAAGTGAAGAAAATAGTGTTGGGGAATCGTCGAATTACCATTAGAGAAATTGCTGATGATATTGGCATCTCGTTTGGTTCGTGCCAATCAATGTTAACGGGTGTTTTAGACATGAGACGTGTGTCAGCGAAGTTTGTTCCGAAATTGCTCAATTTCCACCAAAAGAACCGTCGCATGAGCATCGCCCAAGAGCTATTGAATGACGTCAACGACGACCCAGATTTACTCGACAGGGTCATAACAGGTGACGAAACATGGGTATACGGTTATGACGTCGAAACTAAGACTCAATCGTCCCAGTGGAGGCATTCCGGATCACCAAGACCAAAAAAAGCACGCCAAGTTCGATCAAATGTGAAGGTTTTGCTTACAGTTTTCTTTGATTGCAGGGGCGTGGTGCATCATGAGTTCTTGCCACAGGGTAGAACAGTAAATAAGGAATATTACCTGCAAGTTATGCGCAATTTGCGCGAAGCAATCCGCCAGAAACGTCCGAATTTGTGGAAGAACAAAAATTGGCTTTTGCACCATGATAACGCCCCTGCTCACACATCGTTGCTTGTGCGCGAATTTTTGGCTAAAACCAACACACTAATGATGCCGCAGGCACCGTATTCCCAGACCTGGCCCCCTGTGACTTCTTCTTGTTCCCGAAACTGAAGAGGCCCATGAAAGGACGGCGTTTTGCAACGATTGAGGAAATAAAGACGGCATCGAAAGAGGAGCTGAACAAGATCACAAAAAATGATTTTTTGAAATGCTTTGAGGATTGGAAAAAGCGTTGGCACAAGTGCATTATATCCGAGGGGGATTACTTTGAAGGGGACAAAATAAAAATTGATGAATAAATAAATATTCTTTGAAAAAAATAAAAATTCACCTTATTTTTTGATCACACCTCATATATATATATATATATATATATATATATATATATATATATATATATATATATATATATATATATATATATGTGTGTGTGTGTGTGTGTATGTACAGAGGTGTGAACAAAAATAGGTGTCAAAAAAAAAACGTTAATTCATCGAAATTGACATTTTTTGCACGTCAAACAGCTAAGAAGCAAAACAGTTTGAGAATATTAATTGCATTCTGACTGATTGATTTCTTTCTATTACAAAGATTCACACCTAATTTTGTACACACCACTGTATATGTGATGAACTGTATATGTGTGTAGATATAATTTTACTACAATTAAAAATTATTTAAACTTTACAATGAAATAATAATTTGAACTTTGATTATATACTACGTCATATTTTCGTTTATCAATTTATTTAAGAACTATTGATACAATTGTGGACTGCAAGTATTAACACATGACTATTGACACATTATTGTACTACGTCTTTTTATATGTCATATGCGGAAGCCGTTTATTATTATATTATTTGCAAAAGCTGATAAGGAAACCTAAATACATTCTTAAATATAATAAGTAGATGAAACACTTACTGAACTTTTAAAAATCAATACTTTACTTATTATATTTTAAAAAACTTCAAATAGTGGTTTGATAAAATTATTTTTTAAGCAATACTATTTGCTTTTTAATTCATTTAAAACGGCTTGTATTTTGATGGATAAAAACATTTTTTCTGTATATTTTTCGCAAGTTTCTTGAATTCTTCCCAAAGTCACTAATGGGAATAAGCGAGAAAAGTAAGTAGGTAAAGTGTTAATATTTAATTTATCCATATAATGGACCGTATTAATTAATTAATTATGACAAAAACAACATAAATTTGTTAAAAATTAAAATATTTTTATGTAACATGTTTTTTGTATGTTTTTTATAATTTTTAGTAAAAAATGCTCTTTTTCAAAAATTGTTTATTTTATAATCACAGTCCACTGTTGGGCAAAAACTTCATCAAATGTCATTAAATCCTCTAAAATGTTTTCCCAAGATTCTTCCTCTGTTTTCTGTAAGCAACCAATGTTATCCATTTTTCACCTCCACAATACTTTACAATATCATATTTCCATCTTTGATAGCCTCTTCTGGGTCTTTTGTATTTTTTGGTCGCCACTTAATAATAATTCTTGTCCACATATTGTTTTCTCTTCTTGCTATATACCCTGCTTATGCCCATTTGATTGATTTTATTTATTCTATTGTATTATATAAGGCCATCCAAATGTGACGCCTAGATTTGTGTTTTATTAAAAAGAAACTGTACACAAGCTTCCTTATATATCACCCTATACACATGTTTCTTTTTAATAAAACACAAATCTAGGCGTCACATTTGGATGGACTTATATATATAGTGGGACAAAGTTGTGTTGAATTTTTGATTTCTACATTCATGGCCCTTTCTGAAGAATTTCCACAAACCACAAGTTATTAATGGATTTACTTATTTTGAAAACAATTACATATAAAATAGTGACGCAGTTGATATCGGAAAAAAAAACGTTAAAAATCGTGAAATACAAAAATATGGATCTTATAAATATTTCAACGCTTGAATAAATCTAATTAGTTTTTAAGTTAGTTTAAAGTTAGTTATAAATTAGAATAAGTTTAATACGTACGTTAGTTTTAAATCATCCAACTGCGTACAAAGGCTTTGAAATTATTCATATGAAAGATAGATACCAAAAAACTCTCATACATTAACATTATATTGTACAAATAAAGTTCCACTTTAAATAAATATTATATTTTACATGAATAAGGCATTTAAAGTATACAATCATTTTATATTCTTCTGTAAATGTAAATCTAAATTCTATCATTAAAGTTTTATTGTTTTGTGTTGTAACAAAAAATAATTATCTTATGTTAACTTATTTAATAAATATGTCCTATGTATGTATGTTAAAGTTCAATTTCGGCGTTGTACTTTGTACGAATTCCAAACGGATAAATCGACCACTAAGTAACAAAAATATAGTGTTTTTTTTTAAATTTCATTAATTTTTTTAAAGATAAACTCATATTAAATAATTGCAAAAGCACTATATTTTATAAAAAAGGTGTTAATTAGAAATTCAAAGTCTACATAGTACATTAAGTAAATTAAAATTAGAAACTTATTATTTACATTTGAAATTGACCAAAAATCTCGACATCATTCATTACATAGACTGGAATGAATTTCGTACAAATATGAATCTCGTAATAGAAAATAAGATGAATGATAGAACAATTGTTTCAAATAAAAAGTTGGATAAATTAAAACAAATAACAAATATGAAACAAGATAAAAGTACAGAAAAATGCCCTAATCATTAACCAATCAATTGAGAGTTTTAACAGTGCAGAGATTAAAATATTAGAAAATGATTTGAATTTCAATTTTAACACTAGAACTACCAAGAGCGTCATTTTGACGATTTTCAAATTTCGTGCTTAAAAATTTCGATATGATTTATGTATTGTTCTAGAATTTTATGACGACTTTTAATGAAATATAAGAACAATTAAATATTCCTATTCAATTTCCACTTAGCTACTTTAACTTCCATAATTAGTATGACCTATACCTATTTATACCAAGACACGTCAAATTGACGAAATTAGTAATCTCAAAATTTATAATAATTTATATTCAAGTGAATGTAAATACGTATTGATGTCCATCCTTGCATTACACATATATCGCTTTCAGACATTTCCTGGAAAAATTTTAGGTACATTTTTCATATGAAAAATAGGTTGGAATCATTATCAGTTGTACTTCTAATGTGATAAAGTTCTTGGTGCAAAGTGTAATCTGTGAAAAGTCCAATCTGGGAAAAAAGTATGAACATATTTTTATTAAAAATTCAAATGTATTTCTTGTAAATCCTAGGCAACAATGAAACGATTTACAGGAAGCAAAAAATTATTCGAAGAATTCTAAGAACTCACTGGTATAAATGAAGACAGTTTGGATACTAATTCAAGTAATAATGATTTAGACATATCTTGCGTGGAAAATAAAACTGATTTTTCAGACTCTGAAGAAGCTGAGGATGAAATTGAAGTACGAGATATTGAACAAAGTGAAGAAGATCAATATGAAAGTGAAGATTCAAGGAGTGAAGATGAAATTCCCCAAAATAGCCACAAACGCAGTAAGCGATTGCGAATATGTTCAGATACCGAATCGGATAGCCAAACAGAAACCGAACCAAGACAGTAAAAAGACATTGCTGTCGACGGTACTGAATGGGAAGAATTAGGAAATGGTTGTGTTGGTAGATTGCCATTACATACTATATTCAAGGATACTTCGGGCCCAACTGGTTATGCGAAGCGAAACATTATGTTTGGTAATGTTAGTAGTGTATTTCGGCTTATAATTGATAATAGAATTATGAGCCACATAAAAGCTTGCACTGAGCTACAGGCCAGAAACATTTTACAGAACGACTGGAAAATTACTATGGACGAATTATATGCTTTTATAGCCATTTTGTATGCTCGAGGAGCCTACGAAGCAAGAAACATGAAGTTATCGTATTTGTGGTCCAAAAAATGGAGACCTTCTTTTTTTGCCGAAACTATGAGTAGAAACAGATTTTCGGAAATTATGAGATTCATTCATTTCGACAAAAAAAGCGAGAGGAGTGTTCGCTTACGAACTGACAAATATGTTTGTGGCAAGTGTTCATTACAGATAACATGTATTTGTAAAATATGTGATTCATAGTTATTCCATACATATCAAATGTGCTATAATATAAATGCAAATAGAAAGTGTTTTTGTTTTTTGTTTTTTTGTATTAATAATTAATGAATTATTATATTAAGTGTTGTTTTTGTTAAATTATATTCTTTTATTTACATAAACTAAGTGAAAAGTTAAAATGAAAGCCATGATCAAAAATACGTCAATTTGACGAGTGCGGTAAAACTAGGTATATATTTAACATCGGTAGTTCTAGTGTTAAATAAAAAAAAATAACTCAATTGGAATATAATTAAGTAAATAGAAAAATATATAAAAAATGAAGTTTTCATTTTCATTTGAAGACTTGACATTTTCCCTCAAACTGATTCGTCTGTTAAAATACAATTGTAAATTTATGACATCTTAAATTTGATAAATTTAACTAAAAATAATGATGACAGCGTAGCACGTGAAAACGTAATTCGTATATTTTTATACGTACGTGTATGGGTTAATAATTTACGTGCACGTGTACGCAGAATAAGAAATGTAGAAAACATCGTGCAAGACTATAACTACGATAGAAAAATTTATAACTGTTGCTGACATGTGTCATCAATTTTGTATTATAACGAAAATAGCCAGAAAACAATCATGAATAATGTATAAAAGAGAAGATAAGCAGATAAGAACGGGCGAAAAACATGAATTTCATTGTCAAGGTCTTCACTGTGTCATTACATCTCATGACTTTCATCGTGTCATTATGAGGCCGACGCGTTTGCATAACCATGTTATATTTATATTTAATTACAATATGAATTTTCAATGGTTTCTATGTTTACAGAGCATATCCAACCTTGGTTTCATACATTACGATATTCGTGTAGTTGTTTTATTAAACTAAATTGGTTTTGTTAGTAAATCATAAATATTCAACATGAACTTATTATAAGCATATAAATAAATCGGGATGTCGATAATTGTTGTAATTTTTTTCATTTATACGAATATTTTTCGTTATTTTTTTGTATCTTTTAATTGAAGAGAAAAAGAGTTGAACAAATCACTTTTTACATAAAATACACTCTATGTTTATAAAAGGTGTCCAAATTTGAGGTTAAGTAGTAAGTTGGCTATTTTGATGAACTGTCATTATTTAACATTTCTTTATTAAAAACTTGGGAAATTTTAGTGATGGAACGTTACACGTTTGAACAACGCATTTCAATAGTGAAAATTCACTATAAAAAATTTTACAACGTCAATGCGTAAAATTCGTGCATCTTTTCCTCGTAATCAAATGCCTTTGAGGCTTGCTGTTCGAAACCTAATCGCAAAATTTGAATAATTTGGTACTGTTGGAGACCACAGACCAAAAAAATATGCTTGTAGTGGTCATTCAGTTGAAAATATCGTTGCTGTATGTCAAAGTGTTGAAGAAAACTCTCAAACATCGATTAGTTGACGTTCAGAGCAATTAAACATCACAAGAAGCATTCTGCATAACATTTTACGAAAAGATTTGCATCTTCATGCATATAAAGGCCAGCTAACACAAGAATTAAAATCAACTGACTATCATTTACATCATATGTTGTTAATTGGTACCAAGAAAAAAAGCAGAAGATGTTGATTTTTTTAACAAAATCATTTTCAGTGATGAATTGTATTTGCAATTAAATGGTTATGTAAACAAACTAAATTGTCGCATATGAAGAAGTGAAAATCCAAAAGTCTTATTGAACAACAATTACATCCCCAAAAATTCACTGTTTGGTGTGGTTTATGGACTGGAGGCATCATTGGTCCATATTTTTTTGAAAATGAGCAAGGTGTTCGTGTTAGTTAATTCAGTGCGTTACCAAAGCATGATAACAGATTTTTTGTGGTCGGAACTTGAAGATATTGATATCAGTGACATGTGGTTTTAACAGGATGGCGCCACAAGCCGTACAACTTGTGCGGAAATCGATTTACTCACAACCAAATTCAATGGACGTTTAATTTCTCGTAATGGTGATGTTAATTGATCGCCTATATCTTATGATTTAACATCGTTAGACTATTTCGTATGGTATTATTTGAAAGATAAGATTTATGTCAACAAACCAGCAACGATTCAAAAACTAAAGTAATAATTTTTGATGAAATTGAGACCGTCAGTTCAGCCATTAGCTGAGATAATGAAAACACCGTTTTGAGATAAACGCGTTTGAAGTTTCGGAAGTAGTTTACACATAGTTAAAAATTACTTACAAATTCAGGTGTATGTCCGAAAATATTTCTCGGATTTACTTCAAATTTTCAGAGAATATACTCAAATATATGTGCATTCCGAAAATGCAAAAATAAAAAAATCGATTTTTTGAAATTTCTAACTATGGGGTTATTTGAAAGATAATATTTATTCCAACAAACCAGCAACGATTCTAAAACTAAAAGATGAAATCGTGCAGTTATAGCTGAAATAGTCACATTTATTGCAGTGTGTTTCAAAATTTTAAAAAAGAGTGGACATATGCCAAAGTGGTAGAGGAGACCATTTATCTGACATTGTATTTCATTCATAATTCCCATGTTTCTTTACATTAATACCAATAAACATGAATTTTTCTTCCAAAAACTGTATTTTATTGATATATTACTTCCTAACCGTAAATTTGCACATCTAATATTTGAACATTTGAAAAATTAAAAAAGATGGTTTTACACAAATAAATTATTCACTTGAATACTATAAGATTTTATTTATTTTTCATTTTATTTGATGATGAGCATTTCAACAGTCACGTCATCATTAGAGCAATGTATTATAAAATCTAGATTTTATGATAGAACACTTCGATTAAAATATATAATGTTTTTATTATATTAAGTGAATAAAAAATATTCTTTAATTTTTTTTATTGGAAAAAATATTTCTTTAAATTAAAAAAAAATGTAAAAGAAATAATTATTTTTTTATAAAAAATAACAATATTATAGATTTATATCATACAATAAAATTTGCAAAAAAGAAATAATTTACAATAAATCACTTTATTGGTTCATAAGTAATGCGGTATGATAGTTCCTGCCTGTAAGATTAAAAAATGAAAGGAGTGAAGCCAATATTACTTCTGTCAGTGAAAAATTCAAAATGAAGCTAGAGATTACGTTACGGTAAATGGAATGCGTTATCGAACCATAAATAATGATTTTTTTTTCCAAAAATGATTGAAAATGGTTTGTACGATATGTGGTTTTAACAGGACGGTGCTACGTGACATACATCTACGGAAACAATAGACTTATTGAAATAAAAGTTTAATGAGTCCATTATTTCACGAAATGGACCCATCAATTGGCCACCAAGATCATGTGATCTAACTCCCATTGGATTATTTTCTGTGGGGTTATGTGAAACCATTGGTTTATGCTGATAAATTACAAACAACAGAAGCATTGAAAATAAACATTAAAGTTGGATAATAATTATGCGAAAGAGTGATAAAACTGAACTAAATGGATGCACTGTGTCAAGCGAAGTCATGGTGGTTATATGAGTAAAATTGTGTTTCATCATTAATTCCATAGAATATGCTTAAAAATAAAAAGAATTATTAACTAATTAATTAAATACTTTTTGTTTCATTTCCATTTGAACTTCTGAAACGCTTATTAAAAAACCTTATACTTTTAATGGGGCAAATGGATGAAAACTATTTTTTTAAATTTTTGTCTTGATTGAAAATTGAAGAAAAAACTGTTTTCAATTATTTAACAAAAATGTAAATGACACAAAATTTGAAAATAAAAAAATAGAATCTTGTAATAATTATACTAAATATATGGTCATCCAGAGATGTGTGTTTTATTATAAAGAAATAAAAGAAACTCTAACACATGTTTCCTTATACAGGTTTCTTTTTAATAAAACACAAATCTAGGCGCCACATTTGGATGACCCAAATTAAAGAATAAATTAGTGAATTAAGGAGTTATACGCAGTTAGAAATTTCAAAAAATCGATTTTTTTTTTGCATTTTCGGAATGCACATATATTTGAGTATATTCTTTGAAAATTTGAAGTAAATCCGATAAATATTTATTATACATGTAAGCTATTCCATCAAAAATTTTTTTAACTATGTGTAAACTACTTCTGAAACTTCAAACGCGTTTATCTCAAAACGGTGATTTTCATAGTCGGTGATCTCATCTCAGAAATGAACCGATCGGTCTCAAATTTTCACACAATCTTCTCAAATATATTCCCTCAGGTATTGAACGAAGGAATAAGGTTTATTCAAAAATTATTACATTATAAACGTTTTTAAACAATTTGGAGCAGAAAATTTTAGTGTGGAAAAAACGAAAAAGTGCTTTTTTCAAGTAGACGCCATTTTGTCAAAAATGAAAATTTTTATTATTCCTTCGTTCAATACCTGCATTAATCTATCCTTTAAAAGAATTGACCATATTTTTTTGATTTCTGATAATCCAAACCGCCGATATGGAGATCACCGCGAAAAAAGCGCAATAATTTTTTTGGAGGTTGTTCGGGTCATCGTCTGCAGGAATTCAAAGATTTTTATGATCGACATGTTATTTTATTCTTGAAAGTAGGATCTATTCAAATTAAATGCAAAATAAATACTGTTTCTAAAAAAAATTCCTAAAAAAACGTCGTTTTTGCGCCTCGCAACTGCGTATAACCCCTTAAATTCACACAAATTAAAGTAATTAACAATAATTCACGGTAGAAAAATAAAACTACGTTCAAAGAATTGATTCAAATATTTATAATTATAAAATATAATTATGAAATATTTATTGATAAAAAATAGAGACTTTTATACAATTACAAGAGTAACTGAAAAAGTAAATTAAATACGGTCTTATTTGAGGAAGTTTATCGAAAGTTTACATTTTCTTATATTTAATATAATGTGTTGTTAATAAAAATTTCAAATTGAATTTTACTGTACGTATTTATTAGAAAAATCGATTATCCGAACCACTACCAACATTTTTTGCGGATTGTCGCATGTCTACTGTGCATATTGTACAACAGTGGCGTAGTCAAGGAGGGTATTTGGATGTGTACACAAAGAAAATTTAAAAGTACGAGGACAGCATTACCAATCAAAATTATAGATTGGTAATGGTTAATATTCATCGAAAAATTTCAGTTGATTATAAAAAAGTTTTACATCAAAGGCCAGTAGTAAAAATTAACGATTTGTTATAATTTTTTTTGTATTTTTTCCAAGTATACATATTAAGTCGTGTAATATGAAATATCGGATTTCTTATCAGTTATAAGTTGATCGTTCAAGTGGTTAGTTATATGTTTAAAAGTTGTAAGTTTTTTTGTGTTTATTTAAAGTTCACACAGTTTTCAGTAAATAACCGTTATTTTTTGGGGAAAAAAATTAAATAACTATTTTTTGCAGAAATTTTGTATAATGGTGTCGACTAAGAATTAAGGGTTATTTTTTTGTACAAGTTCAAATTGGGTAATTGCGCGGCACATGCCGCTCGCAATATTAACACTGTGTTTGGCTATGGTACAGTTAATTAATGAATCGTAGAGATAGTTCGAAAAATTCCGTTGTGGAAAAAAGGACTTAAAGAATAAGCTTCGCGGAAAACTACCTGTCTTTATTAATGATGACGTTCTTCGAGCGTTGGTGGAAACTGATTTCTCTCGAACATTGTCTTCCTTCGCAGAAGAACTTGAGGTGTGTTGCAAAACCATTAGTAACCATCTCCAGAACATGAAAAAGGTTTAAAAGCTCAACAAATGGGTTTCACATGATTTAAATGACCAGGAAATGCAGCGAAGATTTCAAATTTGCATTTCGCTTTATTTGAGGAATAATAGGACACTTTTGAGAAGAATTGTAACCTGCGATGAAAAATTGATCAGCTACCAACAGAAAGCGATCGGGACAGTGAGTTAATCGTGGTGAACATCCAGGACACATACCGAAGTCATCTACATGGCCAAAAGATTATGGCGATAGTATGGTGGACTGCAGAGGGAATCGTCCATTATTCATTCTTGAGGCCTGGATAAACAATAACTGCTGAGTCATATTGTCTTAAAATTGAAGAAATGCATAGAAAACTTGTCCAAATGAGCCCTGCATTAACCAATAGACATGGACCCATCTTCCTTCACTACAATGCAAGATCGCATGTAGCGCAAATAACCTTGTAAAAGCTAGGCTACGAAATCTTGAGGCATCCTCCATACTCGCCTAATCTTTCACCAACAGATTACCATTTATTTCGCAGTTTGGAACACTACATACGAAGTAAGACCTTTCGTAATATGAATGAGGTCAGAAGGATCTTTACAGATTTCGTGTCTTCCAAAGACTGCGACTTTTTCGAAAGAGGATTTTTTTGTTGAAAACGTGTTGGTAAGAGTGTATACAAGCTAATGGTGCTTATTTTGATTAATAAAATGTTTATTTGAATTAAAAAATCATTCTTTTATTTCTCTTTGAATATCCGACATTTTTTATTACACGACCTAATAGAACAATTTTTTAATTAACTTTATTTTCTATTAAAAATAAATAATATTTTTTTAATTCTTTAGTTCTTAGAAGTTTGTTCTTCAATTTTTGAAAATTTTTAGTATCAAAAGTAATTTTTGTATAAAAAATGACTGTCTTGTTATGTTTTCATTTTGCTTATGAATCTTGAACTTTTATGAAACTATATTTCTAATTGATTTTATGTAATACAAAACAATACTATATATTCAAAGATTTTTTTATTATTCTTTTATGTTTTATATAAAATATTACATCAGGAATTTCCATTAGTAATGACGCATCTAGTAAGTTATTTTTAGAAACATTCCGTACTTGAATTACACGATATTTCACATTAGTGTCTTGTTGTGTTGTGTGCATACAACATTCAACTTTCTACTTACGTACTTAATTTCTAAATTGCGTCTATTGCGACAAAATGTCGGAATTTCAACCCTAAAAGGAACACGTACAACACTATATGCTGTTCAATTTTCACTGTGGATTAAATGCAACAGACACAGTAAAAAAAAAATTATTGTGATGTGTTAGAAGTCTGCAAATGTTAATGTTTATTCAAAAAAAATACGGAAAATGGCGTTGATCTTTTTGATATTCCTCGAAGTAAAAGATCAGTCTAATTTGATAAAGACACCTTAAAATTTTTCGTCGAGTTCAATCCAAAATTGAACTTCTATGAATTGTCACAACTTCAAACTAGACGTTCAATAATTCGGAGAGAGGAAATAAGTTTTACACGAACAGTCTTCGACCAACAAAGAACAAAGAATGATTATTGGTAATTGTTAATGAGGAGAGAGAACCATTTCTCCATAAGATTGTAATAATAAATGAAAAATGAGTTCTGTATACTAATTTGAAACGAACTAAGCAATGGATTTCGCCAAATTAAACTCTAGTTTCCATATCAAAGCTCAGTTTGATTTTGAAAAAATGTCTTTTATGCATTTAATGGGATTTTCATGGGATAATCACGTTGAATTACTAAAACTTGGAAGATACGATAACGACTGAATCTACTGTTAGTAGTTAGAAAGGTTACGGTAGAGAAAAACAACCTGCATTTATTAATAGGGAAGGCGTGATAACGCAAAACCACATGCAGAAAAAAATTAAGGCGTTGAGGTAGAAATGGTGTGAAGTGTAGCTTTATTTGATTATCATTTGTTCAGGTCGTTGGAGTATTCACTTGCTAGGAAAAAATTCTCAAATATCGATGAAGTCAAGAATCACCTTGAGTCATTTCTCTCTTTAAGGGGAGGTTCCAGTCTAGAACTTTCAAAAAATCGTTTTTTTTTTTGACATTTTTTACTTCTTTGAAGTTTGAAGAATGTGTAGTTAAAAGAAAATGTTAAAATTGTGAAATTTGACAAGGTTAAAGGTTTCGAAAGGTGACAGCCGTCGCATGGGTTTTATACCTGACTACCATATCGGCTAACATCATGTGAAATTTTAAAGGCGTTTTTCTCGAAACATCATTTTTCGAACTGGCGAGACAAATATCTCAAAAACTGATTGACCAATTTGAATGATTTTTTAAAATTAAAGAGTATACTTTTTGCTAGGCAGTGAACTTCTAATATATTGAGTTTATTCGAATTTACTAATTTTTAAGAAGTGTAGAACTGTGAAAAAAATCGTTAAAAAAGATGTTTGATTTTGAAATGTCGGAATAAAATAAAAAAATATTTTTTTTAACTTTCGTAGATTCACTGCCTCAGAAATTTTATGCTTTTTAAAAATATTTTTGTTTTTTTTAATTTTAAATTAATAGCTGAACAGTTAGACATCTCACCGACAATAGAAAATGTTCAAGGGTTATTACGAAGCGCACCACTAACTCTTTTAATATATTCATATATTATATTATTATGTTATTTTTTCTTGTTTAACATTTTTACTACTGACCAAAATTTATATATTTATGCGGCGCTATTTTCAGCGAAAATGCAGGTCTTTTGTAAAAAAAAATCTAGTGATTTTAATTTACAAAATAGATAACAAAAACCTTGAGATTCATAACAAATCATCTTTCCCATGGGATTTTTCGTTGAGTAGAAAACCGGGCCGATATATCGGCCCATTCGCAGTAAAAGGGTTAAAGTATTAATAATAATATACAAAAATTTCAGATTATTATCTTGATTATTTTTTTAATAAAACAATTTCCTAAAAATGACGTTTTTTACCCTTAACCCTTTAACTGTTTATGTCGAGTATACTCGTCAGAGCGAAACGAAAATTTTTCGCATAATGTCGAGTATACTCGTCGTGAAGATAAAAAAAATCGCATTCGTATTATTATTAAACGAATCAACTTTAATTTTTTTTCCCTGAAAAAGGGCAAATAAAGATCTTTTAAAAAATGTACATTTTAGAATATTCGTTAGTCTGGCAACCTTATTTATTTTAATACACAATAGCTTGTATTAAGCTGAAATAACAAATTCTGGGGAAGTACCGTTACAAAACTTTAAATCTTTAATTAAATCTTAATTTAAATCTTAATTTAAATTAATTTATTTTAAATCTTTAGTTTTGTAACTTAGATTTCTTGAAATTCAGTTGATCTTTTATTGCTTCTGTTTTCATTCCTATAATGCCTTAATTTTATCTTTATGTGTATTTTTTTTATCAATGAAATAAATTTTGTTTGTTAACAACGAATAAAAATATATATTTTCTAAAAAACCAACACGCAACTTTTGATTTTTAATTATAATTGCCTACTTTTATAGACAGAAACATTTTACTCTGTTTATGTCGAGTATACTCGTCTTCGCTGGAAAATAATTAAGCAGGCAGAAAAAGTTTTTCGAAACAAAATTAAACAGTTAAAGGGTTAAAAAGCCAGAATTCTTCAAGCAAAGCGTTGAATCTCTAAAGGCAAAATGATAATGTATCATAAATAACAATGGCGATTAAAAAATAAAATTATGGGAGTCTCTAATTATGCATTTAATTTTTTGTTGTAAATAATGAATTTTTTAAACTAAATAAAATAGTACATTCTACTCAAAAAAATCCTGATTACACCTCTGTTGTACAATTATAAAATTAGAATACCAGAGTATTTAAACTTTGAAATGTATATAAAAAATCAATAGAACATAAAAACAAAATAAGTGAATGAATCAATAAATAATATATTATGTTTAATATTTCATTCTGTTCATTTAGAATTGATTTTATAACAATGCAATATTAAAGCATTGTCAGCTGATACTTTTGTACAATGACACTGCAGTGGGTGTATTGGATCCGTCTATGTGCGAACGATATTCATGTATGCATGCATAAATGCATTATCTATCTTGTCTGCCAAAAAAGTATATAACTGCACGTTTTTTTTTTCAAGAGTCACTACCCTTTGTAGAACGTAACCTATGTTGCATAGCACTTGTAAATGCAGTACGATGAACCACAGCCTCTGAAAATAACCCCTCCCCATTTAAATGTTCTCCTAAAACGTCTACAACTTATGTTGGTATTACTGTTAGATACTCTCGAGATGTCTAGACACAATGTTCTTTATTTGTGAAAGTTCTCCGAAATATAATTTCGAACTACAATCGATTCGATGATAATTTTTTGAAATATAAAGTTTTTGACTAGTTAGAAACAACAAATTATTTCAAATTTTTTTAAAAAAACATTCTTTTCCGGACATATAACTAAACTACAAATTCTCTTTTTTTATTAAAAGACTTTAAATATTCAGTAAAAAATGTATATACAAATATATGGTTTTAAATTCTAAAAACTATTTACATCAACAAATAATGTGTACTCGTTTTGTATAATTAAATTCTTCTTGTAAATTACAAATTTAATTATAACTGGAAATACGAGGGTCGTTTGATAAGTATGGTAAAAAAGTAAGGAAAACTTAATTGAAAAATTTAATTAAAATAATTAATTAATTAAATTAAACAATAAATAAATTTATCAAACGAACCTCGTTTCGAATGCGCTAGCACTCAACTAGTCAACAGTCTATTTATCTTACAGCCAATAAATATATATTTTTTTTAAATTTGTTATTTCTATATGTAAAATAATTCCATTACAAAATCAATGCTATTAATGTTCATGATACTCCGATCGTGAACGATTACCTTCGAAGATTAACAATTGCAATTGCTGAGTGATGAGAGTGTTGAAATGTTCACATAATTCCACAATTGCAATCGACAATACAATACAAAGAATTTTAGAAAAAAAATTGTTTAAAATAACACGTAAAGATAGAGAAAGAAACGAGTGGATCGAAAGAAAATTAAAGTTACGAACGTTGTGACAAGAGTGAAAAGTTTAAAGTAGAAATAGGTTGATCATATAACAAGAGAAGGTCACGGATGGATAAGAAAAAATATTGATTGTGAATGTAGATATAAAAAGGTCCTATAACAGATACTTTGTATAGATGAAGTGGAGTTTTTATAATAATCTGACGATGCTTTTTTATGACTTTTCCATATAGGGTTTTATTAAAATTGATAAATTCATATAAAAACTGATAAAGATAACAACAAAGTATGTACATTGTAATAATTCGTTTTAGTGGATTCTTTAGCATCGTCTGGTTATAACTGAATCGTTAAATCGGAAAAACTACCGTCAATGAAAAACAATCCTGCTCGTTGTGATGCATTAACAATGTTATCTGCGATGCTTAGAGCTGCGTCGGGACAGTTACCATAACAACCGCCGAATGCCAGACGTCGTTGTTTCTTTCTTTTTGAAAGATTGGAATGTTTTCATTGATGTAAAAAGCGTATGTAGCTTTTTATACAATTTGTCTATATGAAATCACATTTTGAAACACCTTACATTTGCACACACACACACACACACACACACACACACACATATATATATATATATATATATATATATATATATATATATATACACACACATATAGAGTCATCTAAATGTGATTCTTAGATTTGTGTTTTATTAAAAACAAACAAAAGAAACTATACACATGTTTCGCTATACACCACCTTATACATATGTTTTTTTTTAAATAAAACACAAATCTAAGCGTCACATTTAGATGACCATATATACAGTGAGTCAAAGTGAAACTCATCAGAGTTATGTTTTCAATAATTTTACACATATATTTTAAAATAATAATATTTTTTTTATTTTTTTTTTGCATAATTTCTTTATTAAGGTTATTTTTATTATATTTGAAAATTTCAATCGTAAATTAATACTTCTACTCCAGAAAAAGTAACCATTTCTGAAAAATGAACAAAAAATACATCAAAATGAAATTCATACAACTAATTATTCTCGCTTGAAAACTGCTGTGTTAAGAAAGTATACTCTTCAAATATGTGATTAGTCACTTTGGTTATGAAAAAAACCTATTGTTAAGTCGTTTATAATCATTTTGTGAAAAATATAAGTTTGATTTTCACTTTGAGTAGACAAAGGGGACAATCATCGACGGACGAGCGAAAGTTAATGATTTTTCATTACAAAAATGGAAAAACTCTGCGGGAAATTGAGAAAATAGTTAATAGAAGTCACTCTACAATGCAATCTGTAATAAAGATTTAAAAATGGCCAAAATGTTGACAATAAAGTCAGAAAGAGTCTCCGCAAGATTTTTAATAACCATGACGAGCGTTAGATTCTACGAAAAATTAAAGAAAATTCGAGAATTAGCGCGCCCAAATTAACTTTAGAAGTTAAAAATTATTTAAATAAAAAAGCAAGTCTCCAAACAATTCGCAATATACTAAATATAAATGGGTTTCATGCTCGTTCAACAAAAGGTTAAGCTTCGTTCGGGAACATGTTAATAAGATTTGTTTTGATTATTGAAAAGATATCTTGTTTACAGACGAAAGCAAATATAATTTATTTGGATCCAATGGGAGAAATAATGTATAGCAGAAACCAAATACAGAAATCTCTTTAAAACACTTACGTCCTACAGTCAAACATGAGAGCGCTCATGTTATGGTATGGGGGTGTATGTCTACGAGAGGGGTTGGAAATATAATTTTATAGATGGAATTATGAATCAAAATGTTTATATTGATCTATTAAGGAAAAATTGAAAGCCAATGCTCAAAAACTTGTGATTTTACAAACATTTAATTATTATCAGGACAACGACCCCAAGCACAAAGCTTATAAAACACGTAGTTGGTTGTTATATAACTGCCCCAAAGTACTAGAAACACCACCATAATCACCTGATATAAGTGTGATTGAAAATCTATGGAATCACTCAGAAGTTGCCATTAGAACACGCACTATTATTAATAACAGTGATTTAAAAAAGCGTTATTAGAAGAATGGGGAAAAATTGATCTAGCTTATTGTGAAAAACTAGTTAAATCCATCCCGAATCGTTTAAAGGCTATAAAAATTAATAAAGGCTACTCTACTAAGTACTAAAATAATTCAATCCATTGTAAATTTTAATTTAATAAATAATTTGTTAGTCATATGAGTTTCATTTTGATGTATTTTTTGTTCATTTTTCAGAAATTGTTACTTTTTCTGGGTAAAAGTATTAATTTACGATTGAAATTTTCAAATATAATAAAAATAATCTTAATAAAGAATTTAAGCAAGAGAAGTAAAGAAAATTTTTATTATATTAAAATATATGTGTACAATTATTGGAAACGTAACTCTGTATGAGTTTCACTTTGACTCACTGTATGTATGTGTGTATATGTATATGTGTATGTATGTATGTATGTATATATATATATATATATATATATATATATATATATATGTGTGTGTGTGTGTGTGTGTGTGTGTGTGTGTGTGTGTGTGTGTGTGTGTGTGTGTGTGTACAAATGTAAGCTGTTTCAAAATGTGTTAATTTTCAACATATCACCAAAGTTAGCACACATTTTTTCAATCGTAGTTGTTGTATTCAGTTCATAATGAATATTTAACAGCATAGCGTCGTATGTGTTTCTCTGAGAGTTGAAATGTCTTCATTTTGTCGCAATGGGGATAATTTAAAAATTAACTTTATTCAGATTTGTTTAAAATTAATAAATATATTCGATAAAAATATGTTTTCAATGCACACCCTTAATATATACATATATTTACACAAGATTACACTATAAATATTTGTGTATTTATCTATATTCATTCTTATCGCTTCTTTATACCTAATGTAAATAATATTATTGTTCTACTTAAGAGTCTTAGTCTGATTTGTAGTTACTTTGCTTTGAAGTATATACATTAAGTTCGAAAACTAACGGAACTTTCTTATTTAAACTGCGCGCGCTTGTGGAATGTCATGTATTTTTTTAAAGTTGGTACATCAGTCAATGACATATCTGTCAATTCATGACGATGCATTCATTAGTAAATAATTTACAGTGGTTTTTATTAGACGGTGATTGTCATTCAAGGCGATTTTTTCGATGTCGAAATTAGTTGATCAAAGAATTTGCATTAAATTTTGTGTTGCGAACCAAATAAACTTTACACAAACGTTGGAAATGTTAAGAGAGGCATACATTGAAGATTTTTTTTTTATCGTGAAGAAGCATTTTTGAGTGGTATAAGGCGTTCAAAGAGGGTTGTGAAACTGTCGATGATGAACCACGTTCTGGACTCTCATCGACATCAACTGACGAAGAACACGTCGTCCAAGTCAAGGTATTAATGCTTAAAAATCGTTGTATAGTAGCTAAGGTGGGAATCTCAAAAACACAATGCCATGTCATTTTGTCTGAAATGTTGGGGATGAAATGTGTTGCTTCTCGCATGGTGCCACGAATACTGAATTTGTTCGTAAGTTTTTGGCCAAAAACTCAACTAATATCATTTCATAAGCTCTGTATTTGCCTGAAATGGCTCCGTGCGACTTTTTTCTATTCCCAAAACTCAAGTAGCCGTTCTGAGGGCAACGTTTTGAGTCGATTAAAACCATAAAAGAAAATTTCCTGAATGAACTGAAGGCTATACCGCAAAGCGCGTTAGCGGGGACGTTCGAGGACTGGAAGAAGCATTAGCATATGTGTATTGCTTCCAATGGGAAGTACTTTAAAAGCGAAAAATAAATATTGGTGAATAAATAACTTATGTATTTTATTTTAAAAATTCCGCTAGTTTCCGGACTTAATCTATATATATATATATATATATATATATATATATATATATATATATATATATATATATAAATATATATTATATGAATGATTTTAATTGAATTTGTGCGTTTCCTTACGTGTACTCCAGATTGTAATGAATCTATATATAATTTGGGATCTTAGGTTCACATTTGTTCTGTATTTAACTTTTCTTTGATATACCAGAAGATTTAAACCCCTACTCACTTGGCTCATAGCCCCCCGAACTTATTTTTGTTCAAAAATGTACAGGACAACATTTATTTTATAAAATTTGTACTTCGGTAATTTTCGAAAAACTTCGGGAAAGTTCGGAAACGAAATTTTCACATCACGCCGGAGCACAATTCTTAATAGAAAGATACTTTACAATTTCTATATTCG
This sequence comes from Neoneuromus ignobilis, assembly GCA_029203775.1. Taxonomy (NCBI): domain Eukaryota; kingdom Metazoa; phylum Arthropoda; class Insecta; order Megaloptera; family Corydalidae; genus Neoneuromus; species Neoneuromus ignobilis. Next base: position 13,577,219 of record CP092089.1, on the reverse strand, counting down.
AATTATGATTTTTTTAAAGAAAATAGTCAATATTTTTTAAAAAATTTCAAACTTGTATCAAATTATGCACTATACTCACAAATGCACGGCGTGTCGGAACAAAAACTGACTTTTTTATATTAGAGTAAAAAGTCAAATATTTATTCAAAATGTCCCTTCTGCATAAATACAACGCTGAGTACGCTGAAACGACGCATATGTGGGTTTTAATAAATCTGTTTTAGGTACGACCTCGATGACCCTCGTCACGGCGGCTTATGTGGTTTCAACGTAATCGTACAATGTCCCTTTTATCAGAACTTTCATTTCATCTGGCGAATATTGTGTACGTTAGATGACGCACATTTGTTTTTTTGGCCAAAAATTCGCGGACTGCAACGGCCTTGTGAAGTAATACATTGTAATGCAAAAAGTACCAACTTCCCGGTTATCGATATTATAATCTAATTCTTACTATCCTCGACCATAAATGCTCTTTAACACCTAAATGTTATTTGCTAATGACAATTTCATTTTTCAGAACAAATTCGTGATGAATAACATCTTTTGAATTATAAAAAACAAATGAACATTGTCGTTGCTCTCAACTTCTAAAAATACAATTTTCTCATTTTCCTTGAACTTGGTGTTTTCCATGATACAATTTAGAGTTTGATTTCCAGGTCATACTTGAAGCACTATTTTTTGCTTCCAGTAACGATAGAAGTCAAAAATTTATGATTTCTTTTAGTTGTTTTAATAATGTCCTTGCAATTGGTCTAACGTTAGATTATGTGACACAAATCGAATGCAAAACTCCTTTTTGTTAAATTTTTTTTGTTGATATTTCAAAAATTGTATTCTTGGACACGCTAAACTCTTCAGCAAGCATTCTATAAGTTATTTGAAGAGACAATTGTGTGCACTTTTTAAATAAATTCGTCGGAAGTCGCGATTTTAGGATAACTTGCTCTCGAATCGGCATTGATATCTAATCTTCCAATTTTAAAACGTCCTTAGGCATGTATATGTGCAACAGATAATCATCACGGTATACTTGACGCATCAAATCGAGTGTTTCTTTGAATGTTTTATCAAGTTTGAAAGAAAATTTAACATTTGTACTTTGTTCCATTGTGTTTTCATAACAATGTAACAAATAGCATTAACAGCATATTTTAGAAACTATTTGTCATATTTTGACCAAATTTTGTTAGTCGGTAGAGAAGATAGAATGCATAAATAGCATTCAATAGATCTTAAATATATGCAAATTTCGATAAGAAAATGAAAGTTCGTTTCTTTTTTCAATACACTATATATATATATATATATATATATATATGTATATATATATACATATATATATATATATATATATATATATATATAGAGAGAGAGAGAGAGAGAGAGAGAGAGAGCGAAAGAGAGAAGAGAGGGGGTAAACGTGATAGTACTTTAAATTGAATCCCTATCGAAAGTTCTTCTAATCTAACAACATTTTTTTATACATAATACATACATATATATATATATATATATATATATATATATATATATATATATATACATGAGTATGGTGTGTGTATTTATGTGCATGTATATATAAAGGTATGATATAGAGTGTTTTTTAGGTTAGACATAACTTTCAATAAGAATTCAATTTAAAGTTCTATCATGCTTAAAACACACACACACGCACACACACACACACACACACACATATATATATATATATATATATATATATATATATATATATATATAATATTGACTATTACGAAACAATATAATTTGGAGTTAAATATAAATTTATATAAAAAATAAAACAACTTAGTAAAATTAATTTTTTTAACATAAAACAAAGTATATTACTAAAGATTAACAACTTTTTAAAAGGATGTAAAAGTATTATAGGGTCACCTACTAATAGAAACGCACAAACACACACACGCACATACATACATACATACATATATATATATATATATATATATATATATATATATATATATATATATATTCTCCAAAAAGTACAGATAGATGTAAAGAGAAATTGAAGAATAAATAAGATTATAAGAAAAGTTATTAAAAATTTGTTAAAATTATACAATGATCGTTTAAATTTAAAGAATTTTGAAAATGGTTTATCAATTCCTCTACTCTTGAAAATTGTGTATATATATATATATAATCATCAATTTTCTCATCTCTAAAAGAGCAAGGAATTAATAAAAGATACGTGGATTTGTTAAAGGAAATATATAAAACTTCATCAGCGCAAATTAAAATACACGACCTATCAGACAAAATAAAAATAGAGAAAGGAGTCAGACAAGGAGACAGTTTATCACCAAAAATATTTAATGCAATTTTAGAACAGATCATAAGAGACGCAAATTTTGAAAATAAAGGAATCAAAGTAAACGGAGAATATCTATCACATCTAAGATTTGCAGATGATATACTACTTATAAGTGAAAAACCGGAAGAATTGCAAACATTACTCGAAACCCTCTTAGAAAAAAGCCGAAAAGTAGGGTTAAAAATAAATATGGGAAAACCGAAGTCATGTTCAATAATTTCGCTGAAAGAAGTAAAATACAACTAGAGAATCAGTACCTGGAACAAGTGGACGAAATAAAATACCTAGGGAAAACTATAAGATACGATGGTGATTTATGGCCAGAAATCAAATCGAGAATCAAAGCCACATGGGCAACATTTGGGAGACTAAATAGTATAATGAAAAGCAATATACCAATCAGTTTAAAAAGTAAGGCATATAACTAATGTGTACTACCGGCCTGTACGTATGGAGCAGACACTTGGACTCTAAACACAAGAATGAAACAGAAACTGCTAACTGCTCAGAGAAGTATGGAAAGAATAATGTTAGGAATTTCCAAACTGGACCGAAAAACAAGTAAATGGATAAGGGAACAAGCAAAACTAATGGATATAATAGAGCAAGTTAAATCGTTGAAATGGACATGGGCAGGACATATAGCAAGAAGAGAGGACAACAGATGGACGAAGATTGTTACGGAATGGAGACCAAGAGATAAAAGGAGACCCAAAGGAAGACCACATCAAAGATGGAGAGATGAAATTGTGAAATATTGTGGAGGGCAAGGTTGGATGAGATTGGCCAGTGACAGGAAAGAATGAAGAGGCTCGGAAAACTCTTCTTTTTTAATTATGACATTCGACGAGGCTTTCGCCCAGCAGTGAGCTGATGTGGGCTGGAGATGATGATGATGATATATATATACACATAGAGTTTTTCAATAAGCGTTTCAGAAGTTGAAATGAAAATAAAACAAATAGTATTTAATTAGTTAGTTTTTTTTTTCACTACTAAGCATTCTCTATGGCATTAATAATGGAACACAATTTCACTCATATGACCAAAACGACTTCACTTGACATAGCGCATTCGTTTAGTCTAATTGAAGTCATGAATTACACGTTCAATATTTATTTTTAATGCTTCTGTTGTTTGCGATTAATCAGCATAATCCAATGATTTCACATAATCCCACAGAAAATAATCTAATGGAGTAAGATCACATGATCTTGATGGCCAATTTCTGGGTCCATTTCGTAAAATAATGGACTCATTAAATATTTGTTTCAATAAGTCTATTGTTTTCGTAGATATATGGCACGTAGTACCGTCCTGTTGAAACCACATATCGTACTAACTATTTTTAATCATTTTCGAAAAAAAAAACATTAATCATAGTTCGGTAACGAACTCCATTTACTGTAACGTGATCTCCATCTTCATTTCGAAATTTTCACTAACAGAAGCAATATTGGCTTCACTTCTGCTGTATCATATAGAGTAAAATTGTTTTCGAATTTTTAAACAATTCGATAAATGGCACGTTCACTTGGACGATTGTGTTAAGTTTCACGAAGTGCACGATAAGTTTTACGAACCGAACATTGATTTTTATAATAAGTTTTTACAATTTCTAAGCGTTGTTGAAGTGTTAAACGTTTCGTAATACCAAACTATACTAAGTTTAAATGTTAAAATAAGCTTAAAAAAATTCAAACATGGCTGCCACTAACTGTCAAAGTTCTGACATTCTTATTGGAAAACTCTCTCTCTCTCTCTTTCTCTCTCTCTATCTGTTTGTCTATCTGTCTGTCTATCTCTCTCTCTCTCTGTGTGTGTGTGTTTGTATGTGTGTGTGTGTTTGTGTGTGTGTGTGTGTGTATATAATCAACCACTTTATATCCACTGTTGAATAAAGGCCTCTCCCAAAACTTTCCACTTTCAACCGATTCAATGTCTTTCTCTTCCAGTTCGTTATGACAAATTTTCTGTCCCTATCATATCAATTCATGGGATCCTTTATGATCCATTTTATAAATCTAGATTTTTAATTAATAATTTTTTTTATTCATCGATGATCTTTTTTTTGATACATGCCAGCCCAATTTTATATCAAAATTACCATTTTTATTATAATGTCAGTAACTTTAATTCTTTTTAACTCACGTAGATTTTTTTCTATCTTTATGTGATATATATATATATATATATATATATATATATATATATATATATATATATATATATATATACACACACATATGTGTTTATTAATTTATTATACTCATAATAATAATACTATATTTTTACTGGTAATTCTAATACCTCTCCAAATTAATTTTTTATAATTTATGTATTTCATACAAAATTTTTTAGTTTGATTTTTTTAATCATTTAACATTTAAATATACAAATATTTGAAATTTAAAATGATGAAATTAAAATTTTTGCAAAAGTTTTGCTAGATATACAACTAAGTGTAGTATGTAAGAATCACTAAAAAGTTCCTATTGTTCTTTAAATGCATTTCATTTTTTTAAAAAAAAATTTCTACGTGTAAACATGTTATGTAATCATAATCGTTTTGAAGGACATAAATACCATATGAATAACAGAAGAACAAGGAAACGGATTACGCGTCATCTCTCTACAGACATGACCCAGAGTCGAGTAGCGATTACAATAGACTTAGGGGGTAAGAGATTGGGTGTATCTGAAACTAGGTTAATGTTGTGACAATTGCGACGAAATGTACATTTACGTATACAATGATTTCTGTTCTCGAATAATTAATATTTACATCTGAATGTAATTAAGGAAATACAAGTATGTACATAATAGTAGAGAGAACGAACGTACAGAGACATTTATATATAATTATAAAAAAGCAATTTGTTTATTTTTACCTGGCAATAAAACTTCGTTCACCTCTTCAGAATTAAGAGAACGATTTAAATTACTTTTACGTTTAGAACTTTTGTCACGTTCTAGAGTTCTTGTCGAAGCTGGCCGACTTCCCGATGTATCCGAAACGGCGGGACTTCTCTGTAAAACACATGAGATTTTATTAAAAATGTATTTATTTTGCTACACTAGTTGAAATTTGTTTTTTTTTCTTTTTCTAGAAATGTTTGCGGGTTGAATTATTTATCAGCATCAGTGATAGCTTTACATTTAATAAGGACAATGTATATGTATATTAAATATTTTATTTATTGTAGTTGTTAAGAATATATATTCAGTATTGATTTTTTTAAAGAATAAAAAATTCACAGAACTAAATTTTACATTAAATATATGCAAAAACAGAACAAATATATAAATTCATTTATAAATTATTTATAAAACTGACTAACTGCTTTTTTAAAGAAGTAATAAAATATGAATCACAAAAAACAGTGTTAAAATTTAAACACATTTATATATACATACATATATTCAAACATATATATATATATATATATATATATATATATATATATATATATATATATATATATATATAGGAATACCTCGCATAGTCCGGCTAATCAGTTCCACTGATTTGCCGGACTATTTGAAACCGGACTAATTGAAACATTAACTAAATACAAAAAACGTTAATTGGTTCCAAAAAATTTTTTTCCTGTTTTTCAATAAATAAAACGAGGGTAATGTATTCAAATATTTGATTGTATCAACAAAATAAAATCAGGGGTTTATACATTCATTTAAATGCATTTTAAATTGAATTTCAAATGGGTTATTAAAATCTAATTATTAAAAAATCGATTTTATTCTAGAGTTGCGAATCAAAAACTAATAGAAAAAAAGACCACAAAACTAGAACTGCGCATGCGTTGCGAATAATGTGCATATACAATTTCGGTTTTCTTTTTTATTATGTTTTCATAATAAAGAGGAAACTTGAAAATTTGCGTATAAAAATAATTTTATGTATTAATTTTTTGGGATTTTTTTCAAGAAAAACTTTTTAGTAGGATTTTTTCAAGTAAATTTTTTTTTTTGGAAAATTTCAAACCGGACTAATCGAGGTATTACTGTATATATGTATGTATGTATGTATATATATATATATATATATATATATATATATATATATATATATATATAGATACAAATGCAGGATCAACATTTTTGTAAAATACCTAACTTTCTATTGTATTATTCCCTTCTTAGAATTCACCCTTAGGTTATACTTTTTGTACTATATTCCGATATGTCTCGGTAGTTGTGGTATTTTCAAATAGTTTAATACATTAGAATTAAGCTACTCGAAGATAGTACAAATACCGAAGAAACTAACCGTAGTGAGATACAAAGTGAGTGAATTTATAAAAATACAAAAATAATATAAAGTCATCCAAATGTGACGCCTAGATTTGTGTTTTATTAAAAAGAAACTATACACGTTTCCCTTTATACATGTTTCTTTTTAATACAGTACAAATCTAAGCGTCACATTTGTATGACTTTATATACATTATATACACTCATGTGCAAAAGTGAACATACAGGGAATATTTTTTACAAAATGATCATTTTTTAGGTTGTCAAATATTTCCTTAATAATTTTTTCTGATAAATTTCTTTCTACCAAAAATAGCGGAAGGAGGTTGACAACATAATATATACACTCATGTGCAAAAATGTACAGGGAATATTTTTTACAAAATGATTATTTTTTTCCGCTAAAGTATTTTCATTAATAATTTTTTTCTGATAAATTCTTTCACCAATTTCTTTATATATTTTTTTGATTATTGTTCAGGAAAATTATAGAATCCCCTATTAATATTATTTCGCGTGTGCAAAAGTCTACATACAGTTGTATTTTAGTTCGTTTTTAGACATTTTTGGAGAAAGTTGTGAAATTTGTGTATTTTTTAAGAATATTTTTTTTATTTTAATTTACAAAGGTTTTGAAATAATGACAAAATAAAAAATAAACGTAATTAAAGACAATGACGTCCCGCAGAAAGAAAACATCCGATGATTTACGAAAATTAATAGTAGATTTAAGGCAACTAGGAATTAGTTTGGATGAAATAGCAAAAATATTTAAAGATCTACAATTCAAATAATAATAAAAAATTACAATACAACTGCTAATATCCCTTCAAAATCACGATCTCGAAAACTAAAAATATTTACAAAAAAACACAGACGTAGGGAAGGTGAAGGAAAATGCGAAAATTTCTTTAGCCCGAATTACTCAAACGTATCAACAGAATATAATAAAAAGTGTCATCAAACCACTATATCTAGAAAATTGAATACTAAAGGGTACTATAGTAGAATACCTAGGAAAAAAATTATATAAATAAAATTAATAGTAAAAAGGGTATTAAATTCGCTAAACAATATGTTAATAAAGATAAAAAGGTCTGTGATAACATAATTTTTAGCGATCGGTGTAAATTTAATATTTTTAATAACGATGGATGGATTTAAGTGTATCGAAAAAAATTCAGAATATGAAACCAAGAATTTAGTTTGTATGGTGAAGCATGGAGGTGTAAACATAATGTGGTTTGGGCATGTTTTGCGGTGTCTGGAGTGGGAAATGTGACTTTCATTGAAACAATAATGAATAGCTTGGAATATCTGAACATTTTACAACATTTAAAAGAGAGTGCTAAAAAATTAAATCTGGAAAGTACATACATTTTCCAACATGATAACGAATACAAACACACATCACACGTAGTGTGTGAGTGACTTTTGTATAACTACCCTAAGCAGCTTAAAACCCCGCCCTAAATCCCATATAACATTTATGGGACGAAATCAAACGGAAAATACGGAAAAGAGGTATACGAAACAAACAAACCTTGAGACAAGTCCTTCGGTATGAATGGGAAAATATTGGACTCGAAATAACAAAAAAAATCATCCATTCTGTGATCAGGAGATTAAAAGAAGTCATTAAAAATAAAAGCGGTCCAACTTTATATTGAATATAAAAAAAATATATATTTATTTAATAAATTTTCAAAATGTATGTTAACTTTTGCACCATTAAAAATGTGCTACTTTATAATTTAAAAAAAATATTGACTTTTTTATATTTTTGTTATTGGTTTTGAGTTGAAAATAAAACGCATTACATATAAGATTAATTTTAAAAGAATTTTTTTATTTTAAATTTTTCAGAAAAGTTTGATGAATAAAATAATTTTGCATGTATGTTCACTTTTGCACATGATTGTACATTAAGTAACAAAGATAATTTTGTAACTTTTGAAATTAAAACAGGAACGCTTGTATTTTTTAATTAAAATAACAAAAAATCCACCTTCGCATTAAACTACTCTTTCTCAACGAGAAGATAATTTATAAATTACATTTTTATAAAATTGAGATTTTTTATTTTCAAACAATTTAGAAATATCTACTTTTAATGCTGTGTTATTAATAAATTCTTTACTAAACATATGAGACAAAAATAAGCGAAAATTCGATGATGATATGTCTGGTGAATACGGAGGATGACCGAGAAATTCCTATCATAAATTCATTATTTTCTGTTTTGTTATTATTACATGTGGCCGAGCGTTATCTTGCAAAAATAAAAAAAATCTTTAATTCTTATCAGCGCTGGTTGTTTTTGTGTTAATCTATTATTCACTCTCTGTAACTATTCACTGTAAATAGTCACTATGGGAGTTTATCCAACTTGTAGATAGTCATAACGAATAATTCCTCTTGAAATCCACAAAACAGACAAAAAAAATTTTTTTGAGTCAATTTTGCTTTATATATTTGTGGAAAAGAATTATTTGATAAGTCTGTGGTAATTACATTCACAGTTGGACTAAGAGTTCATTTTTCGTCACAGATCAGCATTCGATCTAAAAAGTTTTACGATTTTACTCGTAAAATAAGAAATTCACAAATATTAGGATGCTGTAATTTGTTGTGGAAAATTAAAACGTCTGATATACATTTACTTAATTTCTTCCTCTTTCATATTTTATGCAAATAACTTCGTCTTGTTGATCAGTTACTATGAACTTTTCAGCAAGCTAAACAGGCAAATTCGAATTCGTTTCAATTATTTTGTGCAATTCGTCGATATTTACATTTGATGGCTTGCATTATCTGGATTCATCTTCCAATGACTTATTCTATAATGGATTTTTTTTAAATCATCACTGAACTGTTCTTGATATAACTGTCACTTCTCCAAGTACAATGTTTTTTTTTGCAATTTCAGCAACGTTAGAATCACGATTAAATTCGTACAGTAAATGTGCATGTTATACAACATTTTACATAGACATTTTGATAGATTGAAATTATATTGTAAACTAAAGTGAACACATCAAGATGCAGTGAATGATTAAAACAAAGTATGTATAAACTTTGTTAATCAGTTAATATTCTCGGCGTAATACGATGCATAAACAATTCTTGGAGTTATGATACACGACAAACGATAGAATTCTGTCTTGTTTATTTCAATATGTATATATATATATATATATATATATATATATATATATATATATATATATATATATATATATATGAAATAAACAAGACAGAATATATATGCACAAATATGTATATATATATATATATATATATATATATATATATATATATGCATATAAATAATGACGTATGTATATATGACTGGATGAAATTCTTACAAATATTTGAAATAATTTATACATTACACATGTTATAATGACAACTTTGTTATTTGAAAAAAATATTTTTAATTTATTATTAAAATTTAATAATTTACTCATTTAATAAACATTACTATATATTTTACAAACATTATTATATGAAAAAATTATATATATATAATATATATATATATATATATATATATATATATATATATATATATATATATATATATATATACACACAAAGCGTGCATAACTCACCGCACACATGGGTAACATAAGCAATTTATTGATATAATTCAATGAAGTCGTTAAATTAAAAAAAATATATTTAATTGAAAATAAATACAATATTCATTACATTTATTTTATGACTTATGTGCGTCAGTGCATATATATATATATATATATATATATATATATATATATATATATATATATATATATATATGTACATATATATATATATATATATATATATATATATACTATTTAAAAATTTAATGTTTTTAAAACCATCTTTTGAAAACGGACCGAATTAATTTGTACTCCCAATATATATATATATATATATATATATATATATATATATATATATATATATATATATATATATATATATATATATATATATATATATATATATATATATATAAGGTCGTGTGATATGAAATGTCGGATTATTCAAAAAGAAACTGATGAGAAATCCAACATTTCATATTACACGATCCAATATATACACTGGGTAGAAAAAGTCTACGTACGCCTATCAATATGGGTGTATTTCTCAATAAAACAAACTTATTAATTTAGATTTGAAAACAAACATATTTTTTATTAATTCTATAAAGTAGTAATTATTTATACATGAGAATCCAAAACATTTTAAATTTATAACAAATAAACTAAAAAAGAAAAAAACACAAAAATTCACACAAATCAAGTAGAAAGTTTAAGTACAGCAAATGAAAATCACAAATAATATAAAGTAAAATAAACTTTTCAAGTGAATTAGTAACTGGTTGGATAGCCTCTTCTTTTAAGAACCTCCGATAATCATTTTATCATGGAATGTACCATTTTCATGGTTTCTTTAGCACTGATCTTATTCCACTCTTTTTCTGTAACTTTTTTCAACATTTTCTTTGCAATTATGCCATATTAGCGAATTTATGTTCAATGAAATACCACATATGTTCTATATGGTATAGGTCTAGAGATTGGGAAGGTGCATGCAACTGTTTTGGAACGTTATATAATATCTATAGCTTAACAACTTCTGCTGAGTGCTTCGGATTATTGTTATGAACAAAATTATAATCGGGACATAGATTTAATTTTTCGGCACTTTGCTTTATATTTCGTTTTAAAATATTTATCCATCGTAGATTTTATAAACTCCATTTGTCTCACGTCATTACTTGCTATACACCCTTCATACCAATACTCTGTCACCACCGTGTTTCACAGCAGGAGCAAGATTTTTTTTATTCAGTGATGTCATACAATTTTAAGTCTTTTTATTCCAAAAATGTAATATTTGCTCTCATCTGAGAAAATCATGTTTTCCCAAAACTGGATTAGTTTATTAATATATTCATTTGCATATGCAATCCGTTTTTATCTATTGATATGTGAAATAAATGATTTCTTACGTGCAACACGTTCATGATACCCATCCTTTTTTATTATTTTTCGCACAGTAATCAGCACCGATTTGTTTTTTAAAAAGTATTTCAATATCTTTTGTAAATTGGGGTGCAGTTATTCGGGGATTTTCTTTCACTGAAGCCACAATCTTACGCCTTTATCTAAATGTTAACTTCGACGGCCGGCTAGAAAGCTGTTTCAAATGTGGATTTAAAATTGATTACTACTTTTTGAACGAAAGAGTGTTGTCTTCCAACATCCTTTCTTATTTCACGAAAACTTTTTCGTTCTTTCCATAACTTTAAAATAATTTTACGTTCACTAACAGAAATTTCCTTTTTTTTTAATTCTATATTATTTATTTTTTGAAAAACTTTACTATTAATTAGTAAAAATAATATTTTAGAGCTTCATTGCAACGTACGAACTGGGACATAAAACTGTGATAATTTTAAAACAATAATGAGTACAAATATTGAATAAAAATTCGGAGATTTGCCGTTTAATATAATGTGTATGTAGACTTTTTCTGTTCAGTTTGTATGAATTTTTGTGTTCTTTTTTTGGTTCATTTTTTATAAATTTAAAATGTTTTGAATTACCATGTATGAAGAATCAATACTTTATAGAATTAATAAAAAAATATATTTGTTTTCAAATTTACATTAATAAGGTTGTTTTATTGAGAAATATATCTATATTGATAGGTGTCTTTTTCTACCCGGTATATATATTAATCGTCAATCAAACAAATTATATAATAACATACAAAATACTGCATTTGTTATTTATTAAATAACATTGATTTTTCAATCAAGAGAAAATTTTAATTAAGAAATATAATTATTTTCAATATACTTTAATATATACATCCTACGAAAATTAATCATCGTAGGACTTTAAAAAATGGGATTATTCATTTCCTTTTCAACGAAGTTCAATGAAACTTTTTAATTCATAAAAAGAACAGAAAGTAGAAACAGAATGTGTTTAAAGGTAATAAATAAGTACTTATTTCAATTAAATCGCAATTTTATTGTCACTGTGAAATTGCGAACAGAAAAAAATCACCATAAGACTAGAAAAAAAGCTATAATTATATTATCTAATTATACTTAGACGTGTGTCTATAAATAATAAATGTCTTGAACAAAAGTGCATTATTTTGTGATTGAAGATCAAAGATTAATTTCATAAAGTTATTAAAATTTTACCATAAATACCTTAAGAAGTAAAAGCAGAGTTTCGACTTTCCATAAGTTGAAAAATGTACAAAGATAAAAAGGAAATAGTTGTTGCAATTGCAAGAAAAAATCAATAAACTAAAATTGACATTTCTTCACAGTAAAATATTTAAAAATCATGCATGATCGAATATTCAAAACTAATTAGTTATCACCGTGCTTTAAATAATGGAAAAAGGGCATTAATCAAAATAATTCGTCGATATTTAAAAATTTCCAGCATTACAACTAAAAAAAATCTATATGACAATCATCAAAAAAATGTAGCCTCCACACGAAATAAAAAAATTTGAATTGACACGAATATTTTTCCAGGAAAGACAGAAATAGCCTTTATCAATGTTGCAAATAAAATAAAATAAACGAACAGTTCAGCATCAATAAATATTCAAATTGTTTACTGATGCTGACCTTTTATATTTTTGGTCAAGACAAATCCTTAAAAATATGACGTAAATGAGGAACAATCTTAACAGTTGAAATCTCTGATGTATAATGATATAAGGCAAAGAAAATATAATGGTTTGGAGGGTGTATGGCCCAGAGTGTATAATTTGGGTTTCGTAAAAAATATAATAGATAAATAGGAATATCTGAACATTTTAAAAGCAATTTTTTAAAAAAAAATAAAGTTACCAGAGAAGTTGGTCTTACAACCCTAAATTTATAGCGTAATTGTCCACGAGTAGTATTTAACACCTCTAAACAACTGAATTTTTTTTCACAACATCCAGATTTAAATCCTATACAACATCTATATAATTACATTGAAAAAACGAATGCATAAACATCAAACAATATCGAAAGTTTCCCTGAGGCAGGTAATACAAGAAGAGTGGGACCGAGTACCAGTCGATTTTATACAAAAAAAAAAAACGATTTCATCTATGTTAAATAGAATGAGAGTAGTAATTAAATCATAAAGAAGTCGAACAAGAATTGGTAATACAAATTAATATACATATATATATATATAAATTAAAAAAAATATTTCAATTAAAACGAAAAGGACATACATTTATTTATGTACAATGGAAATGAAGTGGTGTTTTTTTTTTATTGAAATTAACACAAATTGATTACATTTACATACGTTTTGTTTTTATTTTCTGCTCTTTTCCTGAACTAATATATTTGATTTGATTTTGTTAAAAATATACTGAATAATTACATTTTTAAGCCATACAATGAATTAGTTTGAAGTCTATATAAATATATATATATATATATATATATATATATATATATATATATATATATATATATATAAATATTTATAAAAATTTATATATATATATATATATTAAAAAATAATATACATACCCAAGGTATTATATATTCACACATATTGAAAAAGAAGTGCATAAATGTCCAATTAAATAATAAAAATTTACTATTCTTCTTTTTTCTATCAATCACTTAATATTTAATCAACATGTTTACTACATTAAAATTTAGTTAAATCTGTAAATATTTTTTAATTAGATATTTAACATTTATATATACGAAAATATATTTTTATAAAAAATTAATAATTGATTCCATAATAATTTTTTTATATTTTTTATTAAGATAAAATTTAAATAGCAGTTATTAAACTTTTATACACGCACACACACACACACACACACATATATATATATATATATATAATATTTGTATATGTGTATGTTGTATATACAAATATATTAATTTTCAAAAAGAAAATATATATTTAAGTACAACAATCAAACACACGTTGTGGTATAAAAAAATAAGAAATGTTGTAATGTCGTTTATAAAATTACCAATCATTAATAAAAAAATATTTATTACGTTTATATATGTAAATGTAATAACTAATAATAAAAATAATTAAGATAAAAATTGTATAATTATAATAACATTCAAACTTATATTTTAAAATGAATGAGATATGATTTGAAAATATCTTAATTATGTTTTTTTTTTAAAAAAAGAACAAACCCAAATTTATCACTGTTTATAATGTTAATTTTGGTCCGTTATAAAATTTATGTTTTTATTTTAATCGTCTTTTTTATTAAACTCAATACTAAATCAAAGTATTTATTAAATATTAAACAATGTGTTGAAATGAGTTAATTATATTTTATCTAGTTTTGACAAGAATTAATGTTGTTTCGAAAATAATTACAGTATTAACTTATCATTTTTCTCGTGCACAATTTTTATATGCATAAAGTTAACATGTTTTACGTGTGTTAATTACAAAGAATAACATGTAATTAACTGACAATGATTCTACGGTTGACAGAGTGCAAAAATAGTTTTAATATTTATTTAATCATAGGCATGTATTCGAAAAGCGTGTTTTTTTAGTTGTTATTTCGATACAATACAATTAAGTCGTATTAAAACTACGAGTAAAAATTGACATTTCGCATATCACAATTTTGTTACTACGGAATGTGAACAGTATGTACGAAATGAAATTCATATGGCACGAAAAACAAGTCGACCGATAAGGACACACTGTACAGAAACGCGACCGCTGTTAAATATCTACTGAGGGTCTGACGCATACATAGACATCAAAACAACTACCCCACTTCACAAAGGTAGATGAGTTTGCGTAGAACATATAATCATTGTATAATATATAGTACATTGAAAATATATAAAGACCTGTTGGTGGTGTGTTACCAGGTGTTTCAAGATAGGTTAACGTACATCATCATTCCAAAAACACACATAGACACGACTGGGATGCGACATGTAACTAGTGAAAGTTCAAAATTCTAATGGAAATATACTGTACTGTGAGACGTACGACGGGCATAATCACGTGTTTATAAGTACTTTAAAATATTCACATTTGATGTTATTTTAATGTTTTTGCCCAAATGTATAGACGTATAGTCGAGAGTATACGTTAAATACATTTAAAGGTCAATGCTTTCGAATATTCAAAGAGCAAATTATTTTCTGATAATATTGCATACACGCTTTTGAATATACACTGATGTGCAAAATAATACGTACAACGAAGTATTTTTTTTATTTTCAATATTATTTAAAAAACTAACAATACAAAATTGATCAAATCAATTTATTTTACATATATAAAGTGTACAAAAACTAAAAGATAACTACTAAATAAAAAAACACAAAATACAAATACAAAAGGAAACAAACATTATTTTAGTAGTTGTGCAAAATAATAGGTATACGAGGGTGGTCCCAGAAGTACCCGACCCAACAAAGAAAACACAAAAATTTTGGAAAAAATATATTTATTTTTCAACATAACCTCCTTTCAGCTCTATACACTTTTCCCAGCGATGTTCAATAAGTTCGATACCCTTTTTATAATAAGAACTGTCTTGCTCCTCAAAATACCCATTAACTGCCGACATCACTTCTTCATCGTTGGGAAATCTTTGACCACTGAGCCATTTTTTCAAGTTTGGGAACAGAAAATAATCCGAGGGGGCTAAATCTGGCGAATAGGGTGCATGAGGTAGCAATTCAAACTTTAATTCATTAATTTTGGCCATTGCAATAACGGATTTGTGAGCTGGTGCATTGTCTTGATGAAACAACACTTTCTTCTTAGTCAAATGCGGCCGTTTTTGCTTGATTTCTTCGCTCAAACGTTGCAATAAGTTCGCATAATACTCGCCGTTGATAGTTTTTCCTTTTTCAAGATAGTCAATGAAAATTATCTCACGCGCATCCCAAAAAACCGACGCCATGACCTTGCCTGCAGATGAAACGGTCTTCGCCTTCTTTGGAGCCGGTTCTCCATTTTCAGTCCATTGTTTTGATTGTTCTTTTGTCTCGGCTGTGAAGTGATGGACCCATGTTTCATCCATGGTTATGAAACGGCGCAAAAATTCTGCTTTGTTGCTGTGAAACTTCGCTAAACACTCAATTGAAACATCTTCACGACACTGTTTTTGCTCGAGTGTGAGCAAACGCGGCACCCATCTTGCACACAGCTTTCTCATGTCCAAATTTTCAGATAATATGCGATGTATCGCACTTTTTGAAATGCCTACTATGTCTGCTAGCTCGCGCACTTTCAGTCGACGATCATCCAGTACCGCTTTGTGGATTTTCTTCACCATTTCTGGAGTCGTCACCTCATTTGGTCGACCACTGCGATGCTCGTCTTGGCAGCTCGTACGGCCTCGTTTAAACTCTGCTACCCAATATTTCACTGTTGTAAACGAAGGAGCTGACGCACTCAGAGTAGAATCCAGTTCAGCTTTTATATTGGTTGGGCTGAGGCCTTTCGAATAAAAGTATTGTATCACGTAACGATGACCAATTTTCTCCATTTTCACAAATTCACTGAAAACGTTCACTATTGATGGCTGCCAAACAAATACTAAACAACGTGGCGTCCTCAAACTTGAAACATATGCTTTATAGATTGTGTACTTTCTAATACAGTGATATTTTTCAAACAACTACCGCCATCTCTAGGTCAGGCCGGGTACTTATGGGACTACCCTCGTATTTCAAAATTAGAGTTGTAAACTTAATATAATTTTTAAACAAATAAAGTTTGTCGCTGATATTTGCTAATTGGGGATGCATATTTAATAATCAATTGTATATCCTCTATTTTGAATGACATTTCTGCATCGATGCGACATAGACTTTATTAATTTTCTCAATTTATCAATAGAGACATCTTCCCAGGATTTGTTAACAGTTACCCACAACTCATTCCTGTTTTTTTTTTTGTTTCGATTTTAATTTTGCAAGCATGCTGTTAACCTCAATCCAAATATTTTCAATTGGATTAAGGTCTGGTGATTGTGGTGACTATTAAAAAACTATTATCTTATTTTGATCAAACCGTGTTTTTGCTGCTTTAGATATAAGTTTGAGGTCATTATCTTGTTGCAGTGTCCATATGAATAGCTGTTTTCTTCTGCATGTTTCAGCATTACATTTTTTAATATGACAACATATACCGCTTGAATTATTGTTTCCTTCACCAAGTGAATTAGTCCAAATCCATAGCATGAAAATGATCCACAAATTATTATACTCCCATCGCCATGCTTTATTGTTTTTTAAGTGTACTTAGGATGTAGAGCAGTATTTTTTGGACATCTGACCGGCTTATTAATTGAATATGGCCCAAATAAATTTATTTTAGTTTCGTCAGTCTATAAAATATTGCGTCATTTCGTTTCAAGTCATTCAAGATGTTTTCTTGTAAACTCCAATCAGTTCTTTAAATTCTTCTGTGATAATAAAGGCACCTTTCTCGGGTTCATTGCTCGTAAATTATTTTCTATTAGGTGTTTTCTAATTGTACTAGCATTTATATTTAGATGAAATTCACTTTTTATATTTGTTGAACTTGAAAATGGATCAGACAACCATTTTAACAATCCTTCTATCCCATACATATTGTTATTTTTCACAGTCTACCTTTAGTTTAAGCTAATTCTCTACACTTTAAAGCATTCGTTATCATAATTGCAATACTATCAAATTTTTTATTTCTGCTTCTTAACTTTTCTATCAAATTTCGTTGAGCTGCTGTGCAATCCTTTCACGTCACATTTTATTGATTGTATTATGTTTCAAATACACGATCTATATTTTTTTGTTTAAAAATAACCTATTAAATTATTTTTCCCCTTTAAATCGTATCCAATCCACAACACTAAACTGATATGAATGAAAAGTCTAAAAACATCCATTATATTGTATAGTAATGCACACTTATCTAACACTTTATAGGGAACTCCTCTTAATAACAAGACAATAAATAAGGCCACATCTGAAAATCAGAAAATTAATATCCAGATGCTTACCGATAGATGGATTTCATAAACATCCTTGGTGAAAAATTTCATAAATTTTCACTTACAACAAAATTAAAATTTTATACCTATTATTTTGCACACTAGTGTGTGTACATATACATATACATATACATATACACATATATATATATATATATATATATATATATATATATATATGTGTGTGTGTGTGTGTGTGTCTGTGTGTGTGTATAAATTCACAAAGTAATAATTTAGAAATTTGATACAGTTAAGATTTCATAAATTCTTATATTTCAGTGTAAATAATTTAACAAACAACTGTGATTTATTTATTTATTCTTTATACAAAAACACACACAAATACGAAAGCGGATTTATATATTATATATATATATATATATATATATATATATATATATATATATATATATATATATATATAGATAGATAGATAGATAGATAGATAAGTATATATGCGTGTGTAAATTTAAAAATAATAAGTTTTATTATTAAAAATAATTCTCTTTTTAACTTTTTGTAATTCTTATAATCAAATATCGTTTAACTCGTAACGACAATATTAATACTTATTAATGCAATCACAATAATTTGTTTAAAAAATATAAACAATAACTAACTACTAGTTCGAGAATATAAGAAAATAAATACAGAAAATTAAAATTTTGTACCTATTATTTTGCACACTTGTATATACATTGATATAATTCAATGAAGTCGTTAAATTAACACTAAACCTACCGATACTTCATGTATACCTATTTCTACCACAGCGGGGTCAAATGACCCCTCTTTAAAATGTTATATATATTACTATGTATAGCGAAAAATATATCATTTAGCACAATTTGGTACATGAATAAAACAATTTTTTTCAAATAACGATTCAAAATTGTTTATTTATTTATTTATAAAACCTATTTGGCACCTTTTTCGCATTTGCACACGAGAATCCGAACTTGAATTTGTTGACGTTTTCTGTATAATTTCTTTTTCTTCCTGTTGCTCATGTTGAAAATCTTCGGCAAGTTCTTCAACTAATTGGAATAAAAATTATTGTCTAGAAATTTTTCGCCGGTTGTTTCTTTGTATAAAACCCACGAGTTGATTCCAGCCAGGTCAAGAATATTGAAGAAAATCTGCGCAGGCCATCTTTGCGATTTCGATTTCACGGAGTATTTTCTTGCCATTTGATCCGTCATATCTACACCGTATTTAGTATTATTGTAGAATCTAATCGTTTCAGGTATACGCTTACCGTTTTTTTCGATGCTTATAGATTTATGCTTTGAACTTAGTAGAAGTACTTTTTTGTTTGGCTAACGAATTCCCCAAGCGGAGATGAAGCTCCTCTGTTTTCATCCTTTCCCAAATATGGAAATCCATTTATAATGTATTTGGTACTGACGTCAGATGCTAGCCAGAATTTGATACCAAACTTAACCGGTTTGTTCGGCATATATTGCGTAAACCTACACCTCTCTTTGGTTGGGAAAAGCTGTTCATCGATAGTTACATGTTCCCCAGGCTTGTAACAATTTTGGCTATTCTCGATGAATTTGTACCATACATCAGAGATTAAATCAAATTTATCTGTTTGTAAACGCTGACTTCGTTGACTTTTTTTATCGCTCGCTTGGAGTAGAGTGAAATTCGCTATTCATTCGTCAGCCAACAACAAATATAACGCAATACAGCAAAATATATGATGGAATAGCAAAAATGTCTAATGCAATGGTTTTGTATCACAACCACACATACAAATCTTCATGATATCATATGAATCTTTGCAGGGGTCAAATGACCCGTTGCGGTAGTTAAGGCAGATTACATATATATCTCGGTAAAAAAAATAACAAGAGAGGAATAAATATTGAAAAATGCATTGTATGTAAATTATATTAAAAGTCATAAAGTCAACTAGCGATGTGATAACGCTTTATGTGAGAAATTTTGAAAAAAAGTTTAAAAAGGGTCATTTGACCCCTCGTGGTAGGTTTAGGTTTAAAAAATATATTTAATTAAAAATAAATATAATATTCATTAAATTTATTCATTATATTTATTTTCAATTAAATATATTTTTTTAATTTAACGACTTCATTGAATTATATCAATAAATTTTATATTACCCATGTGTGCCAAGACTTATGCACGTAGGTGTGTATATATATATATATATATATATATATATATATATATATATATATGTGTGTGTGTGTGTGTGTGTGTGTACTAGTATACTAGTGAAAAAATATTCGTCATATAGAAACTACTTCATAAATGTTCATAAAAATCGCAAATACAGTTTAATTCGAAATCGATAATTTACTTTAAAGCAAATGAATCATTCACTCATCGGCACAAAAGTGTCAATAATCATTGATATAATAATATACTTTATTTGCTGCTCTATATTTCGATACATATATGTACCAACATCATCATAACACTGCATTATAAGGTAATCTTGACTATATTCAGCAATTATATCGACTTTTTATTTACTAATAACTATAAACAATAATATATGGCCATCCAAATGTGACGCCTAGATTTGTGTTAAATTATTTGTGTTTATTAAAAAGAAAAATGTGCATATAGGGCGGTGTATAGGGAAACATGTGTACAGTTTCTTTTTAATAAAACACCAATCTAGACGTGACATTTGCATGACTCTACAATATATACATCAACAACAAGACGACAAATATTATTCTATTGATATGAATAATAGAAATTTTTAAATTAATATGTTATACCATATTACGACAAACGAAAGTTTTCATCATTTAATAAAAAAAGTTTCTGTAGTAATGAAACCTGTATGTTAATAAAATGTCGGGATTTAAATAAGTCATATATATGTATACACACACATATATATATATATATATATATATACATATATATATATATATATATATATATATATATGTATATATATATATATATATATATATATATATATATATATATATATATATATATATATATATATATATATATATATATATATATATATATATATATATATATATATATATATATATATATTAGGTTGGCAAATATCTCCCTTCCGCCTTCTGGTCTTTTGAATTTCATGGCTATGTACAAAAAAAAAAAAAAAAAAAAAAAAAAAACCCCCCACGGGAGATACTTGCCAACCTAATATATAAATATATATATATATATATATATATATATATATATATATATACATATATATATATATATATATATATATATATATATGTATATATATATATATATATATATATATATATATATATATATATTTATTAGGGGTACCCATAAATAATGTCGTTTTTTTCAAATTTTAAAAACAGTACCATCTACTGACAACAATTTAACTTAATATAACATAACCTATATTCTAGTTAAATACATTGATATTTAGTGTGCTTATTGTTAAATTTTGAAAAAAATTAGTTGAACGCTATAAGAATGGAAGAGCAAAGTGTGGATAAATTCCATATTAGACATTTGATGCTTTATGAGTTTCCAAAGCATAACAATGCCACTAATGTCACAAATGCCATTAATGCTGTTTATCCTGGTGCCTTGAATAGAGTAGAACATGTCAGCATTGGTTTAAAAAATTTCAGAACGGTGATTTCAATCTTTTCGACGGTATAAAATCTGAAAGACCTGTTGAGTTTGATAAAAATCTGTTGTTGGCTGAAACTGGAGCTGATCCCAAACAAACTATCCAAGAATTAGCCACAAAACGTAAAACTTCATGGTCCACGATACAACGTTGTTTAAAACAACTAAGACAAAGTCCGAAGAGAAGGAATGTGGGTGCTATATCAGCTTTCAGTTAAAAACAAAATTCAATATGTAACCATCTGCAGTGCACTTTTTGTTTTGGTCTGAAGGGAAAACTTTGATACGACGACCAATAGGTCAAGAACTTCCACCACGTTACACAAAAAAGACTAAAAAGCACGGTAGTGGAAATTTGACGGTTTGGGGATGTTTCTCTTGGTATGGAGTAGGGCCACTTCATATTGTCAAAAACAAAATGGATGTCAATAAATATGTAAGTATACTGGAGGAGGAAATGCTACCATATGCTGAAGAAAATGTGCCTTTGAAATTCATCTTTCAGCAAGACAACGACCCGAAAAAAGCTTCGGATTGGTTTTGGGACAATAATATCAAACTTATGAAGTGGCCCGTACAATATCCCGATCTAAATCCGATCAAAAATTTGTATTCTGAACTTAAGGCCTAACACCACTGTAGAAATTTCAAAAAATCAATTTTTTTTTATTGGCTTAAAATATACTTTGAACCTTTTAGAATATAATACAAAAGGTTTCATTCTGAAAAAAAATTCTTTTGAAATTTCGGGACTTATACCTGCCGTCTTCGGCCGCTCCGAAACGGCCGATCGAAACTTTAAATTGATTTTTCTCGAAACGACTTTTTCTCAACGGGCACGCAGCATAACTTAAACAGTTTTTTTCCAATCAATTTGAAATTTTAATCATGATTTTATTATTATATTTCGCAGTGAATCACGTAGGGGATTTTTAATAAATTGATTTAAACAATTTTTATAAACAAAAACGTGCCTTTTTTATGAAAATTGAAATTTTTTTTTCAATTCGCTGCCAAATTTACAAAAATCAATATTTTCAAAATCCCCTACGTGATTCACTAGCTATTGACATCAAGAATAAGTGGATTTTTTTTTGTTCCAAGTTCAAGTGTGCGACAATTATGCTGCGTGCCGCGGAGCGCTTCCGATGAAAGGAGCCTCGAATTATTGTCTCTAAATCAGCCATTTTGTATTTTTTTTACTTTATATTTTTAATCAATATAGTATAATGTTAGATCAATAACGTATCAAAATATTTTTTCTTTCCAACTTTCCTTTCCATTCAAAAAAAATTCCCAAAAAAACGCTTTTTTCGCGATTACAGTGGTGTTAGGCCTTAAGAAAGCATTCAAAGCAAAAGATCAAACAATAGGATTGAAATGTGGCAGTATTTCCAGGAAACATGATATAACATTCCGTTTGAAACTTGTCGCAAGTTGGTTAAATCTATGGACAAAAGATGTCAACAAATACTGAAAAATAAAGGCTATTCAATAAAATACTAATAATATTATATTATGTAGTGAATGTTGAAAAGATTTTTTTAATTAAATACTTTAGATAAGAGTAATTTTTTATTTTTGTTCTTATTTTTTTTAACTTTTTTATTTGGATTAATTTTATTTTAAACTTAAATAAACGTTTTTATTTTGCAATTTTATTTGTAGTTAATAAAAAGTATAATAATTATAAATTAATTTTGTTATAGACAAGTTTTATAAATTTTTTTAAACTTTTTCTCTTATGAATATCTTATTCTTATTATTTTGAGCATAAATGTATATATATTATTTTGTTTAAAATATTTAACAGTATTAAAAGTATCATTATTAATATTTCATATTATTATTTCATATATTTCATATTAATATTTTATATTAATATTTAATATAAAATATGTGTATATAGGGTAACATAAAATATTTAATTAATAATTTAAATTATAATTATTATTAATTTATAATTTATAATAATTTAAATATTTAATATAAAATATGTGTATATGTGTATACAGAGAAACGTGTATAGTTCCTTTTTAATAAAACACAACCATAGGTGTCACATTTGGATGACTCTATATTTAGTTATTTTAATTTTTATTTATAGATCAACATTTATAAAAATAAATCAGTATTTATCTATAAAACATACAATCTTTTTTACTGAATACAAATTCAATTGAAAAGAATAATTTCTTTTAATGAAAATAACGTTTGAGATAATGTTTACGCGTTTAGTACAACATGTAAGGACGTACATATATTGACAGTTCGCAAGAATTCTTTATAAATTCTACAAGAATGAACATGAATACGACATGGACAAATCAATCACAGTATATTTTAGCCTGTTTGATGACGGATAATAGGTCAGTGGCGCGAGGCTGATTCGACCCGCCGGACCTAATAAGGTGTTATCTAACTGATACTGTGGCTGCTATTCGCTTAAACCGGTTATAAGATTTCGACAAACACATTCTGATGAACTTGTATGCAGACGTAAAAAACACGCACACACCTGCATTCAATACACAACACACACAATACATACATACATTAATATATATATATATATATAAATATATATTTATATATATATATATATATAAATATATATTTATATACATTTGTATTATATTTTTATCTGCATAATATTTCAATATTATATAGAAATATCTAAAATAATAATTATTAACATCATAAAAAAATTGACATTTTTAATAATTTTTGAATAAAGAAAAAAACGATATTTGTGTACATAATATACTTGTTTTTTTTTTAAAAAAAAGTATTTCAAAGTTGTTTTTTTAGTTTAAGATGTTTATTTATTTAATAAATTATGCATACTTTTTTTCCACACAATTTGAATGTAGTTTTATATATATATATATATATATATATATATATATATATATGTATATGTGTGTGTGTCTGTTTTTATGGGATAGATACGTTCCGCAGAAAAATGCATTAAAAAAAATCGCACAAAAGAAGACTTAACTTACATTGAAAAATTAGGGATACGTTCCGTATTTTCAAAAACCGCATAAAACCAAAGTAAAAAAGTGAAATTACTCTAAAATTCGCATAAAAAAAAATCAGGAAATAAAGAATGTCTAAAAAAATTTCAAATATCTGAATAAAATTGATACAAAACATTAGCTTTTTTACTTTATTTTTTTATTAACTATTTAATTTCATTCAAAGCAATATGTACATATGTGTAATTTATTTTACATTTTTTCATACATATTTGAAAATATGCTATTTGAAAATATGCGAGTTCGTTTGTGAACTGGTGTCGTCACTAGAGGAAACACAAACAGAATTAGTAGAATTAGCGCCGACTTCTGTCTCGTTCTGTGTTAATTTTTCTGGCGACAATGCAAGGATCGGTGATTAAACTTTGAGATGATGATTTTACTAATTGTTTATGAAGCTCACGATATTCAGAAATACAATTATTTAGCTGTCGTTAGAATTTAAAATCTCATTCAGAATTCGTGTCATTAACAAGAAAATTATTTTCCAATGGATTACAAAGTTGAAAACCTTCTCAAATCATTTTTTCAGTAAAGGGAACAGGTTCTACTTCTATTTCATTATCTTTTTCTAAATATTCTGCGGTATCTAAACTTATTGCAATAATATTGTCACTTAAGGCATTAACCATTCTTTGCTAGCCGAAAATTCCTTATCAGTTTGAGAAGCGGAAGTAAATAGCTCTGATTCCTTCATTTGTTCATAAAACTGAAGAGATTTTCGTTGAATTAAATAACAGCTTAAAGGAATTTTTAAAAAAGATTTGCATAAAAAGATATTAAGATGAAATATGAATCGCATCATTTCAAAATCGCATAAAAATAATCCGCATAAAACAGATATATATATAAATATAAATATATATATATATAAATATATATATATATATATATATGTATATATATATATATATAAATATATATATATATATATATATATATATATATATATATATATATATATATATATATATATCATCATCATCATCATCATAAAAATGAATGCTATCATATTTAAAAAAGATTTTTTTAACCGACAGTTAACTTACAAGATGAGGTTGTCGGCCTTCATGCTCAACCCTCGATTAAAATAACTCTCCGACTGGGAATCGAAAATCTCCCGCATGACCCAGCTAACCACTGTATATATATATATATATATATATATATATATATATATATATATATATATATATATATATATATATATATTGTGAACTACTACAACAATTTATAAGAAAAGATATGAAATTGAAAGGAAAATCAAAAATAAAACACAAATTCTTTTCAATATATCATAGTATTTATACATGTATTTAAATTAATTTTAATCACTTTTCTGTAATTATTTTAAATTCTTTCAAAATATATGGCGGTCCAAATGAGACAAGGGTCTAGGCATTCTTTTACTTACTTGCTATCATTTACTATCTTTTAGTTTTATTTGGGATACCTTATAAACACCTTTAGATTTCCTTGTATTTCTTTATAAATTTAATTAGTTTTTATATAAGAGCATTTCCTTTCAATACAGATAACCCTCCTACAATACGGTTTCGCTCTAACACGATAAGATAAACTGCGGAAACCCTCGTATAACACGGCAACCTACAACACGGTTTCGTTCTAACATGTTAAGAAAATTGCGGAAACCCTTGTATAGAATTGCGGAAACCATTCTACAACACTAAATTACATGATTTTTATTATAAAAAATATATTCGAAAATTATAAAATATATGGTTATTGAGGACGTTCAAGATTTATTAGTGGAAGAAAAAGTTGACGAAGTGGATTTGGTGGAATTGGCATCTGAAGTTGTAAATCAAATCGATTCTGAGGACAATAGTACTGATGAAGATTGTAAAGATAATAATTTATCATTAAAAAATTAAAGGAAGGCCTACGCTTAGCCAAAAATCTAGAATCATTTTTTTTGAATGCAGATTCTTCCGATGAAAGAAACCGAAAATTCAAAAGAGAGCTACAAAATTGTCTATCTCCATATCATGAAATCTACAACGACTTGTAAGAACCAGCAAACAAACTAAAATTACAGATTTTTTAAAGAAGTCAAAAGATGAAAAAAAATTAACTGAAAAAATTGTTCAAAAAGTGAAGATGATATATTTCAACCGAAAAAACGTTCTTGTTTGTTTATACTGAGCAGTGTTAATAAAGAAAATTATTAAATTAAGGTTATATTAAATTAAATTAGATATTGTTTCTTTCTTTACGTTTTGTGTTATACATATTTTAATATTTTTAATAAAAATGAAGTTGCTTATTAGGAATAAAAAAATATATTTGTTTTTAATAACTTTTCGGAACGTAACCTCCATTTTTATACTAGCTCCTAGTCTCATATAACACGGTTTCACACAACACGGCATTTTCTAGGAACCTATCTACCTTGTTATAGGAGGGTTACCTGTATTTGAAACATATGTAAACTTTTGGCATTTACTAAAAGTATATTTATTTTCATATTCAACCACTTAGAGTAATTAAGAAGAAGTTTTATTTTGTAATATGTTTTTCTTGCGTAACACACGCTCATTACTTACTAGTTTCCTATATCACATTCACAATCCTATTCTGAGCATTGCTAAATACCTTCTTTCACTTCTATTTGAGTTTTTTAAACATTTATTTTTAGTTTTATCAGAAAGCATCAAAATCTTTTTCGTTCTCATATCATATAATAATTCTTTATTCTTTTTACTCGGAACCCTTTTTAATTACATTTATCTTTTTATATACGTTCATGTACTCATAAATCATGATATTTGGTTTAATATTCAAAATACTTTCCTTTATTTTTTGTCCATTTCAATTTAGAATATTCAATTTAGAAAATTCAATTTAGTATGCCTAAATATCATGTTTACATTTTTCCCCTATTATTTTTAATAATGGATACATATACTATAAAAATATAATTATTAAATTCCCTTAGAATTTAATAATTATAATTAATTGAAAACCATTTCACTAGAATTTATTCGAAGAATCGTTTCATAATCGTTTTCATTTCTTGTATAGTTCCTCTATTTCCCAGATCTGGATTGCAGAAGTAAGAATTGAGCCTCTCAATTAAATACACAATTTATTTAAACAATTAAGATCAATGTTTGAATTGTAGCTATTTCATTTTTTTACACAAATAATTCATTCACGCAAACACCATAATAACTTTTAAGTGTTCAACAATAATGTTCATTTTAAACATTTATGTTCATTTCGATAGTCAAGCTGTTATAAGACCACTGTATTTTAAAATCAAACCTCTAGTTGTTCGTAACGTTATTATATATCTAATTAATTATTCCAATAGTTATACATGTGTTAAAAAAAGATAAGTAATTAAATATTTAAAAAAATTACATTCTGCATTTTACAATTCGGTGATTTGATAATGACGTTATAGTCATATAAATGAGCATCGTTGAATAAAATGAACAAGAAAGTGATTATTGCATTTTTTTATAAAATACGATGTTGGGGTCAATGATTTATTTATGTAAACATTATTCAATCGTTAACTTATGTTGGATGCAAATCGTACAATATAAATGTTTGTTGCAGTTAACAATGTCTTTTGTTTACGAAGGACATCTTTAGTAACAAAAGACGGATAAGTTTTTTATTCTTAAATAGTAAAAAGAAAAACACAAAAGAAATTGACATAAAAGAATAAGAATATATGAACATTACTGTTTATATATAAATAGAATTAACCGGTGATGTACTGGCTAGTATCATCGTCTGTCAAACAGAAAAAGTGCATTCGATCATCATTCAAAGAAATAGGACAGACGGAGTTCTTTAATCAAGGTAAAGGTAATCTGCTTATGGAAGTAAATCCTGTATAAAAAATATTCACCAATTCGCCTAGTAATCAAATGCCAGAAAATGGTAACATCCATTAAGACTTTCGCCCAGCAGCTGACATAATAAAGATGATTTATAGGATTATCCAAACGTGACGCCTAGATTTGTTTTATTAAAAACAAACATGTATAGGATGGTGTATAGGAAAACATGTGTATAGTTTTTTTTGTTTATTTTTAATAAAATACTTATCAAGGCGTCACATTTGGATTACCCGATATATATTAGGTATATCCGAAATGAATGTCGTATTTTTCAAAGTTAGGTTTTGAGTATCAGTCATGCTTTGCTCGTCTATACTTGACAAAGTCTATTGTTAAATCTGTGTTTGTGCACATCTGGACTCTACAGTCCGATATTTACAAAACATATTTTGTCCTTGAATTTATTATGACAGAATTTCTACCAACTGAACAATTTATACGAAATTGTATGTTATATGAGTTTTTTAAAAAAAACTCGACAACTACAGCCACTAAAAACATTAGTGAAGTGATAGGTGATACATTAGACATCCGCAAATGTCAAAGATGGTTCAGAAAATTTCAAACGGGAAATTATGACATTAAGAATAGTCCTGGATGTGGGAGGCAATCAAAGGTAGATGATGATGTTCTGGCTGCTGAAATAGAAGCAAATCCTACCATGACTATTCTCCAGCTTGCCGAGAGACTAAATTACACCTATACAGCAGTGCAGACTCATTAAGAAGATTGGGAAGATCTGGAGACAAGGCGTATGGGTTCCGCACGCACTGAGTGAAGAGAACAAATCGATGTGCGTTTGCATATCCCAAGAATTTTTGGATCTTGAAGCCGAATCATCTTTCCTCGATCATTTGGTAACTGGAGTCGAAAAATGGGTGTTATATGAAAACAATCGTCGTAGACGACAATGATTATCTAAATGCTAAGTAGCAAAACCCACCCCGAAACCCGGATTAACTGTAAAAAAGGTTCTTTTGTCTGTATGGTGGGATTGCAAAGGAATCATTTATTACGAAACACTTAAACCCGGTCAAACAATAACGGCAAATTTCTATTGCGATCAGTTGGATCGTTTGCACGAGGAATTGAAAAAAAGGTCTGCACTTGTCAACAGAAGTCGGATAGTTTTGCAACATGACAATGCGTGCCCCTACACGGCGAAATTGACATTGGATAAAATCAACGAACTTGGCTAGAAGGTTTTAGCCCATCCACCGTATTCCCCAGACCTTGCTCCATCAGATTACCATTTATTTCGTTCGATGCAACATTTTCTTGATGGAATTTTTTTTTTTAATGTAGACGATGTAAAAAAGGAACTCTCCAATTATTTTAATTCAAAGTCTCTAGAATTTTATAAAAATGGAATAAAAAAATTGGCAGAGAAATAGGAGAAGATCATATCCTTGGAAAGAAATTATATTTTAAACGATTAAATTAAGACTAAAAGTTTTAGAATAATCTTTTTGTTTCATTAAAAACACGACATTCATTTCGGATACACCTAATATATATATAATAAATATCAAATATCACTATTTTGAATTTCTAGATTATGAAAAAGCCATCGATTAAGTCAATACGGCAGCGATATTAAAACATTGAAAAATTAAAAACTTAATGAAGCATATATGAAGCTTTTATGAAATATTTATACAAATGCTATATCCTCCACATAAGTACATGGAGAAAAAGGGAAGTTTAAATTATGAAAGGTGTAAGACAAGGAAATGCGATATCACCGAAACTATTTAGATATATGTTAGAAGAAGTATTTAAAACACTAAACTGGGAATCTGAAGAAATAAAAGTAAGTGAAGAGCTGATTAGTCACTTAAGATTTGGTAACTACATTATCATACTATCAACAAACACAGATGAACTTGAAAAGTGAATAGAAGAATTAAACCAAGTAGGTCAAAAAATTGATCTTATGATGAATATCAACAAGACAAAAGACATTTTTAATGAATTTTTAGATCAAACAAAAATTAAATAAAAAGGAATATATATATAGAAAGAAGCTGATAACTATGTATATATCACCAACACGAACTTTTTTGTCAGAAACACCACCCTACATCGTGATCTCGAGCTCCCTACTGTCGATGAGTTTGTCCGCGGACAGGCTCGGCGACTGTACGGTCGAGCTGAGGTCAGCGACAATGCACTAATAAAGGCGTTGAGGACCATCGACATTGCTGAAGAATACTCCAAGTACAAGCGGCCCCGTCTGCTTGCTCCCTTGGGGTGTTCTAAGTAATGTCCAGAAACATTCAATTGGCCAGTATGAAGTTACCCCCGCGGGTAACTTGGAGCTCCTCTGGCCAAACATCGCGCAACAGGCCCACTTCATGGGACCTGGGAAATGCTCCACAAAGAGATTAACCCAAACCAAGAAACAACCAGGTTATTCGAGCAGCTAGAGTAACTGCCTCAAACGAGGTAAAAACTCTAACTAACTGACCGAAAGGTCGTTGCATCACCAGTCGAATCACTATGTATATATGGGATAAATCATTAATACTAAAGAGATATTTGTAAATAAAGTGAACATGAAAATAAAAATGGGATTGTTAATTAGGAAGAAATTCATATATTAGCAAATCAAATGGTCATCTTTATTTAAAAATCAAAATGTTTATTTGTTGTTCTAGAACTGTGGCTGATTCATTTAACACAAATGAATTTTAACCCCAACACTATAATTGTTATAAAGTGTTCAATAATCACTTATTGTTTATAAATATGTCGGCTGATGCGCATTTCGATGGTGACGCCATCATCGTCAGAGCCTTTCTGTTCAAATCTTATAGGGCTTCTTGTAGGGCATGGTCGTCATAAAATTTATGTAACTTATCACAAGCAACTTGCCGTGTGTTCTTCTCTTTACGAAAATAAAACAGTAAAATATGACAAAAATGGACAGTTTGATCTTCCATCTTCAACTTGTTATAAAATCTATAAAACTCAATCAAATCGCTCAATTTTTTTACCTGAATGAAAACAGAAGGGTCAGCTGTCAAACGACATTAAATTGAAACAATTAAATTGATGCGAATGACGCTTCTACTATAAAAAAATAGATTAACGACATCTATTGCAAAAATACGACATGACTTTTCTGACAACATATTTATAGACACATTTAATAAATTTCTTTTTAATATTAAAGAATTGTTATTTATAGTTCATAACTGATTCATTTTACTTGTAGTCTAATGATATTAAAAATATTTTATAAATTCGACATATCTGAAATATATTATAGTTTAAAATGTTTTATAAATAAATGAAAACATATCATAAACCACACTCAATTCTTTGTCGACGTCCTGTTTCTAGCTCTTTTATTTACAATTATAGAAATCAATACGTGTTATTACGCTAACAAACCGATAACAATTGTATTTTTTGTGCCACACAATACGACTGAATTTCAACAATACCGGTTAATATCAAAATATTTATCTTGTAAATAATGTATGATAATATTTTCAGTGCGCTAAATGATAAAAACTTATCAAAGATAAAATATACCACAATCAGGAAATGGTTATTTTTATTATAAATGTCTACTTGTGTCAATAAATGATTAATACTTTGATAAAAGTAATACTACACAATATTAAACCTTTCTTAAGAAATAAAATAGAATAATTAATACATAAACAAACTATTAATTAAGTCATTTTTAAATAATTTTAGGAAAACTTATAATGTACTTTTGTATTTTTTTCTAAAAAAAAATATATTTAAGTTTTTAAATTCCTAGCTCAAAATTAATTTTAATACTATAAATTTTATTTATGAAAATAAATTATCATTAATTTGATTCTTACAAAAAATAATGCTATCATTTATTGATTTATTTTTAATTGCAAAACTTACTTATTATTATTTATAGTTTAAAGAAATTATCAATGATAAAAATATTTCCAAATCATATTTCTAATTCAATACTGGTATTAGAAGAGTTCACCATGGTAAAAATTGGAATTATTAAATTGTACATGTATAGGTATTTTTAACACTAGAACTACCAAGAGCGTCATTTTGACGATTTTCAAATTTCTTGCTTAAAAATTTCGATATGATTTATGTATTGTTCTAGAATTTTATGACGACTTTTAATGAAATATAAGAACAATTAAATATTCCTATTCAATTTCCACTTAGCTACTTTAACTTCCATAATTAGTATGACCTATACCTATTTCTACCAAGACACGTCAAATTGACGACATTAGCAATCTCAAAATTTATAATAATTTATATTCAAGTGAATGTAAATACGTATTGATGTCCATCCTTGCATACACCTATATCGCTTTCAGACATTTCCTGGAAAAATTTTAGGTACATTTTTCATATGAAAAATAGGTTGCAATCATTATCAGTTGTACTTCTAATGTGATAAAGTTCTTGGTGCAAAGTGTAATCTGTGAAAAGTCCAATCTGAGAAAAAAGTATGAACATATTTTTATTAAAAATTCAAATGTATTTTTTGTAAATCCTAGGCAACAATGAAACGATTTACAGGAAGCAAAAAATTATTCGAAGAATTCTAAGAACTCACTGGTATAAATGAAGACAGTTCGGATACTAATTCAAGTAATAATGATTTAGACATATCTTGCGTGGAAAATAAAATTGATTTTTCAGACTCTGAAGAAGCTGAGAATGAAATTGAAGTACGAGATATTGAACAAAGTGAAGAAGATCAATATGAAAGTGAAGATTCAAGGAGTAAAGATGAAATTCCCCAAAATAGCCACAAACGCAGTAAGCGATTGCGAATATGTTCAGATACTGAATCGGATAGCCAAACAGAAACCGAACCAAGACAGCAAAAAGACATTGCTGTCGACGGTACTGAATGGGAAGAATTAGGAAATGGTTGTGTTGGTAGATTGCCATTACATACTATATTCAAGGATACTTCGGGCCAACTGGTTATGCGAAGCGAAAAATTATGTTTGGTAATGTTAGTAGTGTATTTCGGCTTATAATTGATAATAGAATTATGAGCCACATAAAAGCTTGCACTGAGCTACAGGCCAGAAACATTTTACAGAACGACTGGAAAATTACTATGGACGAATTATATGCTTTTATAGCCATTTTGTATGCTCGAGGAGCCTACGAAGCAAGAAACATGAAGTTATCGTATTTGTGGTCCAAAAAATGGGGACCTTCTTTTTTGCCGAAACTATGAGTAGAAACAGATTTTCGGAAATTATGAGATTCATTCGTTTCGACAAAATATAACATGTATTTGTAAAATATGTGATTCATAGTTATTCCATACATATCAAATGTGCTATAATATAAATGCAAATAGAAAGTGTTGTTGTTTTTTTTGTATTAATAATTAATGAATTATTATATTAAGTGTTGTTTTTGTTAAATTATATTCTTTTGTTTACATAAACTAAGTGAAAAGTTAAAATTAAAGCCATGATCAAAAATACGTCAATTTGACGAGCGCGGTAAAACTAGGTATATATTTAACATCGGTAGTTCTAGTGTTAAGCATGATAGAACTTTAAATTGAATCCCTATCGAAAGTTCTATTAAATCTAAAAAAACATTTATTTATATATATATATATATATATACACACACACACACACACACATATATATATATATATATATATATTTATATATATTTTTTTGTGTGTGTATGTATATATAAAGGTATAATAAAAGGTGTTTTTAAGGATAGATAGGGATTCAATTTAAAACCATTGTAAATTATTCACTAATATGTGTAGCCTCATGAAATTCGACACAGATATAATTGACACCTAGATGTACCAACTTTAAAAAAATACATGATATTCCACAAGCAAGCGGAATTTAAATGAAAAAATTCGGTTATTTTTGGACAAAATGTATTTAACAATTTTTTTTTTATTACATATGAAATAAATACTTGGAAGTAAAATAAAAAAAAAATTCAGTAAAATATTTTTAGTGAACGAAGTAAAAAGTAGGTACTATTTAAAATAATAACTATCTATTATTTTTTCCATCTGTATATATGTATGTATGTATGTATGTATGTATATATATATATATATATATATATATATATATATATATATATTTAAAAATTAATTAACTTAACCTTGTTTTTTAAATAGAAGAGTATATACATAGGTAATGTATAAAGAGGTCAAAAAATATTGTTCGAAAGTAATTAATTAAATACGTCACAAACACATTAAAAATCGTTTTCGATGAAATTTTACTGGAACCTAAAATGGAAACCGTCATTAACATTTTATGCAGAGCGCAAGTGCAAATAGCACAGCAGGTTCGCCGTTTCAAGTAAAATGAAATGATAATTTTCCATAATTGTTTTGCATTGAATCTACTATTCAAATTAAAATACATGCTAAATTGTTTAACCAAATATGGTCGAGTACTGGTGTTCTTATTTATTTGCGAACTTGATCTGAAATATATTCTATAAACGTTACCTTCAACAAAATATTCGCAATGTAAAATAGAATCATTAGTGATTGTGTACTAGCAGTACATCAAAATTATTAAAATATAAGTGTAATGATATTGTTAAAAAATGAGTTTATGTCCACATTAATAACATGAGATAACAAATGTTAATATATTTTATACAACTGTTTTATAAAAATAAATAACAAAGATTAAATCAAGAAATATATTGAATTGTATGAAAAAATTGATTTTTTCATATCGTTATTATTGGGTTATTCGAAAGTAATTTTGTTTTCTCCCCACGAGTGTCGTTAGTTTTATTTTTAACCAACCAACTTCATTCTAAACCATATTGTCATATATTTTTGGCAGCTAACATTTCAAGGTTTATTTTTTTTTAAAAAAATTGATTCTGATCAGTTGTTTTTTTAGGTATCGTTTCAAAAATGGAAAATAAAAAGGAATTTTTTCGACATATTTTGCTTTTTTATTACCGAAAAAGTAGGAATGCTGTTCAAGCAAGCAAAAAGTTATGTGAAGTGTATGGAGAAGATGTGTTAACAGGACGCCAGTGCCAAAATTGGTTTGCAAAATTTCGTTCTGACAATTTCAATATTACAAATGCACCACGTTCTGGAAGGCCAGTTGAATCTGATGATAAAATAAAGGCATTGGTTGAAGCAAATCTCTAAATAAAAACACTAGAAATTGCCATGAGATTGAATTTATCGAATTCAACCGTTCATGATCATATGAAACGACTTGGTTTCGTTTCAAAGCTCGATATTTGGGTTCCACATGTTTTCAGAGAAAAAGATTTGTTCCGTCGAATTGACATCTGTGATTTGCTCCTCGAACGTGAAGAAAGTGATCCATTTCTGAAGCGAATCATAACTGGCGATGAGAAATGGATTGTTTACAACAATGTTAAACGCAAGCGATCATGGACCAGAAGAAATGAACCGGCTCAAAGCACTTCGAAAGCCGATATTCATCAAAAAAGTGATGCTCTCTGTTTGGTGGGATTTCGAGGGAATTGTTTTTTTTAGCTTTTACCAGACAATTCCACAATTAATTCGGAAGTGTACTGCCACCAATTTGGCTTTAATCGACTCAAAAATATGCCTTCGAAACTGAAACTTGAGTTTTAGGAATATGAAAAAGTAGCACTGAACCATATCAGGCAAAAACGGAGTTTGCGGAACAATATTGGTTGAGTTTACGGAACAATACTGGTGCTAAGAACACGAACAAATTCAGTGTTTTTAACACCGTGCGAGAAACGACGTATTCATGCCCAATATTTTCACCAAAATTACATGGCATTGTGTTTTTGAAATTCCCACCAGAGCTGCTAACTCTCTGACGGACATACGACGATTTTTGAGCACCAATGCCTTCATTCAGGTGACAAGTTCGTCGTCAGTTGATGTCGATGGGACCAGACGTGGTTTATTATCGACAACTTCACAGTCCTCTTTGAACGCCTTATGCCACTTAAAAAATCTTGTTTGCGATAGACAATCCTCAGGATACCTTTCTTAACATGCCCAACGTTTGTGTAAAGTTTATTTGGTTCGCCATACAAAATTTCATCCAAAATGTTTTGATTAACTGATTTCGATATCGAAAAAATTGCCGTAAAAAAACAATCATCGCCTAACAAAAACCACTGTAAATTATTTACTAATGATTGTAGCGTCATGAAATTTGTTACAGATGTCATTGACAGATGTACCAACTTAAAAAATTACAATATGACATTCTACAAGCGAGCACAGTTTAAATGAGAAATTATTTATTTATATATATATATATATATATATATATATATATATATATCACATCATAAAGCCCATATCAATCCACTACTGGACGAGAGCCTCAATGAATGCTACCATTCACTGGTATTTGGTCATATTCACCACGCTGACCAGGCGGATTGGTGAAGATTTTTTTTATTCGGGGTTTACTCCCTTCTCGACAGTTATTTTTTTACAAGATGAGGTTGTCGGCCTTCATACTCAACCCTCGAAAAATGAGGGACTCTCCGACTGGGATTCGAACGCAATCTCCCGCATGACACGCGGTGATGCAAACCACTGTGCTACCCAGTCGGTATATATATATATATATATATATATATATATATATATATACATATACACACACACACACACACACATACCCACGATGATCGTTTGATAAGTATGGTAAAAAAAAGAAAAACTAAATTGAAAAATTTCATTAAATTAATGAATTTATTAAATTAAACAATGAATAAATTTACTATACTTATCAAACGACCCTCCTATATATAATATTTGATTTATATTATTATGTTAGTTAAAATCATTAGCCCAAATTAATAAACTGTATTGTGTTTCTCTAAAAATTAAGTTTATTTATTATTATTACTCTATTATTTATATTATTTACAAGATTCTTACCTAAAAATTAAGAAACAACATTTTAAGTTTATTAACAAATTGAAAAATTACAAGGAAACGGCGACACTATTAGTAGCCGTCTGTTTTCTTTACATGCATATAAAGAGAAATAAAAATTGTACGTTTCTTTAGTCGTGCTCAATCATTCAAATTTTATCTTACTAATTTCTGTACATACATGACGATATGAAAAGAACCGGCACATAGTGTCTGCCAAAACAAATATTAAATAGAATCCTCTTCTTCTGTAGTAACATATTCAAGAACTGGTAGAAGTTTTGTAATAATGATAGAAGTTTGATTGTGATTTTTTGTGACCTGTGTTTATTCTATATATTGAATTTGACAATTTTTCTATAATTTCAAATGGTCCGATTTTCAATTCATCTAGTTTCTTTCTATCATCAGCCGAGCACCTATATGGTCTCTTACTACAATATTCTTCAATAATTAAATCAATATGTGCTTCGTAGTCCTTTACTGTACCTACATCATATTTATCTTTGGCGAAAATTGATCTATATTTATCTAGAATTTTATCTATTTCAGATCTTTCGTGTAAATTTAAATGATTTATTGAAATTTCAAAATTTTTCTCATTTATATGCTCGTTAAAATTTATTTTAAATTCTAATTTAGTATTATTATTAGAATCTATATTTTTAATTGTTTTACCTGTGGAATCAGGAATTTTTTTACCTGCTAAATCAGGAATTTTCTGTGTAACTTGTAATCTTTCATCTTGTCTTAGTTTGAATTTTTCTATTAAATCTAAGCCAATAATGAGATCATTGTTAAAATTTTCGTTATTTACAATAAAAATATCAATTTCTTCATCTATATCAAAAATGTTTGCTATTATTGTTATCATTCCTTCTGTCTTTTTCACACCATTAATCGTTTTCAAAGTTGCGTTTTGTTTATCCTTATTTATTGTGTTATGTATATTTACTAATTTTGAATTTATTACTGAAACAATTGCACCAGAGTCGTAAATACCACATACTTCCAGTGTTCTGTTAAGCAATACTTTTATTTTGATTAATGGTGGAATTTTTAGTTTTTTTGGATCCTTATTATTTAATTCAACTTCTAATTCAGTATTATTTACATTTTTGATATGGCTTTTATCCTTCTTTTCATTTTCTTTTTGTTTAAACCAGCATGCTGATTCTGCATGGTAGCGAAGGCCTTTGTTAAGTTTTTCACAATTTTTCAAAAAATGTTGTTTCATAATGTTTGATTTATATTATTATGTTAGTTAAAATAATTAGCCCAAATTAATAAACTGTATTGTGTTTCTCTAAAAATCAAGTTTATTTATTATTATTACTCTATTATTTATATTATTTACAAGATTCTTACCTAAAAATTAAGAAACAACATTTTAAGTTTATTAACAAATTGAAAAATTACAAGGAAACGGCGACACTATTAGTAGCCGTCTGTTTTCTTTACATATATATATATATATATATATATATATATATATATATATATATATATATACACACACACACACACACATTTAATATGTAATTTAATTTTATTTTTATTGACTCATTTTTAACTACCTTTGATATTTCAAGTAAAATCTACAATAAACTATAAAGCGAATGAAAATTGTTAACATAATATAGGTAGGTGTGTTGTTCCAGAAAATGCTTTGAGCGCTGTGATCAAACAGATCTCATACCGACTGAATATGTGATGTGGACCTTAAATATGTGTGTGTGTGTGTGCATTATATCAGGGAGCAATTACACATACATACAACAAAATAAAACGACAAAAATTTACGTAAGTATATATATATATATATATATATATATATATATATATAATATATTTAAATAACAAATTCATCCGCAATTTAATATTAGACTACCTTTTTAGCAAATTTATAGCTTTATTGTATTTCCTAAAAATTACTAAATTTTTTCTTTTAAAAATTTAAGATGATACATATTTGATAGATAAGAGAATTTCTAAAAATGATTATAGAACAAAACTGTGATATAATAACATCTTTCAATTGTTTACTATTATATAAACAAATATTTAATTTTTAAAAAAATATTATGAAATTAAGTAATAAATAATTTTAATTTCGATATTTTTATGAACCTAAAAAATTATAATTTATCATAGTTCACAAAATTATATTAAAATTAGGAAAAGGTGATAGAATATCATCTCATATGAGCTACTAGATAATAAATATCAATAAAAAAAAATATTTTTGATTTAAAGTTCAGTTACTAAATTAAGTAATACATTAACCGCTATACTTTCTTTCTATTAAAAAAGAATAATGCTCCGCCTCCGCCACTACGTTGATGTGAAAATTTCATTATCGAACTTTCCCGAAGTTTTTCAAGAATGACCAAAATACAAATTTTATAAAATATTATTGTAAAATTAACAAAAAATGGAAAAAGATAGATTTTCAGGCAGACTTTGGACAGATTTTCGGACAAAATAAATTTCAATTGTATTTCTATTATATATCATATATATATATATATATATATATATATATATATATATATATATATATATAAAATAATAATCGTCTAAACAGAAACGTTAACATAGGTTTCTAAATGTTTTTAAAATTTTTCATAATTTATTCACATAGTTAAACAGAAGCAAATTCAAGCAAAGCGAGTAGGGGGTAGTGCCTCTGTTTTTAAAAAATAAAATAAAAATTAATATTTTTTATATGCGTAGTTAAAAAAACTGAATATAATTAACAGAATATTAGTCAAAAGAATGTATGATAAAATTCTTTACTAGATTTTAAAATGTAGTGCATTTACGATAGCAGCATGGCCATTAAAATGTGCATCAGGAAA
The DNA here is from genome assembly GCA_029203775.1 of Neoneuromus ignobilis. Lineage (NCBI taxonomy): Eukaryota > Metazoa > Arthropoda > Insecta > Megaloptera > Corydalidae > Neoneuromus > Neoneuromus ignobilis. Next base: position 13,536,231 of record CP092089.1, on the reverse strand, counting down.
TAAAGTGCATAATAGGTAATTATTAACACTATTTAAGGGGTTATACGCAGTTAGAAATTTCAAAAAATCGATTTTTTTGTTTTTGCATTTTCGGAATGCACATATATTTGAGTATATTCTCTGAAAATTTGAAGTAAATCCGATAAATATTTTCGGACATACACCTGAATTTGTAAATTTTTTTTAACTATGTGTAAACTACTTCCGAAACTTCACACGCGTTTATCTCAAAACGGTATTTTCATAGTCGGTGATCTCGATATCTCAGAAATGGCTGAACCGATCGGTCTCAAATTTTCACACAATCTTCTCAAATATATTCCTCAGGTATTGAACGAAGGAATAAGGTTTACAAAAATCATTACTATTTTTTTTTAAACAATTTGGAGCGAAAATTTTAGTAAAAAACGAAAAAATTTTTTCAAGTAGACGCCATTTTGTCAAAAATGAACATTTTTATTATTCCTTCGTTCAATACCTGCATTAATCTATCCTTTAAAAGAATTGACTATATTTTTTGATTTCGGATAATCCAAACCGCCGATATGGAGATCACCGCCAAGCGCCTTTTTTTGGAGGTCGTTCGGGACATCGTCTGCAGGAGCGGTGCACTTCAATATTTTTTTATGATCGACATGTTATTTTATTCTTGAAAGTAGGATCTATTCAAATAACCATAATTTGTAATTGCAAAATAAATACTGTTTCTAAAAAAAATTCCTAAAAAAACGTCGTTTTTGCGCCTCGCAACTGCGTATAACCCCTTAATAAAAGTCTGTGATATTTTGAATAGTGATTCATTTGTGTTAAAGTAAATTTGTAAGAATATCAAAAAAGATTGTGAAATTTTATATATTTTAATAAAACTTCTATTATATTTTTTTTATCCCATTTATGATAATTCTAAATTATCACACTAGACTTAATTTATTTATCTTATTATGATTAAAACAAATTATTCTTTTATATTTACTACCTTTGACAATTCTGTTCTTTTTTTAAAATCTACACAAGTTATTAATTATTATTATAAACTTTTAAACAAATAATATATAATTCTATAAAATATTAAATATTATTTTTTTTAAAAAAAAGTGTGTATTAGTACAATCACAGTTAAAAAATATGTTATATAATAGGGATTTTTTATTTTTAATCTTAGATTTTATAATGCAGCACTATGATGATGACATTGCTATCGAAATTTGCATTATAAGCAAAAAAAGTGAAAAATAAATAATTATTGAACACTTTTTCAATTTTTTGGGATACTAGGGTGATATATTATTTTTGTGAAAGAAACCTTAGAAATTTTGTTAAATCCGATGATAAAATTCAACTGATATTATCATAATAAACTAAAAATGAACACACAAAATATATCCTGTTTTATTTATAAAAATAATGTGTTTCGTATTATATTTTTATAAACAAAAATACTTTTGACATTGCATCATTTTCATTATGATAGTGTCTAAACAACTATATATTGGGCTGTCAACTAAGTCTGCGTTTTTTTTAACATCAGTTAAAAAGCATAACTTTATTTTCAGTATTCTTTCGGTGTTCACCAGAAGTGCTTATGTCGGTGATGCTTTTTCTAAACCCATTATATATATTTTTAACATTTTCAACCCCAAATAAACAATGGCCGTGGAGATAAAAGAAATGCAGTTACGCTACATTCTGCTCTATGAGTTCCAACTTGGACATAATGCAACAATGGCAGTCGAAAACATCTGTAAAGCAATGAACACGGATGCAATCAAAATTAGAAAGTGCCAAATGTGGTTGAAAAAATTTAGTTATGGGAGTTTAGACATTAAAGACTTATCAAGGTCACGTAGACCAAAAATAATTGATAGTAAAGAGATTAAGGCTGTCATCGAAGCAGATCCAAGATTAACAGAACAGGAGCTAGCACAAAGACTTGAAATGCATCCTGGAGTTGTTCACAAACACTTAAAAAAATGGAAAAGGTGTCAACTTGTGGCAAATGGGTACCTCATAAATAATCCGAACAGAATCTCACGCGGCGTGTATCAATATGCCATTCATTATTGTTACGGGAGCAATGCAAGTTATTTTTGAAACGTGTTGTTACTGGGGATGAGAAATGGATTCTCTACGTCAACATACAACACAAGAGGCAGTAGTTGAACGCGAATCAACCTCCAATTCCTGCACCAAGAGCCGGATTACACTCCAAGAAGATGATTCTGTGCATTTGGTGGGATATGAGGGGCGTAATTCATTTTGAATTATGGGCAGACAATCACGACAGATGTGTATTGTGCACAGATAGATCGTTTGAAATAGGCTTTGACCATAAAAAAATTGACACTTTTAAATCGAAAAACGGTTATTTTATATCAAAATAATACTCGCTCTCACGTTTCAATGAAGACAATTGAAAAAATAAATGAATTTACTTGAGCACTTCTACCTCACCCACCATATTCTCCAGACGTAGCACCAAGCGATTATCATCTATTTAGATCTCTACAACATTTTTTAAATGGAAAAATTAACCGAACGAAAGAAAACATAAAAATGATATTTAAGAAATCATTGGTTCTAAAAATTCAATGCTTTTTGAAATGGGTATAAAAAATTAATTGTCAAATGGAGAAAGGGTGTAGAAAATAAAGGAGAATATATAATTGATTAAAAATGTTGCATGTTTTATTTTCTTCTTTTCTAAAACTATTCGAAAAAAAACGCAGACTTAAATGACAATCTAATACGAGGGTAGTCCCATTAGTACCCGGCCTGACCTAGAGATGGAGGTAGTTGTTTGAAAAATATCACTGTATTAGAAAGTACACAATCTATAAAGCATATGTTTCAAGTTTGAGGACGCCACGTTGTTTAGTATTTGTTTGGCAGCCATCAATAGTGAACGTTTTCAGTGAATTTGTGAAAATGGAGAAAATTGGTTATCGTTACGTGATACAATACTTTTATTTGAAAGGCCTCAACCCAACTAATATAAAAGCTGAACTGGATTCTACTCTGGGTGAGTCTGCTCCTTCGTTTACAACAGTGAAATATTGGGTAGCAGAGTTTAAACGAGGCCCTACGAGCTGCCAAAACGAGCATCGCAGTGGTCGACCAAATGAGGTGACGACTCCAGAAATGGTGAAGAAAATCCACAAAGCGATACTGGATGATCGTCGACTGAAAGTGCGCGAGCTAGCAGACATAGTAGGCATTTCAAAAAGTGCGGTACATCGCATATTATCTGAAAATTTGGACATGAGAAAGCTGTGTGCAAGATGGGTGCCGCGTTTGCTCGCACTCGAGTAAAAACAGTGTCTTGAAGATGTTTCAATTGAGTGTTTAGCGAAGTTTCACAGCAACAAAGCAGAATTTTTGCGCTGTTTCATAACCATGGATAAAACATGGGTCCATCACTTCACATCCGAGACAAAAGAACAATCAAAACAATGGACTGAAAAGGGAGAACCGGCTCCAAAGAAGGCGAAGACCGTTTCATCTGCAGGCAAGATCATGGCGTCGGTTTTTTGGGATGCGCGTGGGATAATTTTCATTGACTATCTTGAAAAAGGAAAAACTATCAACGGCGAGTATTATGCGAACTTATTGCAACGTTTCAGCGAAGAAATCAAGCAAAAACGGCCGCATTTGGCTAAGAAGAAAGTGTTGTTTCATCAAGACAATGCACCAGCTCACAAATCTGTTATTGCAATGGCCAAAATTAATGAATTAAAGTTTGAATTGCTACCTCATGCATCCTATTCGCCAGATTTAGCCCCCTCGGATTATTTTCTGTTCCCAAACTTGAAAAAATGGCTCAGTGGTCAAAGATTTCCCAACGATGAAGAAGTGATGTCGGCAGTTAATGGGTATTTTAAGGAGCAAGACAGTTCTTATTATAAAAAGGGTATCGAACTTATTGAACATCGCTGAGAAAAGTGTACAGAGCTGAAAGGAGATTATGTTGAAAAATAAATATATTTTTTTCCAAACTTTTTCTGTTTTCTTTGTTTGGTCGGGTACTTCTGGGACCATCCTCGTATATAAACAGGAAAAAAGCAATTTAATCATATATTTATCTATTTAACGAAATGTATAGTTTGAAATATAGAACAGTAAAAATGTAAAGGGATTTAATAATTGGTCACTCGTTAAAAAATCTTATAGTGCTTAGGTGTGAAATATTTGAAAAAATATCAATTTTAAAATGAAATCTAACTATATTTTTTTTAACAAAAATCAACTAGTTTTATTTAACGATGTAAAATATTCTAAACAAACCTAACAAAAAAGATTTTTCACATCTAATTTCATTACATAGTTACTTTAACAATGTAAATATTATTTTAATTTTGCGCGAATTGAAAAAAAAAACACGACGTAAGCTCTATTATTTAAAACGTAATATCATTTTATGATATTATCCGTTTCCACAAATGAAACTCGATTATGAATGTAAATATATCTATTTAATCCGGATTAAAATCATTATCTAACCTCTTTGATTTCTGTCGTAGGCGTCGACGTCACCGTATTCGTATGTTGACTTGAACGCCTAGATCGTTGTTGCTCTTTTGCTGAGGGGGATGATGCCAAACCATCAGGCGTTCCGACATTAGACGCTGAAGAGGCGGCAGCACGAAGCCGTGACGCTCGTGTCGTACGGACACGCTGCGTAGTAACGCCTCCACATTCGCCTCCAGTACTTCTGTTGATACTAACTGAAACCGGAACAGACGCTGCTGAAGGCTGTTTAACTCTGTAATAAGGATATTCAATTTTATTTAGTGTTTACAATCAATGAAGATCTTTCGGATTGTTTGAGTATGTCAATAAATATACACGTGTACATACACATGTATATAACACGTGTGTGTATGTATGTGTATATATATATATATATATATATATATATATATATATATATAGGTAACCCTCCTGCAACATTGTTTCGCTTTAACACGTTAAGAAAATTGTGGAAACCGTTGTATTTAATTACGGAGACCCTCCTACACGATTTTTATTATAGAAAATTATAAAATATATGGCTATTAAAGACGTTCAAGATTTATTAATGAAAGAAGAAGTTGGCAAAGTGGATTTGGTGGAAATGGCATCCGAAATTGTAAATCAAATCGATTCTGAGGACAGTAGCACTGAATAGTAGTGATAAAGATTGTAAAGTTAATAATTTAACACTAAAAAAATTACAGGACGGCCTAAGCTTAACTGAAAATCTAGAATCATTTTTCTTGAATGCAGACCCTTCTGCTGAAAGAAGTGGAAAATTCAAAAAGAGCTGCAAAATTGCCTATCTATATATCATGAAATCTACAATGACCTTGTAAGAACCAATAAACAAATCAAAATTAGAGATTTTCTAAAAGGGCCAGAAGGTGAAAAAAATCTAAATGAAGAAAAAGGTTCAGAAAGTGAAGATAATATCGTTCAACTTAAAAAAAACGTTTTCGTTTGATAGTACTGAGCAGTGATGATAAAAAAAATTATTAAAATAAGGTTATATTAATTTAAAATAGATATTGTTTGTTTTTTTAAGTTTTGTGTTATACATATTTTAATATTTTTAATAAAAATTAAGTTACTTATACGGAATAAAAAAAATATTTGTTTTTAATAAGTTTTTGGAATGTAACCCCTTTTTTGTACTAGCTTCTAGTCTCATATAACACGGCTTCACATAACACGGTATTTTCTAGGAACCTATCTATCGTGTTACAGGGTTACCTGTATATATATATATATATATATATATATATATATATATATATGTATATATACGAGGTCAGACAATTAAGTAATGCGACCGATTTTTTTTCTCGACCTGTGGTAACACTGCGAACCTGTAACTCCGCCACCGTAATAGCAGATCCCTACTCTCTCGATTGAGACCTTGACCATCCTCGTACGATCATTACTTCGCCAGCTGTTTAGTGTTTTGTAACAACGCGCGAGTAGTGCATGTCACAAAAATGGAACAGAGCCCACCGAATGAACATCGCTCAAGATTGTGTCGAGCAGGTTGAAAGTGATCCTACTCTTCTCGATCGAGTTATTACTGGTGATGAAAGTTGGTTCTTTCAATATGACCCCGAAACTAAACGACAAAGCCAACAGTAGCTGTCCCCTGGAGCACCAAGGCCAAAGAAGGCGAGAATGAGCAAGTCCAAAGTGAAAACCATGTTGATTTGCTTCTTCGACAGCAAAGGGGTGGTTCACAAAGAGTTCGTACCACCTGGACAAACCGTAAATCAAGTATTCTACCGCAATGTGCTCGAAAAATTACGAAAAAGGGTGCTCAGAGTGCGTCCAGAGATCGCGAAGACTTGGGTTCTGCATCACGACAATGCTCCCTGTCACAGTGCGTTCAGTGTCTCTCAGTTTTTGGCGTCTAAAGGCATCGCAACGTTACCACAACCGCCCTATTCACCGGACATGTCACCCTGCGACTTTTTCCTATTCCCCCATATGAAAAAATTCGTCAAAGGTCGACATTTTGACTCCGTTGAAGATATCCAAGAATCTGTGACGAGGGTACTCGGAGAGGTCCCACAAGAAGTGTTCCAGAATTGTTACGAAAACTGGAAAACTCGCTGGAATAAGTGTATAGATGCGGGAGGGGACTACTTTGAAGGGGATCGCAGCGATGTACCTTAATTTTTAAATATACTCGATTTTTGAATTTTGTCACATTACTTAATTGTCTGACCTCGTATATATATATATATATATATATATATATATATATATATATATATATATATACAGGTAACCCCCGCATATAACACGGCACTTCTATAACATGGTTTCGCTTTAACACGATTCAAGAATTGGGGAAAACTCTCATACAACACGGCGATCTAGAACAGGGTTTCACTCTAACACGGTTTGAGAATTAGATAAATCCCCGTACAACGCTTAAAGTTTTTAAGAATAAAATTCGAAATTAGAAAAATCCCCATACAACACTGAACGAAATAAGAGCTTTTAAGTGCACAAGATATCTCATTGGAAATTTTTCATTTGAGCATGTATGTCGTATCAGATTTGCCTGAAGAATTTTGAAATTTATTAGAATTTGAAAACCATTCTGTTCGTGGAGTATTGGGTACATTTTAACACTTTGTGTTTTTCTTTTTACTACATTATAGATAGATTAAAAATTTTCGGGTGCGTATTATTCAACCTTTTTTAGAAATGGTAATTATATTTTTCATTTTTGTGAATTAATTTGTAACCCTGAACTATGTTTGGCGGAAATAAAAAAAATATACCTTCACAAAGACGTTTCATCTCGCTAGAACAAAAATTACAGATTTTACTTTCAGCTTAAAGCAAGCAATCTAAAATAACAGATTTTCTGCGAAAAGTAGAGGATAGAACTCAAGATAATGTTGAAAAAGTTCAGAGGATGAAGATATCTTATCAAAAAGAAAACGCCCTCGGTTAATGATGCTTATTAATGATAACAAAGAATACATCATTTAATACATATTAATATGTAATACTTTCGATGAAAATTGCTTTAATAAATATATTTCTCCTAATTATAAAAATATAATAGTATGTTTCTCTAATTTTTGAAACCCAACTCCCTTTTTTTCATTAGTTCTTTGTTTCATATAAAACGAATTCGCATAACACGGCATTTTTTAGGAACGTAACAATCGTGTTATACGAGGGTTACCTCTGTCTGTGTCTCTGTGTGTGTACATATTTCTGAATTTACTTAAAAGTGTAATACCTGCTTATATAACGACGAACTGTTACTCCTGTAGAATCTCCAATTCCATTTCCGTTTGATAATAAGCTACCATTACTGTCTTTCGATAATTTAGCAAACTGCGCTTCCAGCTGTTGTCTTCTTTGTTCTTTATATTTTCTGACACGATCCTCCCTCTCCTTGTCAGCATCATCGACTCTCATATCAGCCATTTTCATCGTCGTTATATTCATAAAAAGTTCACTACCACTCATAGTTCGTTCTTGTTCTACCAATTTGTGACCATCGGCTGACAACAATGAAGGCAAACTGCTGCATGACAGTGGACGCAACAATTTATGTTTCGGTCTTCTCGAATGATTCAGTCTAGGTCGGTCGTCAATTATAAAAATATTTTCAGTTGAAATATCATATGAATAATTTCTATAGTCGTGTGAACAGTTCTCAACTGAAACAAAAATATTTATCTGAAATTATATTTATTTCATGAAATCGATTTATAATAAATATAAATGTTTGATACAAGCGATGATTGTTATTCATAAAATAATACATGAAAAAGACAACCTAAAAATATGATTATTCATTAACATTACAAAACTGCGTATTTTTACAAAGATTGGGAAATAATAACATCGAAACAATTTGACTTGGACATATTCCAATTTCTAAATATGTATTCTGGTAATCATTACAATGAATTTGTAATTACCTAGAAAGTGTTTTTCTCTTTAAAATTCAAAAAGAAATGTTTATACAATAAAAAAATAACAACAGTCAATGACACTTATATATATATATATATATATATATATATATATATATATATATATATATATTTATAAATACATAAACATTCATCACAACCACACAATAGTAAAGAAGTCAACAACTTCTAACAGTCGTATTACAAAGAAATAAAGATATTTTTAATGACATCCAATAGTACTGAAAATTGAAAGTTACAAGATGCTGTCTATCAAATATACTTTAATATTTTGATATAAAATAAATAAATAAAAAGGTAAAATAAATATTTGTTAGATTAGATTTACTTATTAATTTACTAGATAAAGTTTTATTTAACATTAGGTTTACGGACGTTTCATGTAAACCTATCTTTACGGACACGGGTCAATTTGACGCATGAACAAAATCATACATTTTCTTTAAAAAAACAATTATATAATATTAACTTATAAATGAAACTATAAGATATACATTTATATAAAATTTATAATAGTTAACATTATATAACATTACATTTATTCCGCGTATCTTTTACACATATATACTGGTAAAAAAATCATCAGTTGTTATATTCCTGCCTTGATGTAAATATGATTCGGCTAACTTTAAAACTACAAATTCCGCCCAAAAGTGTTGAAGTTTACGTTTCATCTTTACCCAGATTAGAGAAACCATTTTTTAGATATTTTAAATTTACATCTGCTGCCAACTAAAACTTTATGCCAAATTTATGTGACTTATTTGGCATATATTGCTTGAATCTGCATCGGACTTTCGAAGGGAACAGTTGCTCGTCTATTGAAATATTTTCGTGAGGTTTATAACAGGATTGACTATTATGTATAAATTTGTTCCATATTTCAGATATCAATGCAAATTTATCTGCATGTAAACGTTCGCATCGTTCTGTTCTTTTATCAAATCATATGAATCGAAGAATTTGGGTAAATTGATCTCTAGGCATTGTGCTCGAGAAGAAAGTGGCTCCCCATTTGTTCGACCATAAATAAAAATCGTTTAGTGACTTTGCTTCATATGCCTTTTCTGTATTAGAGTTTTCCAACTAGCATTAATGCTTATTTTACAATTGCGTCAAATTGACCCGTACCGTAAAGATAGGTACACCACATACATAATTTCTAAATTAGAAAGTTTTGAAGAAAATTAATTTCCCTATTTTATTTGTCTTGTTAAATGGATAAAAGTCAATACAAGTGGTAGAAGAAAAATGTAAACGGTTTCTGTAAATTCCCTCATGAAATTTGAAATGTGTCAAAATGACGCGTCCCGTAAACCTAGTGTTAAAATGATTGTCAAAAGTAGAACATAAATATATGTAAAATAGTTTGCTTTCTACATAATTTTTTCATAACAAAAAAATAGATTATTGTTAAAATGTATTAAATGAAGTTTATTAAATAAAGTTTATTAAATAAATTATTTAGTTCTTGTCAAATATTAATAATGCAATATTAATAATTTAAAGTTTCACTTTTATATTTTGTATACAATCTATATGAAAGTTGCTTTTTTATATACAATAAATAATGTCTTAGAATATATAATAATGCTATCAATTCTATAATTTAATTTTTTCATACAACTAATTTGCATATCAATACACCATTTATAATAGCATTTAACAACTCAACAAGTTGCGTTACAACTGAATAATAAATAAATGAAGTGGGATTATCAGTAAATACGTAAAATATTTAATGAACTTATGTAATTTCATAATTTTTATATATATATATATATATATATATATATATATATATATATAATCATTATATCAGTTTATATCGGCCAACTGTTAAATGAAAACATTAATGAATATTATTACTATTCCCTACTATTTAGTCATCTTCAGCAAGATGACCATGCAGGTTGGTAAGAATTTTTCATTCAAAATTTACTTTCTTATAAAGGTTACCTTCACCTTCACTAAAGACCCCAACCTACCCTATATCTCCAATCGAGGATCGAATACATTTTTCCCTCATGACAGGTAGTAATGTTAGCCACTACAACCAAAGAATGTTAGAACTTTGACAGCTGGCGGCAGCCATGTTTTAATTTTTCAAGCTCATTTTGACATTTCAACTCAGTATAGTTTGAAAAATTATCATGGAACGTTTAACACTTTAGCAACGCTTAGAAATTGTAAAAACTTTAATATACTTATTGAAACAATAATTTAAGAGTCATTATTTTACGAAATGGACCCATCAATTGGTCACTAAGATCATATGATTTAACTCCAAGGATTATTTTTTGTGGGGTTATTTTATTGTTAATTTTGTACCAAAATCATTGGTTTAAGCTGATAAACCACAAACAACAGAAGCATTAAAAATAAACATTGAAGGTGTAATTATTGAAATTGAACCATAATTATGTGAAAGAGTGACTAAAAATTGTACTAAACAAATGCACTATGTCAAGTGAAGTAATTGGTAGTCATATGAGTAAAATTGTATTTCATCATTAATGCCATAGAATATGCTTAAAAATAGAAAAAAAATAATATCTAATTAATTAAATACATTTTTTTTATTTCCATTTAAACTTTTGAAGCGTTTATTGAATCTCTCTCTCTCTCTCTATATATATATATATTTATATTTGTGTGTGTGTGTGTGTGTAAACAATGAATGTTACTTGAAATAGTACAGTATTTATAAAAATATGTTTTATTAAAATTGTCTTTTATCGTAAGTAACAAATAAAAAATTATATTAATTTTAGTTACAACAAATAAATATATTTAAAATGCAGTATACATTCTTGGAAGAAAATCCTATTAATTAACTTTAACTTGAAATCAGATTTTTGTAAATACAAAAACTAGACGCGATGTAAAATCGTACAGCGACTTTTAGCGTACATAATTCGGAAAATCTTTCAAGAATTTTTCTTGGAATGTAGAAAATAACATCATCTTTCAATGCTTAAGACTATTCACTACAGTTTTAACGTTCTTCGAAGTATATTCTTTTTATTAAATTTGAAAATAAAGCAAACGTCTACAACAGTACGTGAATTAGTTGTTATTTATTATAAAATTGGAAAAGATTACACAGAAATTGCCACAATTATAAATCGCTGCCGTAATACAGTTCAATACATAGTAGAAAGATATAAAGAAAAAAATCATATAAGAAATAAATTAAAAATTCCGTCGGATAAAAACTAACCCCAGGCGATGAACAACGTATAGTTCGTAAAATTAAAGAAAATTCTCGAATTTCACCCCCTACGATCGTCGCGGATATTAAAATATTCTTATGGAAAGATGTGAGTGACTCCACAATCGGAAAACATGATTTTCACGATATAATTGCACGCAACAAACCTCTTATAAACAAGCGGGATAGGAAAAAGAGATTCGAATTTTGCAAGGGAGTATGTAAATAAGCCTTGGGAGTTTTGAAATGACGTCATTTTCACTCACGAATCAAAATTTAATGTTTTCGCATGTGATGGAAAAATTACAGTATAAAAAAAAACAAATAAGAAAATAAATGTTAAAAACTTACGATCAACGGGAAACATGGCGGATAATCGCTAATGGTATGGGGCTGGATGTCAGAATATGGAGTAGGTAATTTAGTATTTATCAAGGGAAAAATGGATAAGTGAGCATATCTAAATACATTAAAGGAGAATTTAAAATAGAACGTGGAGAAATGAGTATCCACAAAACTTTTAAATTATAAGTTGACAATGATTCAGAGTATTCTTTACACGTAGCACGAATGTGGAAATTGTATACTTGCTCAAAAATTACATACACCCTAACTCAGTCTCCAAAACTTAATGTATCTAACTAGGTATATCTAGAATAAATTAGATAAACAAAACTAAACACATTCAACATCAAACATAAATAATCTAAAAAAGTCCCTACAAGAAGAGTGGAAAAACATAATGAAAAATTATTGTCAAAAATTAGTTGCTTGCATGTCTATATGACTACAAAGTGTAGAAAACAACAAAGTGTTTTCAAATAAATACTAAAAATAGTGTTTTAAATCACTTTTGAGTATTTTTTTATCATACATCTTTGGCGTACGATTTGAAGTGACTAATGGATTTTGCATCAAAAACATTTTTGAAGTGAAACTTCTATTGTCGCATTTTTCGGAGGCGGAACTGCTATTGTCTCTTTTTCGGATGCGGAACCCTTGATGCACCACACCATTACCGCGTTTTTTGAAAATATTTTGAAAATATTTCCTTGGTCTATATCAAAACAAAGTGTACCTTCAAAAGATACTGGTAAAATATCTTAACAGATAACAGACCTCATCGACTTATTATCTCATTTATATAAAATTTATATATATATATAATATATATATATTTATATCAATAAATTTTATTTGAATTCCATAAGATTTATAGACAGAGAAAGAAAAGGTATGCGCGTCGCTTTTATATAGCTAAAAAATAGAGCGCGTCAATGAATTGTGAAAAAAACTGTTATTAATGTAATTACATTGATATTTTTGGTAAGGACTAATTTATATAATCTCATATTATAAATAACAAAAATAATATAAATTACATCCATGTGGTATTTAAAAATTTATCAAATCAACGCGAAAATGAGGTTATGTACATGTGTTAAAACATAAATATAGTATTTTATAACGTTATATATACATTTGATCTATTTATCAAATTCATTAAAACACATGGTAAAAAAATATGAAACCTATTACAGTTTTGATGTTATATCTATTTATTTGTAACAATTTCTCACAATAACTATGAATTCTTTACAATCATTTTGAAGATTTATAAAATTTTATGTCGTATATAAAATTATCAATTTATATATAGTATCTAAATATATTTATTGCATATATTATTTAAACAATTTCCTTTAATAATTTTTAAACAATATTGTATACTATATATTATACTAACAGTAATATAATAGTAATTAAAAAAAATTTTTACAGGATTAAAGATTTAAGTCTATTGCGCATAAAAATTTTATATAAAAATAATATATATATATATATATCAGTCACCATATGGAGGGATAATGGAAATCAAGAAATTCCAATAAAACGAATAAATTTTTTCTCATAATTTTATAAA
>CP092089.1:13505125-13517625 GCA_029203775.1 Neoneuromus ignobilis | reverse complement strand
AAGACGTATAGAAAAATGTATATTTGGAACAAAACGTTAAGATAAACAGAGAAACAGAACCAAAGTTACAGATATTATTATAAGAATTAACAGTTTAAAATGGAAATGAGTCGATAATATGTGTGTAACAAAAAAAGGTCATTGTTTGAAAACATAAATTATTGATTTGCAACCCATAAATACATATGCATATATACCTATATATATATATATATATATATATATATATATATATATATATATATATATATATATATATATAGGAAGGTCCTTTGATAAGTATGGAAAATTTATCTATTGTTTAATTTAATTACATTTTTCAATTTAGTTTTTCTTACTTTTTTACCATACTTATCAAACGACCCTCATATATTTATATATATATATATATATATATATATATATATATATATATATATATATATATATATTTATACATATATGTATGTGTGTACATATATGTAAAAAGATACCAACAGATATTTGAGACGTAGATATGAGAAAGTTTGTCGATGTAGAATAGAAGAGAACGACATTGGATTGTTTGATATACAAAGTTTTGGGAAAGGCGTTATACAGCACTGAATAGAATGAGAGTAATGATTATGATATAAATATTTTTTACTATAGAGTACTAAACTTAACTTTTCTCAAAAAACATTTATATATACAGTATTTCCAATTCGGAATTAATTACTAAAACTTAAATTAAAATAGGTATTCCAGGTAAAATATTTTACAAATTTCAAAACCGTTAGTAGGTTATTAACGTAATTTAAATACAGTGGAATATTTTTAATTAAAAAAAAATGATTTAAACACTCTAATAATAAAAACCGTGACTACAAGGATTATCCAAAAAACAATATGAATTGATGTATAATTGCTAGAAGTAAGTTTTCTTTTACAGTGCATTAAAATGCTCTAATGAATATATTTGCATAGTTTCAAGTATTTTTAATCTATTTTCCATTGATATATCTTATGAAAAATTCTATCAGACCAAGATTATAATAAAAAACATACATCATATGATTCTGTCACTTCCAAACAAAATATACGAAAACTTATAAATGCATTTTAAAATTTTTGACTTATAGTTCAACTTCAATGAAAATTATGTACACGCTTCGTTCTTAATTAAAGTAATGTTTATACAAATACAGTAATACCTCGCATAGCGCAGCTTCGATTAGTATAGTTTCACTATAGTACGGTTTGAAATTAAAAAAGAAAATATGCGCATGCGCACATTATACGCATTGCATGCGCAGTTCTAGTTTTGTGGTCTTTTTTATTTTTCTATTAGTTTTCGATTCGTAATTCTAGAGTAAAGTCGATTTTTTGATAATTGAATTTTAATTGAAAATGAAATTAGAATGTATTTAAAATGAATGTATAAACCCCTGACTTTGTTTTGTTGTTACATACAAAAATTTGAATATATTACCCTCGTTTTATTTACTGAAAAACAGGAAAAAAAATTTGTTTGGAACCAATTAACGTTTTTTTATATTTAGTTAATGTTTCGATTAGTCCGATTTCAAATAGTGCGGCTAATCAGTGGAACTGATTAGCCGGACTATACGAGATATTCTTGTATTAGGTATTAATTTACCTATTAATCTCTCTCTCTCTCTCTCTCTCTCTCTCTATATATATATATATATATATATAAATTCATCCAAATGTAACGCCTAGATTTGTGTTTTATTAAAAAGAAACTATACACATGTTTTCTTATACACCACCCTATACACATGTTTTTTTTAATAAAACACAAATCTAGGTGTCACATTTGGATAACACTATATATATATATATATATATATATATATATATATATATATATATAGAGAGAGAGAGAGAGAGAGAGAGAGAGAGAGAGAGAGACTGATATCAAGAAAAATGAAAACAGACGAAATAAATAAAAATGTTAAAAGTGGTATTAATAAACTATAAAAGAAAATATAACAACTGAGAGGCAATTAAAGAAGATAATGTTAATGAAAAAAATAGTGAAAATAATCAGGAGAGACAATATCAGAATTATTGGATTAAACGATAGTAGAAATACGAATTTATCTGTACAAGTAACTGAATTCATAAAGCAGATACTTACATATCAACAATATTAACTAGAAGTAATAATAAAAATTAGTACCAAAGTATAATCGATAGTAATTAAAAATAAAAAATTAAAACATTAATAATAAAAAAAATGTTAAAAGTAACATAAGTATCACACAAGTAGTAAAAATATATATTACGTTCAACAAACGTAAATTATGAGAACATATAAAAAGTAACTAAGTTAATAGAACAGATAAAATCATAGAAATGGACATAGGCAGGACAAACAATTAGAGGAGAAGACAATATGTGGGAAAATATCATTATGGAATGATAATCAAGAGATGAAAGATGAACAATAGAGACCTCTGTCAAGCAAAGTAGAGGAAAATTATAAAAGAGATTGAGGGTGGGCAGGAAAAAGTGGATGTCTCTTAAGAATATGTTGAAAAAAAAAGAAAATTAACATTCAATAAGACTTTTACAGGACAGTAGAACGATATAAGTTTAATTGATATAACTTTAATTGGGTTTTCCAATAAGAATATCATAACTTTGACAGCTAGTGGCCGCCATGATCGATTTTTTTTAACTCATTTTGACATTTCAACTCAGTATAGTTTGTCAAATTATCATGAAACGTTTAACACTTCAATAAAGCTTAGAAATTGTAAAAACTTCAACAGAACAAAAGTTTAATGAGTCCATTATTTCATGAACTGAACCTAACAATTGGCCACCAAGATCATGTGATCTAACTCCATTGGATTATTTCCTGTAGGGTTATGTGAAATCATTGGTTTATGCTGATAAACCACAAACAACAGAAACATTAAAAATAAACATTGAACGTGTAATTCGTGAAATTGGAGCACAAAAAAGTGACTGAAAATTGGACTAAACGAATGCGTTATGCCGAACGAAATCATGGTGGTCATATGAGTGAAATTGTGTTCCATCATTAATGCCATAGAGTATGCTCAAAAATAAAAAATATAAAAAACTAATTAATTGGGTACTTTTTGCTTTATTTTCATCTAAACTTCTGAAGCGCTTATTGGTAAACTCTCTCTCTCTCTATCTCTTTTTTCAATATATATATATATATATATATATATATATATATATATATATATATATATATACACGAGGGTCGTTTGATATGTGTAGTAAAAAAATAAGAAAAATTGAAAAAAATAATTAAATTAATCAATTAATTAAATTAAACAATAAATAAATTTACCATACTTATCAAACGACCCTCGTATGTATATATATATATATATATATATATATATATATATATATGTGTGTATGTAAAGTCCACTAAATTTATAAACTAAACTAAATTTATCTATTTATTAAAAAATATAACAAGAACTATGTATTTCCAAGCTGCTATTCAACGTTGCAAAAAAATACACAAAAGTAAATAGAAACACACGCACCAATGATTGAGCAACACTAGAAATATAAGCACTGGATGCAGAAAATAGATTGCTTCCTGACAAAAACAATTTATAGAACACCTCAAAGAATACACATGTATGCATGTGTGTACATATATATGTAAATATATGTCGATTTAATTATATCACAAAAAAAGAAAATAAAATCAAAAAGAAATAAATATACTTTATATGCAGCCACATACAAACCTTTAATATATTTTTCATTCACACAAAAATATTGAAATTTAAATACCAGATTTAAAGTTTATTTACATTTATAAATGACAATTTTTCATATGTTCTCAAATAAATCTATAAATAACGATTATTTAAATAACATTATAATTTCTTCAATATATTTATACACTTAATAAATTAACAAATTATAATTTTAAAATTTGTTAATTTATAAGTAAAATATAAAATTAATTTTTAATAAAAATTAAAAGTCTATAGAATAATAAACGAGGAAATATAATCGATCGAATACGTTTTGTAAAAATATATTAAAATTTATTTCGCAATATTGAAGACAATTAAAAACTCTGCTTACAAGAAAGCAAAAGAACTTATCAAACGATTTATAAAAAACCATATGATATTATGTGTTGTAAAGGTGTTTTTTAGATTAACTTGTTCGCTACTAGTGCTTCAGGAGAAATCGCCACCACAGCCCAGACGTTTCACAATCCGTCACAGATCCGATACACATTTGTGACGCTGGGCTGAGGTAAGAAAATCGAGTCGTCACACATGTGTGACGCTGGTAGCGAACGAGTTAAATACTTTTTTAGGTTAGAATTTTCGATATTGATATTTGTCAAGTCAAATTCGCGCGTTATAAGTGACATTTGGATTCAATATACTTTGCAAATCATCCTAAAACGTTTAACACCTAAGAATCGTTACCAAATTGTGGAAGTTTATTTCAAAAATCAGTGTTCTGTTCGCCAAACTTATAGAGCACAAAATTTTGTTCAGGGATGAAGGCTAATTTTTGGCTGAAATGGTGCGATAATAACCAAAATTGTCGTATTTGGAGTGAGATCAATCCTGAAGTGATTCACGAGAGCCCGTTACATCCAGAAAAATGCACCGTATGGCGTGGATTGCACGCTAGTGGCATCATCGGACATTATTTCTTTCGAAATGAAGCCGAAGAACGCATTACCGTCAATGGTGTACGTTACTCTGTACTGATCAATGATTATTTGTTTCGAAATTTGCATGGCATCGATCTAAAACAGATGTGGTTTCAGCAGGATGGTGCCACGTGCCATACTTCGACCGAAACAATTAAGTTATTGAAACAAAAAAATCAGCGAAAACGTAATCTCCAGAAATGGACCTATGAATTGGTCTCCGCGATCGTGTGATTTGACGCCTCTGGATTATTTTCTTTGAGAATATGTGAAGTTTCTGGTTTATGCTGATAAACCAGCAATGATTGAGGCATTAGAAGCCAACATAACTCGTGTTATTGAGGACATAAGGCCCCAATTGCTTGAAAAAATGAACCGAAATTGGACTGGCAGAATGCAGTATGTTAGAGGTAGCCGTGGGGCACATAAGCCCAAAATCATTTTTAAATATTTGTTGTTTTGGAACTGTGACTGATTCACTTTACACAAATGAATTTTAACCCCCACACCACAATAATTTAAAGTGTTCAATAATCACTTATTGTTCACTTATTATTTATAATTATATAATCTATAATTATATCGGCTGATGCATTTCGATGGCGACGCCATCATCGTCAGAGCCTTTTTTTCACAAATAATAAGTGAAACCTTTTTTTATGAATAATAAGTAAAACTTTTTTTTATAAATAATAAGTGAAGCCTTTTTTATATAAATAATAAGTGAACAAAGTGATTATTGAATACTTTAAATTATTGTGGTGTTGGGGTTAAAATTCATTTTTAAATATTAATGCTATAAAATTATCTTTTGAATAAAACTAAATAAATGATCATCCGGTCAATTAGTATGTGTTTTATTTCAATTTAAAGTTCTATTACGCTTAAAAACATCTTTATATATATATATATATATATATATATATATATATATATATATATATATATATATATATAAAATTGACCACAAAATTATTGACCCCCTAATACATTAAAATATTCTTATAAATTTTATAGTTTGGATTTATTTAAAAATATAAAATATTTATTACAATACACATTTATTGGTAAACTTCAAAATAAACCACATTTAAACCGAAAGTAATACACAGAGTGAAAGAGTAGTAAAATCATAATTAAATGTATTAAAATAATACAAAAATTATGTACTGACCCATGAAATGATTTTTAAGAAAAATTTCCGAAAATAAAATTTATCGATTAAATTCAATATATATCGAATAATCCCTTACTTTTAAAATATTTTATTTTTTATGAAGTAAGAAAAACTAAATTGAAAAATTCAATTAAATTAATTAAGTAATTAAATTAAACAATAAATAAATTTACCATATTTATCAAACGACCCTCGTATGTCGAATAGCCCCTTACTTTTAAAATAATTAAATTAATTATTTGAAATTAAACAAACAATTTTATATTAAAATTACTGTTTATCAAACGATTCTGATATAAATGTTTTTTTCAATATATTCTCATTGAAAATCGTTTGTTTACTTAATGATTGTTCCAGTTATTCACATAAATGTTTAACGAGTTCATGTTTAGATGATTGAAGTGATTTTTCTAGTCTTCTAGGTTATTTCACAATTCTCAAAAGAAATTGTCCCATAATTCCTATTTTTGTACTGACTTTAAAACTGCTTTATAAAATGTCCAGATAAATTAAGTAGCACGCCACTGTATTCTCTACAAAATCAAAATTTCATATTCATTCACCCTCATGCAACCTTCCCCCCCCCCACACACACACAATAGATTGAACCACAACCAAATTTTTATTGTAGGCTATTAGTTTTTTTTACTGAATTCTTGGTTCGATTTGATAGTCGTTTTTTCTTCGAGATGGAACAAATATCCATTGATCATTAAATATAACACTTTCTAAAAATTTTCCAGTTATCAAATTCAATCTTTTTGTCTCTATTTACCAATAATTTATTTCGGAGAATAAGACATTAAAATAATTTTGTACTCTGCACCAATTTCTCCTACATTCAAACTAAGAATTCCGTATTCGTGTCTTATAATCTATCTATTCTCACTTAAATTTTTCAACTGATCTTTACGTGGCTTGTTATTAAAACTACTACCAGTTTTATATTTTTTTACAGTACTGTGTAGTATTTTCAATTCCATTTTGATTTTCCTATCCGCTTTTAAAAACAAAATAATTACATTTATCTCATTAAATTTCTTTTACGTACTGTGACCATTTTTCCCAATACTTTCAATTCAATTGGTTTCAGTACAATGTCGAGTGATAATGGTATTTGGCTTCAGTACACGATTACTGAAAAAACTAAGAGTGAAAAAATTGAAATTTGTCTTTTTCTATGAATAGTTGGCATATGGATCAATACTTTTATGTGTTAATTTTCATACACTGAATAGCGATGCTACTTTTTGATTATAATCTGTTTATTGCGTTCGTTTTAAATGTGATATATTTTGAAACTTACTAAAAAATGTTAGTATCAATATATTTTTTTTAATTCACAAATTAATTCAAACTAAGAAAATTATGAGAATTTTTAGGTATACTAAGCGAATCAATACTTTTTTAACCAATTGTTTATATCATTTTTAACACATATTGTCGAATTATTAAGAAATCCATTTCCGTACACTGTGATATGTTATAATTACTGTTTTTATTGTATACCTAACTTTCAACTTAAATAAAAATAATTTTCTACATGTCATAATATATGTGAAAAATCAACTTCAAGCTTTTCTGAATTTATTGGAAAACCTTAATATACTGGCATTTAATTTAATCGATTTTTTTGAATATACTAAATATATTTAATAAAATGATGATCGGTGATTTAAGCAAGTTATAATATTAACTGCTAATAAAAACAAGAAACTATAGAATGAAATGGAGAGGACATAAAATAAATTAGATTTTGTACGAAATAAAGTTCATTTCGCAAAACAGAAACAGTAAAAACAGTGCTTTTAAGAAACAATAGTAATAAATAAAAAGATTTCAAGGTTTCAATGTAAAAAAAAATAATAAAATTTTACTTAAATTGTGGATGTAAATAAAGTGTAAATACTGAAAAATGAATAAATTTTAAAAATTAAATATTAAAAGAAAAAGAAAAGAAAATAATTCACTAGGAATAAATTAAAACTAACCTAACAAATCATGTATAATTAATTTAAAAAACAATATGAAAATATAAATATATCTCTTTTTTGATAATTAAATTCAATTGTATTTTATATAAATATGAATGTACTGTAAAATACATCAATGTATAAAAATTATGCAAAAAATATATGTATAATTTCAAAACAAATACATAAAAAATTAAATTTTCAAATACAAAAATTAAAAGTGAGTTTTTTATACAAACATATATTTGTTATTATAAAATTAATAGTAATTTCTTTTTTTTTTAATTTCAAATTAAATAAGAAATTCAAAACATTTATTTTATTTTTTAAATAGTATTAAAAATAAATATACATACTAAACTGAAACTATTTTTTTCAAAAATGTATACATTAAATAATGAATAGATAATAAAAATATTTATGTATATATATATGTATATATATATATATATATATATATATATATATATATATATATATATATATATAATATTATATGAAAGGAGTGAAACAGGACGAATCATGTACATTAAATTATAATTTATATTAGATAAATCTCCATTATAGACTTTTTTTATTGTAGGAACATATAAATGCAATTACTATATTTTATATTACTGCATTATTTTAGTATTTTATAGAAAAAAGAAAAAACAAACTATTCATCAAGAATGACTCATAAAACGTAAATTTACGAGTGTGGGCATAATTAATGAATGTATAATTATAATATATAAATAGACATGGTAAATGATTGCGAATTATAGTACAAACTAGATATAACCTTGTGAAATTTTACAGTAATTATATTAAATATGCATTTCTTCTTGGAATAAAATTATTTAAATATAACAAATCCATTGTGAACTCAAATTATAAAAATGGAAATTTCAACAAAACATTAATCGACAAAATGAATGAACTTTATGATATATACATTTTAAATAAGATTAAATCAAGATTAAAGGACTTTCGAGAATGCAACAATCATATATGAATAATATATATATATATATATATATATATATATATATATATATATATATATATATAGAAGTTGTTTTTTTAGAAAAGACAGAACTTTCGATATGGAGTCAATTTAAAGTTCTATCAAGCTTAAAAAAACATCATATATATATATATATATATATATATATATATATATATATATATATATATATAGTGTATGTCTGTATATATCATGTTTGTAGACCTGAAAGGTGCATATGATAATGTTGAAAAATTCGGATTATATATGCCATCACCGAATTTGAATTCCCTAGTAAAATAATAAGCCTTGTGAAAATGACCTTGAATGAAAATAAATGTCAAGTCAGGATGAATAATAAGTATTTTAGAAAATAGAGGTCACAAGAAGACTGAAGCAAGGAGATGCAGTATTCCCCATCTTGTTTAATCTGGTATTGGAGAAGGTTATGAGAGATAGTGATATTAATCTCAGTGGCACCATATTTTTGAAATCCACACGAATTCTGGCGTTCACAGATGATATCGATATTACCGGAAGGTCTTGTGAAGTTATAAAAGAAACGTTTGTTCAGGTTGAGAAAGCAGTAAGAAACGTTGGGCTGGTAATAAACGAAGACAAAACAAAGTACCTTACAATTAGTAGAAAATTTCAAAATAGACAGAACATAACTATAGATAGATACAACTTCGAAAAGGTAGATAACTTCAAATATTTAGGTTCAAAAGTAGCCAAAAATGGCGATGAGGAAATACAAGTCAAAAGTAGAATATCGGCAGGATGGAAACGCTTCTTTGGATTAATAGACATAATGAAAAACAGAAATGTATCAACTAGATGTAAATTGAAGATTTATAAGACAATAATCAAACCTGTCGTAAGCTATGGAGGAGAAACTTGGACGCTTACTCCATCACAAATAAAACAAGATATTTTTGAAAGAAAAATCTTAATGAAAATATTTGGACCAATCTACGAAAACAGAATATGGAGAAGAAGATATAACGTAGGAGTAAAAAAAAGGTATGGAAGACCAGTCCTATCAGTTTTCATAAGATGTCAGAGGTTTAAATGGTTGAGCCATTTAGAGAGAATACCAGAAACGAGAACAGCCAAAAAGTTTACAAAAAACGCCAGAGGGAACAAGACCAAGAGGGAGGCCAAGGGAAAAATGGAAGGATAACACTGAGAATGATATGAAATTTTTCTTTAAGACCAATTGGCGACAGAAAGCATCTAATAGAGAAAAATGTCGAAGAAAATTTCAGAAGGTCAAAAACTGAAATAGTTCTGTAGAGCTCATGATGATTGTATATGTATGTGTGTGTTTGTATCAAGTAATAATATTAATATATCGACTGGGTAGCACAGTGGTTTGCATCACCGCGTCTCATGCGGGAGATTGCGTTCGAGTCCCAATCGGAGAGTCCCTCATGTTTTCGAGGGTTGAGCATTGAAGGCTGACAACCTCATCTTGTAAAAAAAATAGCTGTCGAGAAGGGAGTAAAAACTTCGAATAAGTGGAAAAGAGTCGACAGACGTTATAAAAACCGCATATATATATATATATATATATATATATATATATATATATATATATTAATATTGCATTTATGACGAAATAAATTCTTATAAATTTTTGTTGTAATTAATTTTCGCCATTTCATATGTTTATTAGATATCAGGGAAACTAGTTCAATGAAAATAATATTCTGTGCAACAATGGTAAACTAAAATTCAAACAATGTTATATATTTTCAAAAAACATAATCAATTTATAAAAACCAATAAGAAATTTACCTCACAGTGCGACACGAAAGCAAAAATATTAATACAATAATTTGCTATTTAACCTCGTATCTTCTCTTCCTCCGCCTCATTCTCTCTCTCTTTCTGTGATATATATATATATATATATATATATATATATATATATATATATATATATATATATTAATATAATATATATATATATATATACTATTTTGAATATATATATATATATATATATATATATTAAACATATATATATATATATATATATATATATATATATATATATATATATATATATATATATATATAAATGAATAAATACAGAAAAAACTATTTTGAAATGTTTCCTAAAATTGATTAGAGATAAAAAACGAGTAGAAAATTATTAGTAAAAAAAGATTTGGCTGGCTAGTAAGAATCTTCTAATATATAAACATATATATATATATATATATATTATATATATATATATATATATATATATATATATATATATATATATATATATATATATATACTCATGTTTACAATTTTCAAAAAATACTTCAGTGTGAATTGTTTCCAAATTGTTGATCAAAATGACTACTCACTCATAATAAACTTAAAAAAGGATATTTTTATAATCTAAATGTAAGTATCAATAAAAAGATTGGTCTTTTAGACTAAAATTGTTAATTATGGTTCTATCAATCGCGAAGAACCAATTATAACAATGTTCACCGTTATAATATCAGTATAAAGATAATATGATGGTCTTATATATATATATATATATATATATAATATATATATTATATATATATATATATATATATATATATATATATATATATATACACATATATATATATATATATATATATATATATATATATATATATATATATATATATATATATATATATATATATATATATATATATATATATATATATATATATATACACACACACACACACACAATATTTATTAGAATAACTATTTATGCACTTTCCGCCGAGCAGTGGGCTGATATAGGCTAATATAATGATGATAATGAATTATATTATTTCATTAATTATATGTACATATTATATATATATATATATATATATATATATATATATATCAAATTGCAATATATAAATGAAACAAATTTGAAAAATATTATAAGTTAATCACACTTACAAATCAAAATAAACCGTGTAAAACCTTATATTAAAAAGTAAATTTAATATTAGTGACATTTGTCAATAAATTTCTAATATGTATATATAAACACCACTTAATTGAACATTTCACTATTAAAATAAAACTTGATAAATATATACTTTATGTTTGATTAAACAAATTACTAATATTCAAACTTATTATCACAAATAATTAACTACGTCAAATCATTAAATAGACAATTGTGCGAACTGACAAGCACGCACACATTCACACATTGTTTTAGTATCACTTTGTGTTGTTTTTTTCCAATCTTATTAATTGACAGTTTCTAAATGAGAACGCGTACAAGTACAGTTGACTATTAAACTCGACAACAATTAAATCAATAACGAAAACAAACGTTATATGAATATCCAGAAATGATTATTAATTAAATTCGAAACAAATACCAACACCACACGAAAGAAGTCTACCGACTGAAAACTGGAATGTATTCGAAATTTCAATTTTAAGTTACTCACGTCGCTTGGCGCGGCAACAAGCATAGAGCTCTACTGTCCATACTACTTGGATTGTGTTCTTTATCTTACCAGATATCAACTTTATAACATAATAATATTTTATTCGCAAAACAATAATGTTTGAGCAAAGTGAAATAAATGAGCACGTAATTACAACACTTCGTCAAAATGAACATTGTATATTTTATGAATACTATTCATACTCTTTTTAAAGTTAAACATTTTAAATACATAATCGGAAAATAAC
>CP092089.1:13447625-13482625 GCA_029203775.1 Neoneuromus ignobilis | reverse complement strand
TATCATTAGATTTATATTTAATTTTTCATATATTTATATACACATCCTATAAATATACCAATAGTTTCGAGGAAATGATAAAAACTACACATTAATTCGCAAATTGGAAATGATAATATTAAAAGAACTAATTGTGAAATAATCAGACGAATACAATTTGTTTCACTAGATTTATTTCAGTATATTACTTCCGACAAATCTTTATTTAACATTTTTGAATAATAATCAACAAACTTTCACGAAATAAATTTATGAAACGAAACAAAACGGATTTTTAATCGACCAATTTCTCAACTTGCACTTTAAATAACCATTTAATTTCATAACCTTCAGCACAATAATATAAATGGATAGCCAATAATAAAAATAAATATTTATACTTGTAAAATATTTTATTGTTTTATTAATTTCTTAATTATCTATATACATTTATATACATTTTATAAAAATATTAATACATTTTTAATATTATACTTTTATATAATAAGTGTAAGTTGTCTAGAATAACTAATGAACAAAAAATACGGTAATGATTTCTACAAAAAAAATACTTGTTTGATGTTTAGTAACACACTTTTCTTTAAAAGACATTTTATACATTTCTAAGAATTTAATTAACAAATAAATACTTTTAATATTGAAATGAACTTGAATATTAAGCTACAGTGTACGTGTATGAAGTTTAATTAACATGCACACAGATACAAAAGAATTATAAATATATATATATGTATTTTTTTTAATAGAAAATACGTGACTAAAAGGAGAAGCCGATTACCTTCGAGGTAGAAAAAGATATAGACACAGAACGGTGAGGAATCTGTGGGATGGTCTGCATATTAAACAACACCTATAACCAAACATTCCACAGTTAAAATACTATTAGTAAGTAGATTAAAATTATGTGCACATTTAACTTAAATGAGATGATGACTGAACGTAAAAATGAAATTATATGAAAATAAAGCATCAAGCAGTAAAAATACAAATAAAACCATACTTGTGTGTATATATGTACATATATATATATATATATATATATATATATATATATATATATATATATATATATATATATATATATTGATTAAAAATAGAATATGTGAATAGATGTCATTTTTTTAATAAATCATGTGTATTAAGAATAAGTTAATAGCAAATAAAATATATTTCATCGAACACGAATGATGTAAAAAGTTAAATGTCATGCTAATTGTAATACAAATGTATACAAGTATTACTTTGAGTAAAATAATCGATGTTTAATTGAAATCGACGTGATTAGATTATAAAACGAAACGAATCATTTAATTGAAATAAATTAATTAAAAATAAATATTATTAAGATATAATGCCAATTATTATGTACTTTATCTTCTTGATAAATGTTATATTTCATTTAACGATTATCAACTAAAGACTAATAATGGATACTTTATAATTCAAGTGCATAATTTTCAAAACTTAATCAGTTTTTAGTAAAATTGGCGAAGTTACAGACACGATATTGTCAAATCATTCACTTGATGATTTCCATGAAATTATTTTTTATTTTTCTTTTTATTTTTCTTGAAAAAAATTCATTTTTAAAAATAGAAATAATATTTAATATAATTTTAAAAACATATATATATATATATATATATATATATATATATATATATATATATAATATGGGAAAGAGTGTGCTCAATCCCCGGTCGGAGAAATAGGGAAAGTAAAACACTCAGCCGATGAGAAAACAACCTGCCTAAGGAAGCAAACTCGGAATGAAAAATCCCCTCAAACTCAACATGTGGTCGTAGCATCAGTGTAATGAGTAAGACCAATTACCATTTTATAATAACATTCAATGAGACTTCCACCCAATAGTATATTCAGGTTTTTGAATTTTTGCTTGGATCACTAAAATCATGGAAAAGAGAAAGAACTAGAGGAAGAAAAACAAACTGAAGAATAAATATCGATTGAAGAGGAGCAGTACCAAAAACGATGAACAGAATTTAAAGAAAAACATAAATGAAGATCAGTTTTAAACTCAAACTGTTATCCAAAAAAATTCCTTTCACCCAACCGTGGGCTGATATAGGCGATATGATGATGATATTATATATATATATATATATATATATATATATATATATATATATATATATATATATATATATATATATATATATGTATAGAGAGAGAGAGAGAGAGAGAGAGAGAGAGTTTTTAAGCGTGATAGAACTTTAAGTTGAATCGCTATCCAAAGTTCTATCTAACCTAAAAACCACTTATATACTATATATATATATATATATATATATATATATATATATATATATATATATATATATGTATATATATATATATATATATATATATATATATATATATATATATATATATATGTTATATATATATAAAGTATGATAAAGATTTTTTTAGGGTTAGAGAGAAATTTCGTTAGGGATTCAATTTAAAGTTCTATCGTGCTTAAAAACACTCTGTGTGTGTATGTATGCGTGTGTGCGTGGTGTGTGTTTATGTATGTACATATATATATATATATATATATATATATATATATATATATATATATATATATATATATATATATATATATATATATATATATATATATATATATATATATATATATATATATATATATATATATATATATATGTGGCGGTTATGAATTTGGTGACAATAGCCGATCACTTATTGTCAACAACAACGATAATAGACGCGATTGAAAAGTCAACATTTTTAATTATTTTCATAAATATTATTTTATAAAAATTATAAAAAGGTGCTGTAAAAAAATTGGATAAAATTGTGCTGCGAGACAATTCGTATATTGAACAATCGGAGAAAACTGATTCTCCAAATATATATATATATATATATATATATATATACACATATACAAATATATATATATATATATATATACACATATACAAATATATATACATATACACTTTATATATATATATAAAGTAGATGAGAAAGTTTTATTGATTTTACATGAGTCAAGAAAAAATGTAACAATATACTGTTATTGAATCTTAATTATAAAATGAGTATTTTGTTGTGATGAGTCATCGTTAGTAAAGTATTTACATTTTACTTTAAGAAATACAATATTAGTTTAATGGACGTAAAGTAAATTCTTAGCGTTTGATGAGTGTGTTCTCGCTTCATAATCTTGTACGAGTTGAAAAAAAGTGTTAACGCTGCTGAAGTTGTTCGAAGAATATTTACAATTTGTTTGGAAATACTATACTTATTAAACACAAATGTCAAATTTAATTAATAAGATCCCGTTCTGGTAATTTTGATTTTAGCAATAAAAGAAAATAGACAGATTTTAATTCTAAAAAACCTTCAACGGTTGGTGGTGAAAAATTAAAACATATTGTACCCGAAAACATACAACAAAATGCATAACAATTAACAGATAATTTTAAAGTTCGTCATACGAAATTTAAAATATGGAAGAAATTTAATAGACCGATTTATAATTGATACGATTTCATTTTGTTGACAAGGAAATGAATCATTTTTTAAAATAAATCGTGACAAATGATTAAAAACGAATTTTATATAATAATGTAATGAGAAAATATATTGGTCACTGAAAGGCGAAACTCGAATAACGATTTTAAAATCCAAAAAATGAAATAATGATGTGCTTTTGGTGGGATTGCAAATGTATGTTGAACTTTCAAAACTCGATGAAATCATTAATTTAGATTGTTATCGATTCAACTGACTGAATTACAACAAAGTAATGCGTATACAAATTCCAGACTTGGTAAATAAAAAGGATGTTTCACTAAAATAATATGACACCATATGTAACTATGAACATTCAAAGAATACTGAAAGACCTTGACTGGAAACTCTTTAAACATTCTTCATATTCACCCAATTTAGCACTTTCAGATTACCAGTGCCATTTCTAAAAGTAGCATAAACTGTAACTTAATTACAATATTTTAAAAAATATTTCATTTTATAAAAATTACTTAAAATGTTTGTATATATATATATATATATATATATATATATATATATATATATATATATATATATATGAAAATTATTATTAAATAAATATATTTTGATTAAAGATTATAATAATTTTGCTTTTAAAATTCACATAAAATACCATGGCTGATAACTTTTTAAAAAATATCTCGTCGTGTAAAAATTACTACACTTTATCAAATAAAACAGAAAACAAAAATCAGTTAAAATCTTATGAAAAGTTATAAATAGCTTACAAAAAAATGTGTCATAATAAATTGTGCATTTTAAAAATATGTTATCTAATATTTGTATGTATAAAATTATTCTATTAAAACGAAAATATTTTTTTAAGTTGAATATGAATACTTTTTAAACAACTTATTTAATTAAAAACATAATAACCGCCCAACAGAAAGATTTAAATCAGAACATAAAAAAACTATATATATATATATATATATATATATATATATATATATATATATATATATATATATATATATATATATAAAGAAAAAAGTAATGTAATTATACTTTTGTCTATTTAACATAATACATCATTGATTATCTGTGTAATAAAACCATTAAAACATACTATTTATATCAATTTTATACCGTTACATTACAAACAATAATATCTATTTCAAAATTGTTCAAATAAAATATACGATTTTATTACTTGTAACAATTTTGCGCTACTTTTAGAGTAACCAAACGATATAAAACCTGATAACTTTTCAAAACAATACTATCTAATTCTCTATATAAAAAACATCAATTCTAAAAATAAATAAAAAAAAAAATTAAATTTAAAATCTGTACAATACTCTGTAAAAATATTAATACTTTTAATGATTATATTAATACAAAAATTAATTTGTATTAATATAATCATACATTTAAAAAAAAATGTAATCTATTTATATATATATATATATATATATATATATATATATATATATATATATATATATATATATATATATATATATATATATATATATATATATATATATATATATGGCGGCTGTGAAATTTTGTATTTCAGTCAACAACGCATACAATGCAGTGTAAAAGTGTACGTTTATAAAAGAAATTTTAAAATGGTATTTGCAATTATTAATTATTTTGAAATAAAAAAAGTAAACGATTCATATCCACGAGTGTACAAATTATTTTATTTACTGCTTTTAATAAAATATTATTTCGTTAGCAAGTAAAATATCAAGTTGACGGTTTCATCAATTGCGTTGTGAGCCGGTAAACGTATTCAAGTTAACTTGTCACAGACAATTTGTTGTG
Organism: Neoneuromus ignobilis; assembly: GCA_029203775.1. Lineage (NCBI taxonomy): Eukaryota > Metazoa > Arthropoda > Insecta > Megaloptera > Corydalidae > Neoneuromus > Neoneuromus ignobilis. Next base: position 13,477,297 of record CP092089.1, on the reverse strand, counting down.
TTTGTGTACAACCGGAGAACTCAATTCTCCAAATATATATATATATATATATATATATATATATATATATATATATATATATATATATATATATTCTCAAGGAAACAATTTAAATTAGAATAAAAAAGGATCGTATGTGTATAAACACACACGCACGCATATATATATATATATATATATATATATATATATATATATATATATATATATATATATATATATATATATATATATATATATACATATATATATATATATATATATATATATATATATATATATATATACATATATATATATATATATATATATATATATATATATATATATACACACATATATATATATATATATATATATATATATATATATATATACATATGCGTGCGTGTGTGTGTTTGTGTATGTATGTATGTAAATTCTCATTTTCTTTGACATATGATAATTATAAAAAAGTATTTCGTGATGTTCAGTTTAAATAATTCTTAACTGCCATTAATGTTTGTAATTTCTATGAAGTATATATATATATATATATATATATATATATATATATATATATATATATATATATATAAACTTTGAAAAAACAATAAAATCGCATCTATTTTATCACAAATTCATTTGTCGACATTCTTATGCTATATAAACATGAAATTCAACAACAAAATGTTACAAATATTGTAACAACAAAATGTTGTAAACAAATATGATAATCTTCATTAAATAACATAATATAATAATAATTTGTTTTAAATTATAATACTGACAACTATTAATAAATTTATCATATTAGTCTTAAATTATTATATATCGATATGAAGATTATATATATATATAAACTATATAGCATATAATGTCATATGACATAGATGTGTGTATTTAGTCTTAAACTTTAGCTATCGATATGTTATTATATATATATATATATATATATATATATATATATATATATATATATATATATATATATATAGTCATACAAATACGACACCTAGATGTGTGTTTTATTAAAAAGAAGCTATACATATGTTACTTTTGAATAAAACACAAATCTGGGCGTCAAATTTGAATGACTATATATATATATACATATATATATATATATATATATATATATATATATATATACATATATATATATATATATATATATATATATAGAGAGAGAGAGAGAGAGAGAGAGAGAGAGAGAACTATCAGCACTGAAATCCACAATAATTCCTATTACAAATATGCCCCTTTTGCCTCAAAAATCAATCCAGGCTAAATAATCATATATCACAGGTTCAGTTCTCTAAAAAAAACTCTATGTATGTATGTGTATAAATATATACACTGACGCACATAAGTCATATGGGTAATATAAACAAATTATTGATATAATTCAATGAAGTCGTTACATTAAAAAATATATATTTAATTGATAATAAATATAATACTCATTATATTTATTCCTTATATTTATTTTCAATTAAATATATTTTTTTTAATTTAACGACTTTATTGAATTATATCAATAAATTGCTTGTTACCTATATGATGATGACGTATGCACATCAGTGTATGTACATATATATATATATATATATATATATATATATATATATATATATATATATATATATATATATATATATATTAGGTTGTCAAATATCTCCCTTCCGCCTTTTTGTCTTTTGAATTTCGCGGCTATGTACAAAAAAAAGCGGAAGGGAGATATTTGACAACCTAATATATATATATATATATATATATATATATATATATATATATATATATATATATATATATATATATATATATATACAACAACTAAACATAGTGAATATTACTTACGATCTAATATAATACAATAAAATCAGTATAAAAATTCAAAATAAATTATTAAAGTGAATAAAATAACTAGGGTACATTTTTGCAATGAATTTTTAAAAATATCAGTGATACTTAATATTTCCGTTCATAAGAAAAGGACTCTTTTTAGGTTAGATAGAACTTTCGATAAGAATTCAATTTAAAGTTCTATCTCGCTTTAAAACATCTATATATTAAATTTGGATTGAATATACGAAATTTGCTGTTGTTTACGACATAGCACATCACTCAGTCAATTTAAAAAATGAATTGATATTGGATTTACGTATGTCTATGAATACTACATTTATATATATATATATATATATATATATATATATATATATATATATATATATATCAAAACTTAATCAGTTATTAGTAGAACTGGTGAAATTATAGACACGATATTGTCAAATCATTCACTTGGTGATTTTCATGAATTTTTTTTTTGCCAACCTAATATATATATATATATATATATCAAAACTTAATCAAAATTAATGTGAAATTAAAGACACAAATTGTCAAATCATTCACTTGGTGATTATCATAAAATTAATTTTATTAGTTTTTTTCATTGAAATTAATGTTTTTTAAAAAAAAAAACAAATATTTCATAATTAAATATATATATATATATATATATATATATATATATATATATATATATATATATATATATATATATATTTATATAATGATAAAGACGTGATAAAATTCGTAGTTGTGGAATAAAAAGGCATAGAATCATTGAAAGTGGAATGTTTTAAAAAAGGCCTTCATTCAGTAATAGATAGAGAGATAATGACACTGAGGATGATGATGATGATAATGATATATATATATATATAACTTTTCTACACAACTTCATTTAAAACGTCTGATACTTTTCAAATAATTACTTATATCGTGGCTCTCAATTTATTAAGATCAATTTTAATTTCTAACATATATGATTTAAATTAAACTTACACAATGACGCATAAAACTCTCTATATCTCACGAATTAAAATGTATCGAACTCAGAAAAATATAGTTAAACTAGTAGTAATGTAACAAATGTTCATATAAATAAGCATGTACACATGTACGTGTATCAAAAATAAACAATTTACAACAAATTAAACATTTTCTCAAAATACAAAACTTTGATTAAAAATAGACATAAACATATTCACACAAATAAATTATCAGCCTTAACACCACAAGATACTAGAAAGTGTTCAATAGTCGTTTATCTTGTGGTGTTGGGGATGATAATGCATTTATATGAAAGTGAATTCGTCTACTTCAAAAAAAATAAAAAATAAACACATGTTTCACAAAAATATTTGCATTTAACAAAATTTGTCATATTTTTGAACTGATTGTATTTTCCAAATACATTTCTAAAATTTCCTTACTTCTTTAATACTTCTAAGAATTTTCCTAATTAATCACCTTAAATGCCTACATACATAACGTACGTAAACATTATAAAAAATATAATTAAAAACAAAAAAAAAACTCATTTCACAGTAAAGCAGAATCATATCTTAAAATAGCTATTTAATTGAAAGAATTGAATCTAATATAAAAAAAATGTTGAAAGAAATTAACCTAATAAAAATTGATTTATTTTGAATTTAGTCCCAATATTCTGGTACATAAAATAAAATACAAACTTGCGTACACACGACACAGATTGAGAATATAAAAGTAATTTTTAAAGATAACTTAAATAAATATTATAATTATATTGTAGAACATTTTCGCAATAACTTTAATAAGATGAATTCATGCCTAAGTAGTTGATATAAAAACTATTGATAAATATAACGAATTGTGTAAAGCGGCTAATTTTTACAAAAATGTATTTAAATAACGATGATTCGTTATAAAACAAACAATATTTTCATTTATGTAACTCAATATTTAAATATGAGAAAAATTCTATAAAATATTGTAGGATTATATAAACAAGAGTGAGATCGAAAATTTTGTATTTTTTAATGATTTCAAGGACAGAATAATATATATATATATAAATTATATACGAATTTTAAAGAAAATAAGATAAAATTAGAGAGTCGAAGAAAATTATTATTCTCGACAGAACAACTATTCCGAACATATCACCAATGTAGTTAAATGTATCTGTTATACAATACTCTATTAGTTACATTTTGCCAAAGACTGGATATGAATTCTAATGAGAATCTTTGAGCTTGAACAAAAAAAAGATTTGGTAAAATTCGACATAACAAGTAAATACAAGCTAAAAACCAAATTGTCAAAAAACAGAATAAAATCAGTTCTTAAGTGATATCGAATTTAATTAATAGTATGAAAAATCGTTGCTAATATTTAACTGGTGTATATGAAGAACTCGCAGAATATTCATTCATCAATTGTAATGAAAAATTCTATATACTTGTTAAGATCAAGAATAGATTTTAATAAAAACATTATGCTGAGTAAACAGTGTTTAATTTTCTCAGTTTGTTAGTTTAATAAACATACATGTATAAGCACACATGTATGCTTATGTAAACCAACATTCATTTCATTAATTTTTAATATATTTTTCAAACCTAAATATATTTATACATAAAGTATACATTTTGTGTATCACTGTAATGTGTATGTATGTATACATATACTCCGTTCAAAAGTTTGGAAGCAAGTATATTTTTCACTAAACAAAAAAAATCTCAATACATCTCAAAATAAAACTGTATATAATAAACATTTATTAAATAATGGACGAGGATTAGTAAGTAATATATTTTGTTTTCTAACAGTATTTCTCGGAAATCTTTTGTGTTAGCCATTTATGACTATGTCGGTGTTCGGTGACCATGTTATATACAGAATAGAAAAACAAAGAATGCTGTAAATCAGTTTCTTCTATTACATGCTTATATTTGTTACACTCTTATCAGTTGCACTTAAGCATCTACAGACGAAGGTTCTACTTTTTACACTCACCGTCTACGGACATTACCGGTTGAAATGTCATTATAATATTCAGTCACAGAAAATGGTTGAACGAAAATAAATCATATCGAGCAGTGAAGTGCTCTTTGTGTTTTTCGTAAGGAAGGTTACACTGAAAGACAAATTACAGAAAAGCTTAGTGTATCTTACAAACGGATGCATTACACTCTTGCTCGAAATCGAAAAACAGGACAAAATCGTAACATAAAAAGATCTGACAGACCCAAAGTAACTCCAAGTCATGAAAATAATTACATTAAGGGGTTATACACAGTTGCGAGGCGCAAAAACGACGTTTTTTTAGGAATTTTTTTTAGAAACAGTATTTATTTTGCAATTACAAATTACGGTTATTTGAATAGATCCTACTTTCAAGAATAAAATAACATGTCGATCATAAAAAAATATTGAAGTGCACCGCTCCTGCAGAAGATGTCCCGAACGACCTCCAAAAAAAGGCGCTTGGCGGTGATCTCCATATCGGCGATTTGGATTATCCGAAATCAAAAAATATGGTCAATTCTTTTAAAGGATAGATTAATGCAGGTATTGAACGAAGGAATAATAAAAATTTTCATTTTTGACAAAATGGCGTCTACTTGAAAAAAATTTTTCGTTTTTTACTAAAATTTTCGCTCCAAATTGTTTAAAAAAAATAGTAATAATTTTTGTAAATCTTACTCCTCCGTTCAATACCTGAGGAATATATTTGAGAAGATTGTGTGAAAATTTGAGACCGATCGGTCCAGCCATTTCCGAGATATTGAGATCACCGACTATGAAAACACCGTTTTGAGATAAACGCGTTTGAAGTTTCGGAAGTAGTTTACACATAGTTAAAATTTTTTTTTTCAACTTACATGGTATAATAAATATTTATCGGATTTACTTCAAATTTTCAGAGAATATACTCAAATATATGTGAATTCCGAAAATGCAAAAAAAAATCGATTTTTTGAAATTTCTAACTGCGTATAACCCCTTAAGGTATTATCAAAACGAAATCGACGCTTAACAGCACCCCAAACTGCCGCAAATCTAAATGAATTGCGCCAAAAGCCAGCCTCTGTATCGACTGTTAAAAGACACCTTCTGTTAGCAGACTTCAAAGGATGTGTCTCGGCTAAAAAAAAAATATTAACGGCTAGACACAAACGAAATAGACTTGATTGGGTTAAAAAACATAAAGACTGGACGACTGAACAGTGGAATAAAGTCCTTTGGACAGATGAATCAAAGATTCAGATTTTTGGTTCAAACAGAAGAGTGTTTATGCATTGTTCAAAGGAAGAACGGGCTTCAGAGGCTTGCACTGTGCCCACTGTTAACCACAGCGGAGGAAACATAATGGTCTGGGAATGTTTCAATAACAACAAATCGGGAAAATTAGTAAAAATAAAAGGCACATTAAATAAATAAGAATATTTGAAAAATTTATAAGAATCATCTATTTCATCTGGCTTAAATATCATTCGGCATAATTTTATTTTTCAACAAGATAATAACCCCAAGCACACTTCTAACTTGTGTAAACAATTTATTAATTGAAAAAAAGGAGCAGGAGTTATTAAAGTCATGGAGTGGCTGTCTCAATCTCCTGATTTATCTCCAATAGAACTGATCTGGAATGAACTAAGCAGGAAAATCAAAAGTCATGTTCCAACTAACTCTCAACAACTATGGCAATATCTTCAGACAAAATGGGAAAAAATTGACGAAGAATATTTCAAGAAATTAGTAAATTGAATGCAGAAAATTTGTTTGGAATTAATGAAAAATAAAGGTGGTCACTTTGACGAGGCAAGAATTTAATTTAGATAAAGTAGTTTTTGTATTGAATTAGATATAAGTAAATCCTGCGATTTCAATAAAATAATATATAAACATTTCTTTTATTACTAATTCAACAATTTGTACTTGCTTCTAAACTTTGAATGATTCAAAATGAAACTCAGCCTTTTTCATAATAATCAATTATTTGGAATAAAAAAACACAATAATTCGAATTGAAAAAATTGTAATTTGTATTAAGATTCATATGAAAAAAAACATAAAAACATAATTTATTCATGTTAAATTAAAAAAATGAAATAATATAAATATATTAAATAATCTTCAAATTATCTTCAAATAAAACTGAAACAGCTTGTAATTCTACATAAATGTATGTTCGTCAATATAATAAAGAAAATTCTACAATTTTATATTATTTTTAAATATGCATATTAACACCATCCAAAATGATGTTTATTCATTTTGTGTGAAAAGTACTTTTTTGTGAAAATAGCATACGATATGGGAAAACATCATTACAGATTACAGTTTTTAATTAAGCATTTTCGAGGGGAAAATCAATTCGTGAAACAGGCAACAGAGAGTAAATAGAAACTGTTTTACTGTACATGATGTCATGAAATGTTTTCAAAATAAAAAAAAAACTGAGAAAAGAGATCAAATGAGAATATCCGCAAAATATGTAGTAATTGTCATGAGCATCGAATTACTCAAGAAAATAAAAAGGCACGAATTTCAACCCTCCAATATTAACCTAGAGTGAAAAAATATTTGAAAAATAAACTCATCACAAAACAATGAGGGGTTTTGTAGAAACAAGAATTTAATGAACCTTTATAAATCTTTTATTAATGAACGAAATACAAATAATGGAATAGAATTGTGCAAAGAGGTACGAAAACAATATCTTGTTTTGAAATCATGTTTTGCTTGCTGATAAGACCAGAAGTTTATTAACTCTCATCAATAAGCAAAACGCAATTCTGGAATGAAATACCTTTATTGTTGTACAATTTCGCAAATTCTATTCATTTAATTTTGTCCTATTCACTAATAAAAAGTTTTCTTTGGAATACCACTCCATTAATTCTATATTTATTAAAAACATTTTTTATCATTTTAAGGTTAACTTTTTTCAAATCATTTATTCTGTAGTTAATGTCGGAGTGCTTAATTTCGAGCTTTTTTAACTTTATTTGTAACCCAATGTTCATTACAATTATTAAATATCTTGCATGTACTTATATCTTGACAGATTTTTCATACTTTAGTAGTTTTAAAACGTTTTATAGTGTGTAAAATAAAATATTTTTTTACTATATTGTCTATTCTATGAACTAATTTTTCCCCTCGAAAATGATTAATTATTATGTCGTGTAATATGAAATGTCGGATTGGAAATTACAGAGAAATCCGACATTTCATATTACTAATAGAAACTTATACTCTAATGTTATTTGTTTATGCTGTAATCCCTTTCTAACCAAAAAATATTTTTCGTACAAATTAAAAAATATCAATGCAAAAACAATATTCATATGCGAATTTAAAGAAATGTATAAAATATAGGGCCATCCAAATGTGACGCCTAGATGTAGATGTATGAAAAATGTAGGCGTGTTTTTTGGATGGCTATATATTGTAGAATTTCCTTGATTACAGACGTACAATTCAAAAATTTCCGATTGTCCAAGTTTCATTTTGGAATAAATTTTAAAATTATTTAATATTTTTTTAATTTAACGTGAGTAAATTATGTTCTTATACGTGTTTCATATAAATAAATTTATTTTTTAACTAAATATTATTGTTTCAATTTACACAAATGAATTTTAACCCCAACACCACAATAATTTAAAGTGTTCAATAATCACTTATTGTTCACTTATTATTTATAATTATATAATCTATAATTATATCGGCTGGTGACGCCATCATCGTCAGAGTCTTTCCGATGATGGCGTCGCCATCGAAATGCATCAGCCGATATAATTATAGATTATATAATTATAAATAATAAGTGAACAATAAGTGATTATTGAACACTTTAAATTATTGTGGTGTTGGGGTTAAAATTCATTTGTGTAAAGTGAATCAGCCACAGTTCCAAAACAACAAATAAATTATTGTTTCAATTTTAAACAAATAATTAATATGTAACTATTTGAGTTTAACTTTGAACCATTGTATATATATGTATATATATATATATATATATATATATATATAATACAAACAATAAAAAATATATAAATGAATGATGATAAAACATATTCATTTTTTTTTTAAATACTTAATTTAACATCACTCAATATTTCAATAGAAATCAAATAAATATTTTTATACATACGTCAAAACATTAGCCATTTTGAAAATAATAAGACATTTTTTCTTAGAAATATACATTAAAAATGCGCTCCTAACTAAAACACTTTAAACACATTACTAAATCGTTTTTATCCACATTTTAAAAAAATACATTCGTATATGTAAACAAATTTTTAAACACATTTTCCATTAAATATATTACATATATATATATATATATATATATATATATATATATATATATATATATATATATATATATATATATATATATATATATATATATATATATATATATATATATATATATTAAAAAAACAACACGTTTGTTTCAAATAGGTGACTTTTATAAAAGATTTTGGCTATGCCTCGAATTCTAAAAGAATGCACGCTATACTTTTACGTAATCAAATTTCTGTAAATGTGTAATGTTATATCCATTTCATATATCCATACAATTACAGTTTGTATGTTTTCTGTTTTAACGCAAACGGGTCAGAAAGCTATCGCTGTTACAACAGATTAGTTGCAGTATTTTGCATCAAGGCATTTGTACCATTGAATCTGTATTCACGTTTTACACTGGGCAGTAAACACTGCAATTGTTTAGTTACACACACACACAAATACACTTGTAGAAACAAGAAATTAAATAAAAAATATTTTCATATGCAAATAAATTTGTTATTTTAATAACTCAACAAACACAAGCGTTATGTACACACATCAATACATTTTTATAACATTTTACATAAATACGAAGGTCGTTTGATAAGTATGGTAAAAAAGTAAGAAAAACTAAATTGAAAAATTTAATTAAATTAAACAATAAATAAATTTACCATACTTATCAAACGACCCTCGTAAAAACGTTCATTCGAATATATAATGTAAAAAAAAAAATTCCATGCTACTTTTTTAATGTATGTATATGTGTGTGTGTGTATATATATAAATATAAATATATATATATATATATATATATATATATATATATATATATATATATATATATATATACATACAAATGAATACACATGTAAATGTGCTGTATATTCAAAGACTGAAAAAAGATAATAACTAGAAAATAATATTAAAATTTATAATTACACTTATTCAAATGTTATAAAAATATTTAAACAAATGGAAATTGCATTTCCGCTATTAAAACAAACATTTTTTTTAACAGAAATATATATTTATATAGTATTTAATATACATATTATATTTACACATTTGTACAATTAAAATTATAACAAATATTTTACTACAAAGAAATAATTATTTACATTTAAATACGGCCATATACATATTTGTATATAAGTGCAAGTTGTGTGTGAATATGTGTATGTGTGTGCGTAGATGTATGTATAAATATATACAGTGACCGAATGAAAATGATAGTCGTTGGAAATATTTCTGCTCATAAAAATTTAATGTAGAACAAACTGTTTATGAAAATAAAATACAATAAATTTTTGAACTAATTTATAATTTTATTATAATATACAAGTTAAATTTAATCATTATATGAAAACAAATCTATTGCAAAACAATTAAACTCATTGTAAAAGTTAATAATACATAGGTAAATCAAATGAAAAGGTAAATTTCAAGTATTTGAAATCAACTCTTATACGTAGTAATATGAAGTTATAATTGTCTAGAACTATATCTCGATATCTGGTATAGATAATATACGTTTCATTAAGGGGTAACATAGACAAATTTATATATTTAAATATATTAAAGATTTCAATCTTCGATACTAATGAAAATTTAAGACAAAACATCTGAAACATTTATCTTATATTGTGAAGTTCTAATTTTTATATAATTATCCAAAAGGCAATGATAGAATATGTACCAAAAAAGACTTAAATACTGAGAATGAACACTGAAATTAAATATTTATATAATAATTTTCTTATATTTTATATACTTATATATATATATATATATATATATATATATATATATATATATATATATATATATATATATGTATACAAAAAATGTGATTTTTGTAAATGCATCATTTTTATTATGATATGAATTTATATTTTTTGGAAATGTTTGTTGTCATAGATTTTTTATATTATAATAACTACAAGTTAATACAAAAAAACATATATTATTTTTATAAACAATATATTTTATTTCAAAGATTTTATAATACAATGTTAATGGCATCGCCATCAAAATGCACATTAGCTTATTGTTATAAACAAATAAAGTGAACAATAAGTGATTATTGAACACTTTCTAATATCTTGTGGTGTTGGGGGTGATAAGTCATTTATGTGAAAGAGAATTCACCACAATTTCAAAACAAATAGTGAAAAAATTTGTTTTATATCAATTTTTTATGACAAAAATATTTTTTACAACTGCATCATTTAATCACTGTAAATATAGTTTTATATACATACATATACTTGTATGTATGTATAATTTATACAAAACACAAAGGCTCAGAGCTTAAATAATTAATATAGCTATAACAGATATCACAGCAAGTAAAATTCCTATCAAAGTAAATAAATCTAAAGATACAATTGTATGTGACCATGCGATACATGCTAAAATAACCATTCGACAGTCTCTGTACCAATTGACTGTATCGAGAGTCGACGAAGTGCAAGAGGAAGTTGGAGGAACAGTGCGAATACTATAACCGGTATTTACGAGAGTAAAATCGGATGTTGTGCTCGATGCTATCACCGGAAACTTAGGTTCGAAATTATTTCCTGAATGTTTGGAGTCGGATGCATTATGTCCGTCTTTAATTGTACTTCCCTCATCTATTTTACAACTTAAACCATATTCTACATTGCCAACATTTTCATGTAATTCGTCGTCAACTGAATTATTACGATTTTCATTCGATTTTAATACGTCATTCATTTTTGTATTCGATGAATCGACGCTTCTATTTTCAATAAAATTCTGATACGGAACGTTATTTTCCATAGTGTTTTCTTCATCAGACCACATGTTTTCTTTTAATGTATTCAAAGTAAAATTTGGAATATTCTTTATATGTACTGATGTATTTTGTTCAAAAGGTATTTTAATTTTAGGTTTACTTTTTAGGCACTGATTTGAAAAACTTACCAAATTACGAAAATTGGTTTCATCTGAATCCTCATTTTGTAAATTACTTTCACGTTGAATAAATTTCATGCAAATATCTTTTTCTGAAATATTGATATCAGTACTAGAATAATTACGTTTTAAAAAAGAATTATCTTCACTTATTTGAAATGTAAGATTATCATCTATTTGCTCAGATAAATTATTTTTATTAAGATATAAATATTGCATGTTTAAATTTTCACATTTATCTACATCAGTAAAATTATCTACCTGAATATTTTCTTGCAGAGACTTCGTTACCTGTACACGATCATTTGAAGCGTTTACATTACTTATCGTTGTATCTCTGTCAATGATTTCATTGCTTTCTATTAACGGACTTTCTTTGAACTCAGTATCAGGATTCGTAACTTGCAAAGAATATGTAGATATGAAATGATTTGTATTATCATTGCATGCAGGCAAGTTAGTATCATTCACAAACAGAAAAACATTATTTATTAAATTATTATTACTATCATCAAGCACAACTCCAGTATCTGTGATTTCTAATTTTTTATAAGATAAAAATTGGCATTCATCTAAAGGTGCAACACAATTTACTTTGTTATAGCTATCAAATACGACTTCTATCTCACCTTCAGGGTCACTGCTCGAAGAAATATGCAATATTTCTGAATTCATTATAGTCGATGAGTCTACATCTCCGTTCGGCAACTCTACGAATCGAATAAAAGCATCTGCATCTCTTTTCATTTCCATATTATTTCCTATAGGGCTATTAGATAAAACGGGGGAAACAGTGTTAGGTGTGATTTGATTATAACTGTTCCTTTGGCTTCCATTTTCATTCGAAGATCCTAACAGACTATTTTTCCTGTGTCGGTTGTCTATTTCCGATATGTACTCGTTTTCAGTCAGTTTCTTTTTCAGTTCGGCGAATTCTTGCAACAGAGCTTCTTTATGAATCTCGAACGGAGATTTAGATTTATTTCGTTCTTTACTTTTCGAATCATTCCGCTCAGATACAGCAGAATCGAGATCGGATTCATTCGACAACGAAGTGATAATTCCGTCTTCTTCATAGCTCGATTCCGGTTTGGCACATATGATTTCTGTCGACAAACGATCGGAATCTACTGAATCGAGCAATATTTCTGAAGGCGAGTCGGCGTTTCGTGTAAGGATAACGTTCGCGACCGACTGAGATGGTTCTTCGATTTTATCAAATTGTTCGACTTCTTCGAATGAAAGTTCAAGTGAATCGTTATCGAAACATTTTTCTACTTCTGAAGTTACCAACGTTTTCGGACCGATCAATTCCGTACTTTCTACTACACATTCGAGTAATTTTTCACAAAGTCTAGCATGCTCCGATACTGTGTTTATATCGGACAACTTTTCATCGACTTTTCTGATCCTTTCTTTTGTGTTTGTTAAAACAGAATCTGATTCTACGACCTTTGAAACATCGTTAGCAAGTTCAGTTTGTTCTGAAATGTCAGCATTTGTAATGTTTTCAACAATTTTAGTTTTGTCTTTCGAATGTACATTTTGATGCATATCTTTGTTTGAATCCATTTTTATTTTCTCTAATTCGAGGTCCAATTTCTCACTAGTTTCATGAGCTTCATTCACCAAAGCTGTTAAAATATCCTGCAATTTATCTTTATCCATTTTCACATTGTATTCATTTATTAAATCAGGAGATATTCGTGCAGGCGTCGACTCTTTTGTAGGAGGTTTCGAAGACCTATCTAAACTTTGTGGTAGCGGAGGCTTCTGACACACGATATCGTCTGATTTAGGAGCGATACAAACACGTAACCTCTGTTGTAGATTGTTTTTATCGTTCATCGAAGACAAATTTTGATTCGATTTGCTACCGCCGCAAAGAATCGTACTTCCGGTTAACGTTTCGGTACTCGTCGGCGAATTACTCGATATTCTACATGATTTTCCTCCGATTACTTCACGATCTTTTAATATTTTTTGAGCCATTTGTATAGCATCGTTTATGTCGGAAAAACTCTGAGCTTTTTCAAATTCTTGGTGTTCGATATTCGGTGATTTAACGATGTCTCGATTAATAAGATTATAAATATTAGCGGATAGAGAACGAACAGCTCTTTTTTTCTTCAACGAAAAGTTTTCGTTCTTTGCAACATTATTGTTGTTATTTACGAAATCGTCCGGTGATAAAGGCGGTAATGTTATGTCTTTACTATGGTCTTTACGTAAGCTTCGGAACGCGAGATCGTCTTTTATAACGTCTGGCAATTTTTGAGGTATGAATCTAGACCTATATTTATTTTCAGGTATAACGTGAAGATAATCACTGTTAGAAGCAGATGAAACAGGACCTAATGGAATACCGAACAGCGGTTGGGGATCATTTATTTTTAAAGTATTGACCGAACGTTTAATATTTCTATACATCATATCGTCCAAAACGATGTTCGGCTCATCGTTACTAGGTATTACATCGTAATTAAATACTTTATCAGATAACGCCGGCGAGGATAATAAATAACTACAAGGCGCCGTCGGTTCTTGATTAGAAGACTTTTCAACTTGTCGTAAACGTCGTAATGCCATATCGTCTGCTACTTTATCAGGATTATTTGATCTTTTCGACAAACGTGAAGGTCTCAAAGCAATATCACACTCGATTAAAGATTCAACAGAAGAAGAGTCACGTGTATAATTATAGCCTGAATCTGACTGTGTACCTCTCGATGTGTTCCACTTTGCATAAGGCTCCGCTTTACATTGAGAATTTAAAATATCTCGTTCTTCTGCACGTTCTAGAAGATCTTCATCGCCCAATCGAAGGCTTTTGTAAATCGCTTCGAGTTCGTCTAAAGCATCTTCGAGATTAGTCGACTTTCTTCTCTTAGAATCTTCTTTATTATCACTATTTGAACTCGTACTACAAACAGAATTTTGACGCAAACAACGATTAGAAATATTTGATTTTTCTGAAATTTGTTTATCGACAGTTTGTTTCAAAGGCTGATTTGATTTTTCAATTACCGGATTTTTATTATTGTACGATATCACCGAGTTATCTGATTTACCATTCGTTTTCAAATTTTTTTGATTATTATTCAGCGCATTATTAGAAATCGGTAACTGAGCTATACTCTGATGTATTAATGTAGGTTTAACTGCATTCACTGTTTCGTTTTTCTTATTCGAAACATCCTTCTTTTCATTACGTACATTTCCAATTTCTTGTTTCTTGCGCAAAATCTCTTCCTTCTCCTTTTGTCTCCAAAATTCTGTAGCGACTTGAACAGGATGTCTGTCAATATATGAATAAGTTATTCCAACTTGTGAATCACTTAAATATGGATTTTCTGCAGCAGCTGCTGCATTTGAAATATGAATCGGTTTTCGACTTCTCGGTGTTTTGTCTGTGAAATATTGATATTTTGACTGTTCGTTAGAATGTCTCGTTATAAATCTTTTTGGTGGCGTGTCCGACGTAATAGACGATGGCCTCGTTTGCGAATGAGAATTAACCATCTGCTGCATATGATCATCGGAATTAGAGTGGAAATTCATGTACGGCTGGTGCCAATTATAAGAATTGTTTTTTGACGTCAAAGGATAATTAACGGATCGTATACTTGAACTTCTATTTACATTTTGTGGAGATGAAAATTGGTTATTTTGGTTATTGACGTTTTGATGTTTATTTTCAAATGCATACGACATAGGCCGATTATCGTACACAGCGGAAAACAATTTTCTTTGGGGGTCTCTCGGCGGAGGTGGCGGTGGGCTACGAGGATGATTCAGAGGATACACTTGATTTAAACTAAGATTTCGTTGAACACAATTTCCATTGATCGGTGAAGATTGTGAAGTACGGTTAATATGATTGTCGTACGACAAACTTTTCTGACTGGGTGTGTAATATTCATTCGGTACTGTTCTGTGTAAATGCATTTGTGTCAGTGGCACGAACCTATTCGAAGAAACGGCCGACGCAGGAGGTTTTTGTAAAGGAAAATTATATTGCTGATTACACTGGTTTTCTATTAATACTCGATTCGGCGGGTAATGACTAGGAGGAATCGTAGCCGATGAAGAAATCGTAGAATGAGACATCAGACTGTTTAAAGAATTCTCCGATCTATGTTTCGATTTTAAAACCGGACTCGCTGACGGAGACCTATTCGGAATACGGTACAATTTAATATGTTTTTGATCCGCTTCTTGATTTAATTGAGTTTCTTCATCGCGTGTGATTCTTTTTATATACCTTTCGGTTCGAGCTCCTCGAGTTTTTCTGTTTAACGAACTATCTCTTTGCTGTTTACTTATACTATCATCGCTTTTAAATTTAGCAAGAGAAGAAGAATTAGATAACTGTGAGCCTTCATCAGAACTACTTTCATTGCAAATCCGATCTCTTTTAGCTTCAACTCTAGCTTTGGCCCTTTCCCTATGAAATTTTCTAGATGCACTATCTAAAGAACTCGATCCTACACTTGTATCTTTTCCAGGATTCAGTGATTCTTTACTACTTTTTGATAACACTTCAATATTATCATCGATCGAATTATCTTGTTTTCTCGGTAATCCTCTATCGGAACCGACGACTCCGGAATTTTGATCCGATAAAACCGCAACGGCTTCACGATGCTGTTCGGGATAATGTAAATTACGAGCGACGACGACGTCGAAAGTACCGAGAGTGGGTTTCTTTTTCTTCTTCTGTTCTTTCTTCGCTTTACGACGGGACATTAAACTACCTTTACGAATATATTCAATATTTTCTTCAGAACTCGATTCGCTCTCTACCTCTTTTTTCCTTCGACGAAACAATCCACCTAAGGACCATTTCTTTTCTCGTTTTTTTTCATCTACTGTAGAATTAGAATTGTTTAGTTTATGTACCGGTATCGGTGACATTAAATACGGAGTCTCGTGATTCGTCGACATACTCAGTGGAACTCCCTCTACACGATGACTCATAATAGGATACCGTGTATTATAATTAGTAGTGTTATTACTGTTTGGTGCGATGAAGGCACTGTCGATTTCATCAGTAGTATGGGATGTTTGACTTGGAGGTCCAGTACTGATGGTCTGAAAATATAAATTTCAATATTATTTCAATGAAAAGTACAGTTTTATGGTATAAATAAAATAATAAAAAAGTATATAATAAGTTATTACATAACTAAAAAAATTAGGACAGTTGCATTAACAGGAAATTAAATTTTCTTTTGTATAAATAGAAACATGTACTTTAATAAACAGAAAAACGCTATAATATATCTGCGATTCTAAACACACCATATCTATGATATTATGCAATACTTCTCATACTATATACAATAATCTAATATAAATTCAATCAACCTTTCGTAGGATACACTTAATAAAAGGATTAGAAACCACTACAATATCAATAAAATTAAACCAAACAAAGTGACTAGATGAACAGAAAAGCATAGGGCTGGAAGTTAAAGAAAAATTAATTTCATCAACGTTTGTCTTGATATTGTGGTAAATTCACTTGAACATAAATGAATCACTCACCTCCAACATCACAAGTACTATGGTGTTAGGGATAAGTGATTCGTACGTATTACAGTTTCATTAATGCAAAACAGGACAAAAGAAATGATTAAAGGAAAAGAATTATCAAGTTATTATTAATTTTCATATTTTTTGAATACTTAATATTAATTTCATTTGTGTCAATATTTATCAGTAAAAAACATTTTTTTTAAACTAAAGCCAACTTTTTTAATCTATTGAATTACAATTATCGATAAATCTGTATACTAAATAGAGAACAAATACACAAACATATGAAAAATAGTTGCTAAATTAGTTGCAGTTAATAAAATACAAAATATTTATTTGTGAAAATCTTAATTGCACAAAATACTTTTTTACACTGAATATATATGCATACAAACATACATACACACATCACACAAGAATATATATATATATATATATATATATATATATATATATATATATATATATATATATATATATATACACACACACACACACACACATTTTTATATACATATATATATATATATATATATATATATATATATATATATATATATAAAATATACACTGGTGTCCAAATAATAGGTACAACTAAATATCTTCTTATTTTTAATATTATTTAACACTAGAAAGACTGAAACTTAGTATATATATACCTATATTGCCCAAAAGCAGTCAAAATGACTGCATTGTGAAAGAATAACTAATGTGTAAAGAAATTTGTTTAAAATTAATTTTTAATATTTTTTATATTATTTACAGTTATATAACAAGTTATTAGTAAATATTAACAATAAAAAAAATTTACTTCACTTGGAAAAAAATAATTTATGCATTATTATTGAAAAATATTTGGAGGGGCCATCTACGAGAACTAGCTTTTACGTATATTTTCTGGCCATTTGATCCGCCATATCAACTCCAAATTTTGTGCTGTTATAAAATTGAATAGATTCTGGTAACATTTTTTTATTACTTTTATCAATTTTCACAAATTTATGCTTAGAACTTAAAACAGCTACTCTTTTATTTGGTTTGCTTTTATATATTGTAAGAACACAATTCTCTGATTTATATAGCAAGGTGGAAAAACGAGGCATGTTAAGTTCTCTTTTGTTTCCTCTAATAGTTCCAACTAGAGTTGTTTTTTTGGCCAATAATTTTGTCACGAGTGACATGCTAGTGAAAAAGTTATCGGTCGTGATATTTCTTCCACAGCTTGTATATGGCTCGACAAGTTTCAGAACAACGTGTTCACTGAGAAGCATTGACGATGGTCATTGTTCATCTTTCCCCAAATAAGGAAACCCATTCAAAACATATTTGCTACTAACATCTGATGCAAGCCAGAATTTGATGCCAAATTTGTTGGGTTTATTAGGCATATACTGTGTAAACCTGCACCTGGCTTTTAACGGAAATAATTACTCGTCAACTGTTATATTTTGCCCTAGTTGATAGCAAGAGCTTGACTATTTTCAATGAACTTGTCCCATATTTCCGAAACCAAGGCAAATTTATTTGTTTGTAGGCGCCTACTTCTTTCGGTTCTTTTGTCAAAACGAATAAATCGTAGGATTTGCTTGAACTTTTCTCTGGCCATAGTTTTTCTAAAAAATTCGAGACCCCACTTTGCTGACCATAAATAACTCAGTTTTAAATGTTTTGCCTCGTAGGCTTTTCACGAGCATAGTTCAGAATTTGTTGCATCTGATTCTATATCGGAGCACTCTTCACTTATGTTCATTAGCTTTTCCAATAACTCACTTCTATTCGACATTTCTTTCATGAATTTAGGGCGCAAAAGAAATAAAATAAACAACTTGTTAGAACAAGTATCACTGCATAAAGATTCGAATAACAAGTACTACTTTAGCTTATTGAACAACTGCAACTTATCAAGTATACGCCCAAATCGACAATTTATCATGTACTTGTATGTTATCATGTAACGGTAATCGAAAAAAAATGAAAACTGTTATTTCAATACAGAGCCGAACTGGTCATATAAGAAATTTACTCAATTCAATAATAAGAGTCATTTGATTATTTAAAATTTCCCAAGCAGTCAAAATGACTGCTTTTAGGCAATATAGGTATAACATATATATATATATATACCGGAAATAAAGGAGGGGGGAGGTAACTACAATTATTAATAAACGCATTTATATGTTGTAGAAAAAGTCACAAAATTGTAAGGAATTGTGTCATTATATACATAATTGTTTTTCTAATTGAAATTAAAAAGCAGTCAAAATGACTTCCTTGGGCAATCTAGTGTTAAAAAACTAACAGTAGAAAATTGATCAAATAAATTTATTTTACATATATAAAATGTACAAAAACTAAAAAATAACTACAAAATAAAAAACTTGTTTAAAAAATATAAACAATAACCAACTAGTTCGAGCATGTAAAAAATATATAAAGATAATACGTTAAAATCTTAATTATGACAATACTTTTTTTCATTCTATGAATATACACACTTATTTATATATATATATGAAATACAAAAATATATTGTAAAATTTTACAAAATTTTAAATTAAAAATGTAAAAAATGCATTTTTATAAAAATATTTTGATAGTAAATAAAAAGATAGATTATAAACTACTCGTATTATAATATTATAAAGTTGATTATTAAATTATTTGAATTTTTAAAAATAATAAGAACAAAAATGTCAAATAATTTTTAATAGATATATTTTTGGAAATATGTTCCTTTTTTATTGAGGAAACATTCAATAAATATGTCTATAGATACTATACAAATTAAAATGAAGTAATCGATGCAAGTAGAAGATATAAAAATTAAACATTAATAGCAAATGTTTAGAAATATAATTATTTTTTTTAGTTCTTACATAATGAAAATGAAAAATAAATGAGTATACATATGTATGTACTAATATATATATATATATATGAAATACGAAAATATATTGTAAAACTTTATAAAATTTTAAATTAAAAATGTAAAAAATACATTTTTATAAAAACATTTTGATAGTAAATAAAAAGATAGATAATAAACTATTATAATGTTATAAAGTTGATTATTAAATTAATTGAATCTTTAATCTAAAAATAAATCAAAATACGTACATTTTAATAATAAATACAAATGAATATTTTTTTGTCTGAAAAATATTTCTAAACTTCAGTAGAATTAATATATACATAAATGTTTATATCACACTACAACTTAACAATATAAACATTAAAACGAAACATACACGTAAACGAAAATAATATTACAGACCAATAGCTTTTTAACTTCATTTGTGAATATTTATCGATTTTTTCTACAAAAATTCCAATGAAAGAAGGAATTCCATTCATAAACACAGACATTTTTTCTGCCAGTTTTTTTATTATCGATACAATTTAAAGTTTTTTGAAACAAAAACAGAATTTTAACCCGCAACTAGCACTATTTAATTTACTAACTATTTTTTAAAAAATACTATTTTAAGCATCTTACAATACGACGATTATAAATAAACACAAGGAGGAAACGTGCGTAATCATATTTTTAATATACTCGCATACAACTTACTTTAATCATTCTGTTAAATTGTAACAAAAACATAAATACACCTAGTAGCAAATCACGTTTGGTATATTTAAAATTAGAATAATATGCAGAACACAAAATTAGTAGATAAATATACGATCGAACTTTCTTTTAGTGCTGTCAACAATAATTATTCTTTTAGAAATGTTTTAATATGACACTGTTTTTCACATGGACATACTAGATTCGGGATGGCACGCAGTCCAAGGCAAACTGAAGGCGAAAAAATTCGGCTGACATTGCTACAACACACTACTCCTATTGCAAGTGATGAGTGTTGAGGTATTTTTAGATTTACTGTGCTAAGGGCGCGCTGAGGTGTTTATTCAGGTTGTAATATGAAGTTTAAATGAAAAAATACGTACTACACACGTATTATGTGTGCGTACGATGCATATATATATATATATATATATATATATATATATATATATATATATATATATATATATATATATATATATACATAGTGAGTCAATAAAGAACTCGGACAATCACTAACTTATTCTTTTAGCAGAGATTAAATAATATTGTAATACCTTTTATTAAGAAAAAATACATTCTTTTAAATCTATATTTATTATTAATATTAAAATAACAAAATTTATAAAAATTAAAATTATTATAATATTATTACAGCGCAAAAAGTAAAAATAGGATATGATTGTGCTCAAAAAAGAACTAGGACACTCAAAATTTAATAATATATATTTAATTATTTTATGCTATTAAATATTTTGTTAGTAATCCTTTATTGTTTTTAATTGCTGTCAACCTTCTAGGCATCGATTCTATAAGTTTTTGCATATGGTAGGATCGATTTTGATCCATCCATTCCTTAAAATCAATTCTATGTCTTTTTTGTTTGTAACCTGATATTTTTTTAATCGGATTTCATATTAGTCCATAGATATTCAATCACAATGTCTGGCGATTGTGGAGGTGTTTCTATTACATGTGGACAGTTATAAAGTAACCACAAATGCACGTTGTAAGCTTTGTGTTCGGGACCGTTATTTTGATAGAAATGGAAATTTTGTCTTATTCCCAATTTTTCGGCGCTAGAAATCATATTTTCTTTTAAAATGTTAATATACTGTTTGTAATCCATATTTCCATCAATTATACAAAGATTTCCCCGACCAACAGCAGACATATAACCCCAAACTATAACCGACTCAGCTCCGTGCTTCACAGTGGTGCGTAAGTTTTTCTCCTTTAACTCTGCGCTAGATTTTTACCAGACGTGATACTGGCCTTCTGATCAGAATATATTAAATTTGTTTTCGTCAGAAAATAAAACGTTACTCCAGAATGAAAAGTCTTTATATTTATAAATGTTGGTGAATTCTAGCCTTTTTGTCTGTTCACGTTGCTCGCAAACAATTTTCTAAGAGGCACTCTTCCGTGAAAACTGTCTCTTCGCAAGACCTCAATAATTGTTTCAGGTTACAAATTTTTGTTTAGATGTTGCGAGACTTCGTTTGCTAACTTTGGAGCATTCAACATTGTTTTTTTTTTTTTAATTTGGTGTACAATCTACCTCTCGTCTGACTTGGTAAATACCTTAGGTCTACCGGATTTTCCTTTATTTATCACGGATTTTGTCCCTTTGAAACGTTTAATAATATCATTAACTGTTGAATAAGACCTATTTATAATTTTCCCAAATCACGGCACGATATTCCTTCATTATAATATTTTATAATCAGTTCTCTGACTTTTAAAGAAATTTATCCACGTTGTCTTCCCATTTTCACCTATTAATACGGAATTTTTCACCTACTGCGACAGTCTACTGTTCAAATTTGACAGTTGGATAAAATAAATAAAAAGATGGGAATTTATCTTTTTAAATCTAAAAGAAATGACAGTTTTACCAAATGTCCGAGTTGTTTTTTGATCACAATTATAATCTTGTCTTACTTTTTGTATCACAATATTACTAAAAAAAATTAATATTGTTTTTAACATTACAGTTTTTTTTATAAAGGACTAATATAAATTTCTTGAATTATAACTTTTTCTTTAAGTTAATAAGTGTCCGAGTTCTTTATTGACTCATTGTATATATATTTATATATATATTTATATATATATATATATATATATATATATATATATATATATATATATATATATCGCATCATCATGAAGCCCATATATTAATCCATTACTGGACGAAAGCCTCGATGAATGCTACCATTCACTGGCACTTGATCATATTCACCACGCTGACCAGGCGGATTGGTGAAGATTTTTTTATTCGGAGTTTACTCCTTCTCGACTGTTATCTTTTTTTACAAGATGAGGTTGTCGGCCTTCATGCTCAACCATATATATATATCATATATATATATATATATATATATATATATATATATATATATATATATATATATATATATATATATATATATATATATATACAATAAGGAATATATAGTTATATATATATATAAGAACATATTTGCATATATATATATATATATATATATATTTTTATACAACACAGGATGCCGCAGGCCATCATACCTATATATATAGGCCCATATATATATATATATATATATATATATATATATAACAGTATGATAAAAAGGTTTGCATACACTTACAACTTACAGTTTAAGAACTTCAATACTTGTTACAATTATAAATATATATTTATGAAATTTTACATGTCAATTATATATCTATATAAATATTTATTTTTAAAAAAATAACACATTCCAATCAATTTCTAACAAAATAAAACTCAATACTAAAAAACGTAATAAAAAATATCTGTACACTTACCGTATAACAAATATTTTAAATATTCTTATTCCGTACAAAAATCCAAAAAAATTATTCAAAAAAGATTAAGAATCAATTGCAATCTTTTCATCGTTAAATTGAATTCGATTAGAATAATTATTTGAATAAATTGCGAAAATAAGCTCAATTACCGACTGAAATCAGAAATTTAATAATTTAAAGGATTACTTAAAAAAAATATATGAAAAAGTCATTTCTATGCAATACGTAGTAAAAAGTTATTAAATTTAAGGTTTCGTAAGAATAAATTCCATATAAAATTACCTAGTATTCTTAATGCACATATGTAATATCGACTTTTGAGGAAAATTCAAAGTAAACCGAACTTAGTGTCCCGAAGGTTACAAATCAAATTATAAATGAATTTGATATAACAATTAACAATGAAACTGTGAAAAAGGTGGTAAGGATAAATAGTTGCTATGGACATATGTAGCCAGGAATAAGTCATTAACATCAATACAGAACAATTATGTTTTTTTTAAAAAAAAACTACTAAGAAGCTTATAAGTCAAAAAACTTCTGGAATTATATAATTTTCACAGATGAAACCAATTATAAAGTTTTTGATAACAAAAGAAAAAAGTATGATGCATGTAAATCTGATAGTGGATACCAAAAATTTAACTTTTATAAAAAA
Organism: Neoneuromus ignobilis; assembly: GCA_029203775.1. Taxonomy (NCBI): domain Eukaryota; kingdom Metazoa; phylum Arthropoda; class Insecta; order Megaloptera; family Corydalidae; genus Neoneuromus; species Neoneuromus ignobilis. The sequence continues at coordinate 13,452,638 of CP092089.1, read as the reverse complement.
TCAAGAAGTAGAAGTGATATGGTGCAGGAGTTTATGGTCAGCAAATGAAGTCTGCAATTTAACATTGTGAATATTACTATGAATAGTGTAGAATATATATGTAAATAATTTAAAAGAAAATAACTGAAAAACCCTACTAAATTAGGTCTTAATGACTCATTTATATTCCAACGAGATAATAACCAAGCACACATCGCATATTGTAAAGAAGTGATTATTATATGTGCGACAATTTCTCCACATACATACCTCCACAATCACCGGATTTAAATGTAACAGAATATTTACAAAACGAATTATTAAAACGTCGAATAGACAAACATGCTTCAAGCATTAACACAAAGCTCAAAATAAAACTATCGGAAAGATGAAATAGAATAAGCTTTAAAGTTTCTAAATAAAAAACTGATACATCCAATGGAACAACGCTTAAGAACTGCGATTAAAATAGAAGAAGGTCTTAAGAAATACTAAAAATGCTCATATTTCAATAAATTATAGAAATATCATTACATATATAAGGTGTACGGAATCTTTTTTATCATATTTTTTAATACTGAATTGTCTTTTGTTGTTGTTTTATTAGAAATGAATTCAGATACGTCATTTTTATAAAATAAATACTTACTTAGATATATAAATACTGTTATTAAGTTTTATAAATATATTTATATAATTAGTAAAACTATTGAATTTGTTTTGCAAGACGGAAATGTACAAAGATTTTTTTTATTGCATTATATTATATATATTAGGTTGGCAAATATCTCCCTTCCGCCTTCTGGTCTTTTATTTATATAAAAAAAAAAAAGCGGAAGGGAGATACTTGCCAACCTAATATATATATATATATATATATATATATATATATATATATATATATACACATACACACACACACGAGAACCTGAATTGATCAGAAAAAAATAAGTTAAAGATGTTATGACAAAAGTGAGAAGTTTTAAATGAATGTGGGTCGGTCACATAGTAAGAAAAGAAGACCACTGATGGACAAGGGAAATTATTGACTAAGAACTTAAGATCCAAACAAGACTCGTGGATAAATAAAACAGAGATTTAAAAAAAATTGTCAGAATGGACTGAAAGACATTGGATTAGTTAAGATGAAAAATTTAGAAGAAGCTTTTCATCCAGCAGTGGATAGAAAGAGACTACTATTCTGCTAATGATGAAGACAAGCGCACAAAGAAAAATATTTAGTTAATATTTATTTTTTTATAAAATAAAATACAAATTATAAAATATTTTTTTTTATAAAATAAAATATTTGTCACTTCATTAACATCTATATTTTATATTTGGCGCAAAAAAAATACTGACAACTAACACCTATAATATAATCTATAAACATCATAAAAAAAATTAAAAATAGAACTTAAATACTATAAAACCCAATTAATAAAATCATTGAAAGCCATTTTAAATCAAAATTTAAAAATCAACAGCATATATATATATATATATATATATATATATATATATATATATATATATATATATATATATATATAGAGAGAGAGAGAGAGAGAGAGAGAAAGAGTTATCAGAAAAGACATGACGCATTTTGACTATGTTTTTCAAATGTCATTTATTTATATAAAGTACAATGTTTAATCAATAATGTATTTGCCATTTTGTTCGATGACCTTTCACCATCTTTTGGTGAACTTCATAATTCCACGTTCGTAGGAAAACCTGTCTTTATCAGCGAAAAACTTGGACAAGGTACTGTTTTATGGCCTCATCGGAATTGAAAGATTTACTACGCAAGGAATTTTGCAAAGATCGAAACATATGGAAGTCTGACAACGCAAGGTTGCGCGAGTATGCTGGGCGCGACAGCACATCCCATCCAAGTTCCAATAGTTGTTGACGGGTGACCAAACTTGTGTTTGGTCTCAAGTTGTCATGTTGGAATACAATTCCTTTACGATTAACGAATTCTGGGCGCTTCTGGATGATGAATTCATTTATACGCGCAGTCAAATGAACTTCTTTGAGTTCATGAGGAACCCAAATGTTGAACTTATTTATGTATCTCAGTTTTTTCAAATGATGGAACAACTATCAATGATGAATATTTAATATTTCTGCAATTTCACGTGTCGTGTAACGCGGGTTTGACTTGATCAATGCCTTTATTTTGTCGTCATCAACCTCGATTGACCTTCCTGAGCTAGAAGCGTCGTTAACATCAAAATCACCAGCACAGAATTTCGCGAACCATCGTTGACACTGACGTTTTTGTAAGGCATAGCCACCGTAAACTTTACCCAATTTATCAGAAGCTTACCGTGCGCTCTTTCCTTTATAGAAATAAAACAGTAAAATATGGCGAAAATGCACAGTTTTATTTTCCATCTTCAATTTGTTATAAAATCTATAAAACTCAACCAAATCGCTCAAACTTTTTATCTGAATGAAGGCAGAAGTGTCAGCTGTCAAACGACAACAATTATATGGATTCCAATGACGCTTCTACTATAAAAAATAGACCAGCGACATCTATCGCAAAAATCTGACATGACTTTCCGTCAACCCAATATATTTAATTCAAAGATCTTACAATGGATTCTTTACTTGCGACATAATCTCAGAAAAATTCCTTTGAAATGGTGTTAAAGCAAGTATTATATAAATTTACCTCTAAGATTACACTTAATTAATTATTAGGGGTATGCATTAAAAATAGTTTTTTTAATAAAATTTGAATTATGTTAAAGCAAATTTGAAACAGAAAGTTAATAAAAAAACATTTTTCGCCATTTTATACGACTCTGTCATATTTCTAAAAAAAATGGATTCCGAGTCAAAAGAAAGACTGTGGTTTTGATATAATGAAATTATCTATACATTTTCACACTTGTTACAAATTACGGGAGTATGTTTCATCTAAATCGTATTGCATCAAACTGAGAAATGCATCAAATAGTCGAAAGACATATTATCTGGCGAGTATGCAAGATGGGGAAGGAGTTTTTATTTCAAATATAATCATATGTTTTTAGTCGCCTTCGCAACATGTGGTCCAGAATTATCAAGAATAAAGATGATCCTGTCATTTATTAACTACTATCGATTATTTTTCGTCCAATACCTATTTTATTTGATATAAATATCGATTAAATTTATTGATTATTGACTGTATCTTGAAATCATAAAAAATCATAATAGAGAATAGAAAACTCCTTCCTGACCTCGCCAGATACACAGTAATCTTCAAACCATGGCTGTTTTATTTTGGTGATGACGTCAATGGTTGGCCAGGGTCTAGTCACTCTTTTTTTTATTTTTAGAATAATTAAAATCTATGTTTTGTTAATTGTCTACAATAAATGAAAGTGTTCAAAAATTAAAAAAGTATTAAATTTTATTCGTTGTTTTGGAACTGTGGCTGATCCACTTTAACACAAATGAATTTTAACCCCAACACCACAACGGTTTAAAGTGTTCAATAAGTGATTACTGAACACTTTAAATCATTGTGGTGTTGGGGTTGAAATTCATTTGTATTAAATTTTAATTTTGTAACGTTTAGTCAATTTTTTCTGCGAGATTATTTTTTTCTCACTTTTAATTATTTAAATTCTTTTGTATTTTGTTACAATTTAATTTTAAAATAAACGTTTCATTTCAGATTTGTTTCATTTTTGATTACAAAAATATTTTGATGGCAAATTATTTTATTTCCACTTTTTGTAAATTCTTATACCCCTTTCAGTACTTATATACATTACAATAATTATTCATTAGTTGATTGTGACCTAAACGGTCCATCCATTTACACATATGTGTCAATAAACAGAAGATAAAATATGATTAAAGACAATATGACCAAAAATATGAAGAAGGAAAATATATGATAAATATTGTTTAATAATAGTAAATAGTAAAGATATTTTTGAGAGTAAATAATGTATTTGTTCGGATCTATGTATGGTACATGTGTGTCTGTGTGTGTGTGTATCTACACACGTTTAAATTTGTGAAAGTCTCCACAAATAACTTAGTTCACATCTATACATTACATTATATCAATATTATTTTTTAATTAACTTCAACTACATCTATTTTACTAAGAATATACACGGTTATGGCATTCAAAGACAATAAAACATAATGACTCGCTAAATACATATCAAACATGTACTACGTGGAAGTGTTTTAACAATACATACTATTTCCTGTTTAATAAAAAGCAGACAATAGTAAACTAATAAGAATGCATAGCGAATATTTACTTAAAAAGTATTAATATTAATATTCTGTCAGGTAAAATATCTATACCCACTCACTCATACATACATAAAATTATATATATATATATATATATATATATATATATATATATATACGAGGGTCGTTTGATAAGTATGGTAAAAAAGTAAGAAAAACTAAATTGAAAAATTTAATTTAATTAATTAAATTAAACAATAAATAAATTTACCATACTTATCAAATTACCCTCGTATATATATATATATATATATATAGATAGATAGATGATAGATATACAGTGACCCAAATATTGTTAAGATCAGTAAATAAATAGTAACACTGTTAACAAATTTCATGATGACAACTCTTTAACAAAATTAAAAAATTCTTAAGAGGAATATACTGTAGTTTATTCTTTAATACAGTCATTTTAATTAGATATGTTTTTAACGATCAAAAAATTAAAAGATTTTGTGTACAAAATTCTCACACATCTTCTTTAATCATCATACGTTCGGGTTACTATCTCTTCCAATTTTTACAAAATTGAATTAATGTGGAAAAAATAAATTTATATGAAGAAATTAAATCATGTATAGAGATTTTTTTGAATCTAAACTAAAATCCTTTTATGCAAATTAAATAAATAAATTTTCCAAAAGGTATAATACAGAAATACTAGAATTTATAATAAATTAAATCAAAAAAAAACATGTTTTTATTTCATACATGGATATTAAAAAAAGAGTATTAACCATTCCAATGTACACACAC